>JAGFMF010012103.1:1945480-2016425 GCA_019455555.1 Galemys pyrenaicus
CCCCACTCTGTCTGTGGTGAATCCTCTCACCCCCCACACCTCTGGCCTGTACCCCAGTGCTTGTATGCATAAATAAATAAATCTTTAAAAAAAAAAAGACAACTATACACATTTAAAAGCTTCTCATTCTCCCCATTATCCCACTGATACTTCTCTTTCTGTGGTGCAGCCCATTTTTGGTTTCCTTTTCACTTCAGTCTTCTAGAAGCTTTTAGAGGCTGCTTTTCTAATTCTGAGATACTTCATGTTACTTTAATGTCTGAAATACCGATAAAACATTTTTGCTTTGCCATAGACCTTTCCATAGCAAGTAGGAGAAATACTACAAGAACAAATATTTGTTCTTGATCCAGCTTATTTTTCTTTAATTATAGCTGGTATGCCTTTGTTTCTAAAGAAAAAAAAAAAGCTGGGAACATAACTTCATCTACATGTCCATGTAAAAATTATGGAACAAATAAGGATGATTTCTAGATTTTTGACTTAATGCTCAGATAAGGAATGTAAGAGAAGCAGAATTTTTTTTTGAGGGGGATGGAAGTTTCAGCTTGGATATGTTACTTTGAAGCTCTTCACAGGCATTGTTAACATTTGATATACAGATAAAATCAAGTGATAATTTGAGCTAGAGACAAATTTTATAACTGGTTAGGTAAAATACCTGTCCTTCTACCTAGTTTCTGTTGGGTTAGTCAGTTCTCTCTGTCTACAGTTTATAAATCTGGTGCTAATGTTCTGAGCAAGTGACTGAGCTTATGATTCCCATATGCATACTTCCACTTAACTCCTATTTTCCATGTGGCACCTTACCCCTACCTTTATCTATGCTTATCTCCCTGACTTCTAAGATTCTTTTTTTAACTTCTTTATGGAGTAAATTTCCCATTTTCTGCAGGTTTGAGGAAGGGAGTGTGCTTTTATCACACAGTGTAAGGGAAAGAATCTAAGCCCACTTTAAAAAGCTTTCAATCTATCATATTTTTGACCCTATTCAGAGTACCCTGGCGGTGGTACAAATTATATCTAATACCTGAACCTTTCCATACATCTTGTTTCAATGTCACTGATGCTCTAGACCCCAGCTTCTAGACAGACAGACAGACAGACACACGCACACACACGCACACGCACACGCACATTCAATCACACAAACAGTAATGACCCTAACAAAATAGCAAGCTTATCTTTTGAAGCTTTGCTTAAGGTAAGGCATTGACTTTTTTCTACTTATGGAAGTCCTAGATAGCATCTTCTTGCATTAGAAGGCTGTTTTCACCTTCATTCATTATCTTATTTAGATCTTCTGATAACTTAGTAGCTTGTATATTAACACTTGCTACTTCACTGTGTACTTTTATGTTAAGGAGACAGTGTTTCCCTTCAGTCTCATGAACCAAGCTCTTCTGGCTTCACACTTCTGAAATTTTCTTACTTCTCTCAGCCTTTATAGAATTGAAGTTAGGTTGTTCTAGATTAGACTTTGACTTAAGAATATGTGACTTGTTTGATTTTCTTTTCAGACCACTAAAACTTTATTTCATCAACATGATTATTTCCCTTTCTTATTTTTTTATGTATTCATTGGAAAAGCTCTTTTAATTTCCTTCAATAACTTTTCAGTTGAATTCACAACTTTTCTAAGTGGTACAGAGGCCTAGCTTTTAATCTGTTTCACTTTTTTTTTTTAAGATTTATTATTTATTTAGGCATACAAGAGCTGGGTACAGGCCAGAGATGCGGGAGGTGAGAGGACTCACCAGAGACAGAGTGAGGAACAGAACAGGCAGACTGACTGAAATACACCTCTGACGGGAGCAGCAGGCAAGGCAGGAGAGGTCTGCTGCACCAGGTGGGCCACCTCCCCTGCTGGGGACCAAACCCATGCCACAGTGGCTGCGGATGCCTCACAGTGCTTTGTCTCAACCCCTTATGCCACCAGGGAGGTCCCTCTTTCACATTTTGACATGTTTCCTCACTCAGCTTCATCATGTCTAAGTCATCAACTTGACTTAAAGTGAGAAATATGCTTAAAGGCCTAGATATAGGGTTTTTAATTGGCCTAATACCATTATTGTGAGTCTCAGAAAATAAGGGAGTTTGAGGACAGGGAGAGAGAGGGGGACTAACTGGTTAGTTGGTGGAGCAGTGAGAACACACACACCATCTATGGATTAAGTTCGCAGTTTTATACGGGCAGGATTCATGGCATCACTGAATGGTCACAACAGTGACATCAAAGATCAGTGATCACAGATCACCCCAACATATAATAATAACAAATACTGAGAGAATCACCAAACTGTGACACAAACAAGAAATAAGCACATGCTGTTGGCAAAATAGTGATAGACTGATAGATGTGCTGTATGCAGGGTTGCCGCAAACATCAATTTATAAAATAAACAAAACTTATCTGAAGTGCAAAAAGTGAAGTAAATAGACATTTCTGTTTGTAACGGTGCTACTTTGAACATGTTCATATCAACCTGGTTCACCTATTAAACCTAACATACATGTTTAGTAGTGGAACTGCTAGATATGTTCAACTAGATACATGTTAATTTTGCAATCCTATTATTTTCAAAAACAGTTGTACCAATGAATATTAATGGGGAAAGCTGAAAATTGTTTTTCTTATGTCTTGAAAGCACAGTTTATTCTTAACTTTTGACAGTGTAGTAGTTTATAACATTGTCTCTGATTATAGTTGTAAGTTGTATTTCTCTCCTTACTAACAGTTTTATATATTTTTCGGGTTTTCTTGTATTTTCTTGATTATGAGACTGACACACTGCCCGCTGCGCCAAGAGGGCCCCTCTTGTATTATCTTGAGATGCCTGTTCATTGCCCATATATCTTTCAAAACATCCTTTATAAGTTTTATACAATATACATTTATAAATAACAATTCAGTAACATGTTAAGATATTTCACGCCACTTCATAGTTTATCTTTTTACTTTATTCATGGTGCCTTTAGCAATGAACAAGTACACTATAATATGTTAAATGTGTTAATTTTTTCTATAATTTGTCCTTTTATTGAACTTAAAAATTTTCACTTGTCCAAAATTATTCGTCTAGATTCTCTTCTAGTATTTTTGATGTGCCTGTCACCAGTTCAGCCCCATATTTTTCTGTCACTTGTCAGAATTTCCTCAGAGATCCATCTTGAGTTAATTTCATCAGTAGATGTCTCTCTTGGCATATTTTTAATCTGTACTAATGTAGAGAGTTTTTTCTTTAGATCTGTAGCATACATGTTATTGGTATCTTCCTTTACTTCCTTTTTCGTTATTTTTTTATTTTGTAGCTACTATTTTCTACAACATTTTTTTAAATAAGTTTACTTTGTAAACCACTGTGGAGCATATCCTCTGGGGTGTCACTGAAAAAGTACGTATGGAAACAAATATTTGGTTCTTTGCATTTCTTAAATGTGAGTTTATTTTGCCTTCATACTTAATTGGTAATTTGAGTATATATAGGATTGTTGTTTGAAGATAACTTTACTTGAGAGTTTTGTAAACTTTAACATTGCACTTTAATTGCAGCATTGCTTATTTTTGAACCCCTTTATTTAAACAACTTTACTTGGATATAATTACACACCACAAAATTTCACAATTCAGTTATGGATTAGTTATGGATTAGTGCTCTTATTTCTAATCCACCTTTTCCAATACTTTCAGAAGTTCTTGGAACCACCAACTCTGAAGTCTTTTGGGAGTACTACAAAGCAAAAAGGGATGCTTCTCAGCTTTTCAATTTAGGGTTGCTTTTTCAGATTTCCTGCTGAGATAGTAATCTGCTTTCCACATTTCAGAAATGTGCTAGTGTTATTTCTTAGCACATTCTCTTAATATTAAATTTTATTCCTTAAAAATTATTAAGTCAGAGGGAGAAAGACTAAATATTGGATGATTTCACTCATATGTAGAATATAAAGAAACAAAGCAAAGTATCAGATAAAAGCACACTAAAACAAGCCTTTGGAGTATGACTGCAGAACTGAGAGTACTAGAGGTAGAAGGTGGGGAGTTAAGGTATATAAAGAGAGGAGGCCATTGAACAAGAGTGAAGGATTATTGGGGCTTTGGTGGTGGGCCTGGTGTGATAGCGTCCATTTGTAGGACTGTAAACCTGTGTCCCTGGAACATACAGGGCTGTAAGCCAATGTTACTTCCATAAACATATTTTTAAAAAATTAATATTTTTATGGCCCCAACTGGCTGCTCTGAAAAGCCATCTTTGCATTGTTCCCGTGCCCTGCTCTCGCTCACCGCAGCCACCTCCGCCGCGCGCCCCTCCAGCAGGTTACCGCCAGAGTTCCCGAACTCTCCCTTTCTTCTTAACCCGCGGCTTCGGCTCACCGGCTCACCGGTGTGCCCCACCATGTCAGACGCGGCCGTGGATACCAGCTCCGAAATCACCACCAAGGACTTGAAGGAGAAGAAGGAAGTTGAGGAGGCGGAGAACGGCAGAGACGCCCCCGCCAACGGGAACGCCAATGAGGAAAATGGGGAGCAGGAGGCCGACAATGAGGTAGATGAAGAGGAGGAAGAGGGCGGGGAGGAAGAGGAGGAGGAGGAGGAAGGCGATGGTGAGGAGGAGGATGGAGACGAAGACGAGGAGGCCGAGGCAGCTACGGGCAAACGGGCAGCTGAAGACGATGAGGATGACGATGTGGACACCAAGAAGCAGAAGACCGATGAGGATGACTAGACAGCAGAAAAGGAAAAGTTAAACTTAAAAAAAAAAAAAAAAAAAGGCCGCCGTGACCTATTCACCCTCCACTTACCGTCTCAGAATCTAAACGTGGTCACCTTTGAGTAGAGAGCCCGTCCGCCCACCGGGCAGCGCCACCGCAGACAGCACGCGCCCCACCACCCCACCAAACCACAATGTGAATTTGCAACGGGAGAAAAAAAGAACCAAAACTTCAAGGCCCTGCTTTTTTTCTTAAAAGTACTTTAAAAAGGAAAATTTGTTTGTATTTTTTATTTACATTTTATATTTTTGTACATATTGTTAGGGGTCAGCCATTTTTAATGATCTCGGATGACCAAACCCGCCTTTGGAGCGTTCTGTCCTACTTCTGACTTTACTTGTGGTGTGACCATGTTCATTATAATCTCAAAGGAGAAAAAAAACCTTGTAAAAAAAGCAAAAACAACAACAAAAAAACAATCTTATTCCGAGCATTCCAGTAACTTTTTTTTGTGTATGTACTTAGCTGTACTATAAGTAGTTGGTTTGTATGAGATGGTTAAAAAGGCCAAAGATTAAAGGTTTCTTTTTTTTCCTTTTTGTCTATTTGTCCCCTTTGCTATCTTTACTGGTAAAACCCCTTTTAACTATTTTGTAATCACTCTTTATCTGTTCTGTTTATTCCTTTATGTCCAGCGCCTAGAATAGTTCTTAATAATTTTGGTGGATATATGCATTGTGAATGTATGTGTGTGACTAAGACTGCCTGGCTTCAAGTTAATATTCTGTACAGTAGGAAGCCTGTTAGAATTGCAAATTCCTACAGTAGCACTTGAAAGTTGTAAAATCTAACAAACACACAAACCAATACATTATGTTATTTACTGATTGTTAAACAGTTAATAGTATAATTAGAGATAGCAGCTATGTGATGTGTATCTAAATGCATGTTTGTAAGGGGATATAGCAGAGTCCATTGAAATTTTTTGTTTTGAATGACTATAAAGGTTGGTCCCAAATGACTCATAATCTCTGATAAAGCAATTTTCTGGTTTCACTTTTTGTCTAAATTTTAACTTTACTTGTTAATTTTTATTTTACTTATTTAAACAATTTAGAGAGTATTGTTAGAGATGTCTCAATGAGCTAAAATAGATTGTATCATTTTTAATTTTTACAGTGATGCATTTGATATTACTTGGAGTGGCAGAACTGGGATTCACCAGACCAGACTTTCAAGTAGAACCTCCCTGCTTGATAAAGAAGGCATATTCACTAATTCAGCTAGCAGTAAACTCTTGGAGCGAGCCCATGGAATTCTCACGTTAGTATTAATCAGTATTGTGGATTGTTTTTTAAGAGTGATTTCAAGTTTCCTACTAAATAAAGAAATGATAGTAAAGTATTATTCATGAGTAGAATTTTGAAGTCTCAAAAATGGTCAATATACTTACAGTTATGAACCTTCGCTTTTGTTGTTGTTGTTGTTTGCTTTCATCTCATCAGGAAAATTATGGTTGCATATATTCATTATGGAAATGACTCTTTATTGCTTTTTGACACACCGTATAGCTGGAGAGAGAAGAAGCTGTTGGCTCTTTTTAGAATTCCTGGTGTTTAACTGAAATTATCTTTTAATTTTGGCAATTCTAACAAATTTGGCATGAAAGTCCCCTATAAAATGGTGAATGAGACCATGTATCTTGATATATAACTGTTATTCAAGCCTGTTGTTCTTCATTATCTGATCATAGATCTGGTATGAGGACATAGACATAACCACACATGATCAACTAGTAAAATGCTTTTAGTTACCATATCAGCATATTTCAGATACTTTCCAAGTATATTTTTTGGTAACTATTTAGAGGTGTGACTGAATTCTTTAATTCCTGTCTAAATCACTGCTTAATAGTATTAATAGCTACATTTATGTAAGTTTTGTTATATTCCAGATTTGTGAATAACTAATTTATTCCCTACAACTCTTAAGAAGTTGGTGATACCTTTATTTTACATTACAGTTGACTCTTGAACAACACAGGAATTAGGGGTGCAAAGTCCCACAAATTCTGTGTGTAACTTTGACCCCCACCAAAACTTAACTACTGCCTATTGTTGACAAACCTTACTGACAGTATAAACAGTCAATTAACACATCTTTTACATATTATGTGTATTAATACTGTATTTTTACAATAAACTAGAAAAAGAAAATATTACTAAGAAAACCATAAGGAGAAAATATATTTACAATACTGTACTGTACTGGTATGAAAGGTTACATGAAAATCTGTACATAAGTGTACCTATACACCTCAAATCCGTGTTGTTGAGAGTCAATTGTTATGTAATGAAATCAAGGTTTAAAGGGAATAAAATACAATTTTGTAGTTAGTAGAGCTTAGATTCAAGCCCAGGTGTTTCTCACTCAACCTGTGTTCACATTGGGCTTTATTCCCTCTTTCTCTGTAGCCTTAAAAAAAAAAACCTTGAATTATTTTATGGAGCTGTGAAAAGAAGGAACAGAAGAGAAATTGAAAAGTGGGTGATTTTAGTTTTAGTGAAAAGCACATTTAAAAAATTGGTTAAGCATCTGTTTGAAATCTTGACATGACAGAAACAAAACTACTGTGGGTTGTAAGACGGCTGAGTCCTGTTAAAATTCAAAAGAAAAGAACACTTTAGTTTTGAATATACAACATTTGTTAAATCTGTTGACCCCTGGGCCTCCCTGGTGGCGCAGCGGGTTGAGCGCTGCACTATGAAGCATTTGCTGCACAGCAGCACAAGTTCAATCCCTGGCCAGGGAGGGGACCCACATGGCGAGGCAGACCTCTCCTGCCTCGCTCACTGAAGAAAAAAAAAAATCTGTTGACTCCTGTGTTGCAAAGCAGGCATCTTTTTGCCTCTTTTCCTTGCTTACCATTTTTTCCCCCAAACATGCCCACTTAGTTGAATTGATGTTTTCATAGAGATGATCTATATATTGAAAATGTATATATCTCTTTTTTCATTAGAGACCTTGAAGTCATTCATTTCTACAGTAACTTTTTTAATAGATGGTTTGTCTCTTTAGGAGAAACAGAAACTTCAAATCCAAGCCTGGCCTTCCGAAGGTAAGTTTGGAGAAACTCTTTTCCATTGGAATCCTGCTTTTTATTACTCATAAAGACAGTTATTATAAAGCAAAGATGTACCTATCTGTGTCTAAAATGGACTAGATTAATTGTATTTCAGTTAGAAATAACACTGATGTGGCCAAGCTTAATGGTTCAGGTAAATATTATTTATGATGTATCTCATTTTCTAGTGTTTGAAAAGCATCTGTATATAAATGTAAGTTTTTATTGAGTAACTGCCTCTTTTCATAAGATCTTTTAATTTCTCCTAGAGTTAGGATAAAATCAAATCTGAATCTGACTTGATTTTTAAGTAATTCTAAGTAATACTTATCTAACTTTCATCACCTTTATTAAGGCCTGACCAAGTTTTTCTGTTAAGGTACAGATAGGCTGTATTCTAACTACTTAACTCTATCATTGAGCACAAATCCAGCTTGAGTCTGTACTAAATGAGTATGATAATGTTAATAAGACTGAAATTTGAGGGCCCTCCCTGGTGGCAATGCACTATGAAGCAAACTGCAGCCACTGCAGCATGAGTTTGATCCCTGCTGCCAGCTGGGAAGGTGACCCACATGGCATAGGCAGACCTCTCGTGCCTGGCCCGCTGTTCCCCTCAGCAGTGCGTTTCAGTACATCTGCCCGTTTTGCCCCCTGCTCTGTCTGGTGGATTCTCTCACCTCCCCGCGCCTCTGGCACTTTACCCCAGCTCTTGTATGCTTAAATAAATAAATATTTTTAAAAAAAAGACTGAAATTTGAGTTTTATATAGTTTTAAATATGCTATGAAATTTTTTTTAAAGATTTATTCATTTATGCATTCAAGAGCTGGGGTACAGGCCAGAGTCGCAGGAGATGAGAGGATTCACCAGACAGAGTGGGGAGCAGAACAGGGAGACTGACTGAAACACACTGCCAACGGCAGCAGCGGGCGAGGCAGGAAAGGTCTGCTGCACCATGTGGGTCCCCTCCCTGGCCAGCAGCAGGAATTGAACTCATACTGCAGTGGCTGCTTTGGCTTCATAGTGCGTTGCTTAACCCGCTGTGCCACCAGGGAGGCCCCTATGAAATATTTTTTATGTTTTTTTCAACCAGTTAACTATAGAAAACCAGGATATGGTCCAGGGACTGTCAATTGCTTATTCTTAGATACATTATTTAATTCAGGCATGGCATTCCAAAAATGTTTTTTGATTTACTAAAGAAGCAAAATCTTACTGTTTCTCTTATACTGAAAAGGGATCTTGTCACTTGTAATCTTGCTAATCATTGTAATTTAAAATTTTTAAAAGAATTGAAATAGAGCTATCATTGTCAAGATTCTCTAAATCAGAAATAAGAAAGAGAATCTATTCCTTCTAGTTAAGTTATTCTAAATTTCCAAAGAAAATTTAGTGAATTTATTGATGTGGTTTTGGTAATTTTAAACCATACGGCACAATGAAATTTTAATTTTTGTTTATAATTATATTCTTATGAGGAAAAATTTGAGAGAACACATCGGTTATCAAACTTATTTATCTTTTCATTTGTTTTCTTTCACTTGCTTTAGCTTTTTGGTATTTTGAATGCCATATCTGATTCTAGCTATTTGCGTTGTTCTTTTCACTCTCCTCAAATGTATATCTTCTCATTAAACTTCATATGATAATATGAATACGTTGCATACATATGAAGTAAGTTATTTCATTCAGCAATGGCTGAAATACCATGTGTTTCTCTTTTGAAAAAAAATTTTTAATATATATTTTACATCATTCTTCCTTTTTATACAATGTATGTTTTCTACACTCAGGTGTAGTCCCTGTAGAATTCCAACCACCAGTTCACCCGTGCACCATCATCATAGTCCCTGTGCTCTTCCCTCCTGTTTTGATCCCTCTCCCTCTCCTGAAGAATGTTTCTAGTTTATGTTAATTTTGTTTTTAAAAAATTAAATTGCATGTTAATTTTGTTTTTAAATTTATTATAATTATTTTTTTTTCCCCTGATCTCTATTTGTTTCTCCTACATACCTCCTATAAGTAAAGCCATCCGATATTTTTCTTTTTCTTTCTGGCTTATTTCACAGAGCATAATCCCTTCTAGCTCCATCTGTGTTGCTGTGAATGGTATGAGTTTATCATTTTTGATTGCCGAGTAATATTTTGATTGCTGAATAATTATATATATATGTACATATACCACATCTTCTTGATACAGTCATCTGTTTTTGGGTATTTGGATTCTTTCCTTGTGTTACCTATTGTAAATAGTGCTGCAGTAAACATAGGGGTGCAGGTATCCTTTTGAATTAATACTTTTGTGTCCTTTGGGTGGATTCTTAGGAGTGGAATTGCTGGGTCATATGGAAGCTTCATTTTTAGTAGTTTGAGGAACCGCCATACAGCTTTCCATAGTGGCTGGACCAGTTTGCAGTCCCAGCAGTGTAGGAGAGTTCTTCTACTCCAAGTCCTTGCCAACATTTGTTGTTGCCTTTTTTTTTTTTTTTAACATGTACCATTCTCACTGGTGTAAGCTAGTATCTTACTGTGTTTTGATTTGCATTTCCCTGATTACAAGTGATGCTGAATATTTTTTCATATACCTATTGGCGATTTGCATTTACTCTTTGGAGAAGTATCTTTTTTAGCTCTTCTGCCCATTTTTTACTGGGTTGTTTGTTTTGCTGAGTCGAGTTAGCAGTCAGCTCTTTGTAGATTTTTGTTTTCAGTCCCTCATCAGTAGTATTGTGTAGAAAGATTTTCTCCCAATCAGTGGGGTGAATCTTTGTTTTGGTTAACGTTTCTTTTGCTGTACAGAAACTTTTTAGTTTGATATAGTTCCAGTTGTTCATCTTACTTTCTTTGCTTTGGGGATGTGTTTTTAAACATGTAACTGAGTTGTATGTCATGTAGTGTTTTGCCTATGTTTTCTTCTGTATATTTTTGGATTCAGGTCTTAGATATTGGCAGTACAGGGACAGTGTTTTTAGTCTTCCCTCTTTTGTAGCTTATCTTCCAGAGAAGAAAAAACAATATGCAAGTAAGCAAATAATTGAAAGGTTAATTTAGATATTATGTGCAATGAGGAAAATGAGGTGACATGTTGACTTACAAGTGGGCTACTTTGTGTAATCTGAACCAGAACTTTATGAGATAGTTTGGGTATATGAACTACATTAATGCCAAGAAAAATAAATCATGGAAAAATCTGGTTTTTAGAATAGTCCAAGCAAATTAAAAATATTGGAAAGACTTTGAGGTAAAAATGAATGTGCTTCTCAAACTGCAGCCACCGCAGCCACTGCAGCACGAGTTCAATCCCTGCTGCCGGCTAGGGAGGGGGACCCATGGTGCTGCAGACCTCTCCTGCTGTGCCCACTGCTCCCTTCAGCAGTGTACTTCAGTTGATCTGCCTGTTCTGCTCCCCGCTCTCTGTGGTGAATCCTCTCACCCCCCCACACCTCTGGCCTGTACCCCAGTGCTTGTATGCATAAATAAATAAATTTTTAAAAAAATGAATGTGCTTCTTCCCCCACTACTTTCCAGTTAAACTTGAAGGAAGAACTTTTTCATATTCTTATCTGTATTCTCCACAATCTATATGATGTTTTTCACATGGCAAACATTTAGTAGTTAACTTTACCACCACTTTAGATGTGATTTATAAAACAAAAAACATTTCTGGTGTCTTTTTCTCAGAAGTATCTTATGTGATGTCAGTTGCCTGCCGTGATACACATTATTTAATGTAGGGATGGTGGATCATTTTAGGTTTCAGTGTTGATTTGATTTTGCTAATGGAGATGACTTATAAAATTCTTAACTAAGTCTTGATTAGTTTGTAAAATTATTTTTTCTGTATATATACTGAATCTTCTTGTGAGAATTCAAAAATACTAATAAAGTAAAAACCATATAAAAATCAACACACCTATGCACCATTTTACATGAATATTATTTGCATGACTTTTTGGTATTTACATTTATTTTTCTGTATCTTTATGAGGTATATAGTTGTGTGGAAGAATTCCAAATGATTGCATTTTAGCTTATAAGTTTCCAGTATTCTTTGATGTACAGTGTCAGGAACATATTTATATCTTGTTTGGTAATTTCTCTAAATATATACATAGATGTGAAATCGCTTATCTGCAAGCTTGTACTGATTTGCATTTAAATAACAGTGCACATATACATATTTCTATTTGTCCCCATCCTGAATACCAGTCTTTATTATGTTTGCTAACCTGATGCAGATGTTTAAAATCTTTAAAAGAAAAAATACATTTCTTTGCCTACAAGTGAGAGTGAATGATTGTCATTTTGTTGTCTTATAATTTGAGAATTGCTTTTGCAAGGTTTTGCTTATTTTTTATTGAGGGATGTGTCTCAAGATTTTTTAAAAAGTTTTTCATATATACAGATAATAAATCTTGGAAACATTTTATTCCTAGTTGCATTTTCAAAAATATATATTGTACTTTCTGCCACTTAAATGGTTTTATATTTTAATATTTATGTTGTCAAAGTCAATTATAGACTTTTAAATTTATCTTCTAACTCCTGTGTTTTGTACAATAAAATTTTTACTGCTTTTTGAGTAACATCATATAGTTGTATATCTGTATAAACATTCCTTCCATTGACAAACTTACTGCTATAAATATAGTATGATTTTAAAAATTGCAATTGGCTATAAAAACTCCAAAATACTTTATTAATACCCTAATTTCTATTCTTGAATTGCTTTATCTATAACTCCTGTTTCCTTATTAAGGTTAAAAATTAATACCTCAGGATGAGGCTTGATTTTGCTTTTTCTACCTGTGTTCCCTGCATACCTGCTATATATAACTTTGGGATTGAATTGAATTCAGTTTATTGTCTCTCTTAGTCAGGATTCAGTTACAGATAACAGGAAATCACATTAATTAGAAAGAGATGTAAATCAAAGAGTTAGGTGCTTACAAAATCATTGGCAGCCTTAGAATTTCAGAGTATTAAAACAACAGTGCAGAACTGACTCCCAATATAATAAGAAATCTAGGAATCAGGAAGAAGCTATTATTAGATCTGAAGTATGGTGACCTGAGTTAAGCTGTCTGGGGACCTTGCTCAGTCCCTGGTATGCAATTTAGTTCCTGATAAGAATCTTGCTTCATGTTTGACCATATACAGCCGTGAGGCAGAATGGACCTGAGGGGTCCTGTGACTGATCGTTTACTCACTCCTTGGTATGCAGCTGTATGACTTACCTCTTGGTCTGTAGCCATGTCATATCTGACCATGTATAGCTGCAAATGTAAACCCATCTGGAACCTTGTAGAAACTGAAAGTGGATATAAGCCCCTGACTTCCTACAAAGGATGCTCAGACTTGGGATATGAATCTGCTAAGTCAGCACTGGTATGTTAAACCTGCTTCTTGTTGTTAGCCCTGGTGTCCACATTTCCTTTGTGCCATATAACAGATCTAGGACTAAAGCACACTTGCTAAAGTTACAGTGATAGTACAGATGTCCTACACTCTGCCTCTCAGTACTTCCAAAAGTAGTAGTCCTGGACACTTGGGAGTCATAGAAAATTAATGGGTTTAATGGTCATATGTGGTATCAGATACAGAAGCTATTGCCAAAGCCACTGTCTCAGTTATACCTTCCCAGTCTCATGTGGAAATTTAGTTGGTGAACCTAAATTGCATCTAATATTCAACTTGCAGTAGAGTTTTGGAAATATAATTTTCTTTTTAGCTGAAAAGTTTCTATAGGGAAGCAGCAGGTTAGAAAGGATGTTGAATACCACACAGTCATTACAGATAAAAAAAATATAATAAAAACTGGTATAATTTTGTTTTTCCTATTATTTCCTATTATTTTTAATGTGAAGAATTGACTCTCCCCAACCCCTTCTTTTCAGAACTTGCTAGAGGTAAATTCTTTAAAGCATCTGACAAGACTGACCCTACAGGATCGGATTACCAAGTCTCTTCTTCATTTGCACAAGAAGAAGAAACCTCCCAGCATCAGTGCCCAGTTTCAGGTTATTTCCTATTTTATTTATAACAGAGAGGAATATGTTTTGTTAAGATCTTCATTGAAGGTCCAAGTAAGTGATGGGTAAAATACCTGAAAGTGATATGATTCATATCACTAAAAAATTAAGCTTTACTCATTTTGGAGAGAAGTACCAAAGATGGAAAAGAGTAAGCTGCTTTTCTTTTTCATTTTTGTATCTCTGAATAGTGGCTATTCCACTTGTTTTTAATGTTAGGAAAAAGACCAAGAGATTTGATAACATGAACAAAAAAACAAACAAAATTGATAATGCAAACAGAATCTGCCTTTAAATCCTACTGCCCATGAATGCAAACAGAATCTGCCTTTAAATCCTACTGCCCATGGACCTCTATGGTGGCAGAAAGGGTTAAGTGGAGCACTATGAAGCTATCCACAGCCACTGCAGCACAGAGTTCAACCCCCAGCCAGGAAGCTAATCTGCCTGGTACAGCAGACCTCCCCTGTCCTGCTGCTGCTCCTCTCAGCTGTGTATTTCAGTCTGTCCTCCTGTTCTGTCCCCACCCCTACTTCTCGTTCCCCACCCCCCAAAAAATGCTACTGTCCAGGTAGAGTCCCATAGTCACTGGTCACATAATTGTTGTGGGTAAGGATGTCTTGAACAAACTCCACAAACAGGTTTTATCGACCTCACCCCCACCCTGACCAAAGAGATCCAAGACACCAAGTGTTAGGGGGCAAAAATCCTCCTGAATGAATTACACAGATAGGATATGAACTTCGACCCCCATTCCAGACCTACAAGATCCAAGAATTACAAATCCCATAAGGTCATTATCGAAGAGCGGAAGAGCAGATCACTAGGACCTGAGGACCTGAGGGTGGAGTTAAGCAGCCAGGCTGAATATAAAAGCACACAATAATTCTGTGAGATAAAAACTTTTATTGTACATGTGAGGAAATTGTAAAAGGTAGAGATAATGACATTCAGGTTTTGTTACAGGTCAACTCCAATATGAAATGGTTGGCTTGACTCTGGGTCCTCACCTGCGTGCTTAAAAAGGACTTATGATGAAACTCAACTGCAGGCATACACCCACACAAAAAGGTTAATAAAGGGTTTATTTACCCAAAAAAGGGGAAATTAAGAAAGGAGTATCTCAGGGAGAAAGAGAGAGAGATAAGTTGGTGAACATGTCCTACCAGTTGACCCCGATAGCATGCTGAAAGCTGGTAAAAAACTAAACACTCCCAAGGCCCGCACACATGTCTGGTTATATACCAAACTTGGCTCCTTAACTCCACCCTCAGTTCCCAGCAATCCTGCCTTCAGTGGTGATGACATTATGGGATCTGTAGTCCTTGGTGTCTTGGATCTCTTTGGTCTGGGGTAGGAGTGGGGTCCATAAAACCTGTTTGTGGAGTTTGTTTGGGACATCCTTTCTCCCCAACAATTCCCCCCTTTCACTTTTCTGTCACCATTTCTATAGTGATGAAGGCCGAAAGTGTGGATTTTGAGGTGCAGCCTCAGATGACAGTTTTTTTAGGGTTCCAGTTGGAAAAAAACAACGGTCACCAGGCATTGTCCAGTGTAGCAAACAGAAATCCTCCATTCCTGGAAAATGGTTCATCATTCTAAACCTCAAGGAAAAAAAAAAAGTCTGGCAGTGTTAGTCAAACAAAATAGCAAACATTATATTAAAATTACTGGAAGAAAAATCTTAAAAGTGGTTCAACTTATCTAAAAACAAGTGGTTTTTTATTTGCTTAATGCTGTGCTTTATAAAATGACATCAGTGATTTAAGTTTTTTATACATATTATACCACAATAACATTTATAAGACAAAGCGCACATAACTGTAAATAGTTTGTATGTTGATGTGCTGTGCATGATAGTAATAATAATTCTGTTTGTAAGTTGTCTGTGTTTTACTTGAAGTTAAGTACCACCCTAATAGACTGTAACAAGTTAAATTTGTGTGTCGCAATCCCTAGAGCAGTTACACCCAAAAAATAAAAGATATAATTGAGAAAGCTAGTAGATAAGACTACTGGAAAACAAAGTATGTTCTTGGATCTTAATAGAATTAAAGTGGGAATCAGTAAGAGAAAGATAATAATTCCCAAATATTTGGGAAATAGAGACATATAAATAATAAGAGAGAGGTAGGAAAATTTAAAAATACTTAAAATGTAATAAAAATGAAAAACCAAAAGTTGTGCAATGCAATGGTCACAGTGTACCAAAGAAAAAGAGAAAGTTCTTTTTTTCAGTTTTCTAAGGTCTACCTTAAGAAATTAGGGAAGGAAAATACATTAAACCTAAAGTAAGTAGAAGAAATGAAATGATAAAATTACAGAAATTATTGAAACTGAAAACAAAAGTAGAGAACATTCAGTGAGATCAAAAAACCAGCTCTGTAAAAATAAAAAAGTTGATAAACTATCTAGACTAATCTGGAAAATATAAGTAAGGTACAGATTGCTGAATTAGTTACTCAATAAGTACCTGTGAATTTGGATAAAATTGTTTCACGAAATGTAAGAGAATAAAAATTGGCTTAAATTGTATCTGAAATGTATTTGTTGATATAGCTAAAGTATACCTGCAATGTTTGCTGTTGCCAAGCTTTAATATTAAACTGTCTTGTTATTAATTATCTAATATATACAATTTGAATTTCAGAAGCTTTAATATTAAATAGCTTTAATATTAAATTGTCTTGTTATTAAGTATCTAATATATACAAATTGAATTTCAGAAATAAAATTATTTCTGTATGCCACTAATTTATCGTATTTTGCCCACATTATTGCGTATATTTATAAATCATTCATTTGTGAGTTTGGAATGGTGTAACACATGATAATTTATCTTCCTTTAAATCACAGGCCTCATTAAGCCAGTTGATGGAGACACTTGGTCAAGCAGAACCATATTTTGTAAAATGCATTCGTTCTAATGCTGAAAAAGTAAGTAAGAACTTCTACATCAGCTTGTTGCAAATAAAGCTTTAAATTCTTTTAATGGATTGTAAGTGGCAGGAGGAGCTATTGATAATCTTTGCAACAAAGCATGTTATATTTTCTGTGCATTTCCTTCTAATTTCTGCAGTTATTAGCTTTGAGGCATTTAATATGGGCATATTTAATCCTTCTGGTATTTGAGAGGCAAATATCTCTTGGTAATAGCATATAGGAGGTATTTTATGCAGTTTTTTTAACCCTAAGATTAATCTTTCTTATTTGGATATGTGCTCTCATTCTTTAAAAACTTGTTTGGCATGTTCAGGTTTAGAGGTTCTTGTCTCTGTAAAATAGGGGAGATTCTGTGGACATTCTTGATTCCTTTTTGTTTTCTAGTTCCCCTAATTAGAGTTTGCAAAAATATACCTGATTAGTGTTAAACAGTGTCATCTTTGTATTTATCATAGGAATAAGTAGTTCCCAGTATAGTAGATGAAATGTAGTAGGAATTATGTTCAGCTGTCTCTACCTCTGCTATTTACAGGTATATGAACTTAGATGAGCTACTTAACCTTTTGTGGTTTAATATTTTCATATGTGTTACAATACACTGCAATTACAGAGGCAACCTCAAAGTGTTATATGAGTATATGAGTATTAGTGAGTATATGAGTCGGTACTTTAAAGTTAGAATGTTTGTGGTCCATACTTAGTAAATATTCTTTTAGAAGTAAAAAGAAACCATTTTATTTACAGTTAAATACAGGTTTAGTTCCTTTTATTAATTGAGACATTGATATACAAAGGGTTTAATTCATAAAGTATTTCAGAGTAAAGAATAAATATAAGTAAATGTGAACTATATTATTTAACATAAATTGCCTATTTGACTTTCCTTAGTATAATATGTGGGATAATCTTAGGGGATCATTGAAAATAGAGAACAGGAAAATATATTAGAAACTACAAATACATATTTTAAATGTCTGAAAGTATACATGTGAAGGGACAGAGTGTCGTGACTGGTGGGGAGTAACTATCTGCCTTTAGCCTTTTCCTTGTTAATACCTATACAAGGAGCACAATGCTCAGGGACTGTAGAAAGTTTTTGTTTTTCACTGTTTTATACTGGTGTCACCAGCAAAACCTACTTAGGAAAATACAGTGCTCTTAACCTGTACTAGTAATGAAAAGAATTTATCAGCTCTCAGTTAAGGGTTATTGCTAAAGTTGCATATATAGTTTCTTAGTGAAATTATATATAGAATCATAATTTTAAAAAAAGACACTGACTTTATAAATAGGTTAATCTTGTTACAGATTTTATAGCAATTATACTATAAACATGTCGCCATTTCAGTGGGCAACTAGATTCAATTTGAGCTTTTAAGGTACTCTCCTCTAAAACTAGAGAAACCCAGAAGCTTGGTTTCTCTCTTTTTCCTAGGGTCAGGCAGTCAGAACTTTACCAAAGCTGCCAGCTGGGAAGGTAAAATTGTTCTATCTCCTCTGCAGTAGCTTACTGGACAACTCCCAGTTAATATCTAGATATTAAAAAAGTTATCTGTACTGCTAAGACAAATTTTAATTTGGAAATCTATTCTTTGGGTTAATCTTTTTTTCCCTCACTTGCTCTATTTTAGCTGCCATTACGGTTCAATGATGCCTTGGTACTAAGACAGCTTCGGTACACTGGAATGCTGGAGACAGTTCGAATTCGCCAATCAGGATATAGCTGCAAATACTCTTTCCAGGTTGTACTTTTATAGTGATATTTTAATATATATTTATATCAAGTGAATTATGTTTTTGCTTAGTTTGTCTTTTGGGGGATCGTTTACTTATTTCCCTTAATTCCTCCATTCAATGTCATATTTTGTATATTTTGAGTTGTCAAAAAATTCATGACTTTTTTCCTATGTTTCAAATAAAAATGCATCATGACTTTTTCCAACAACCCAGTAGAATAGAAAAGGGATGGCAAATACTCTCTTCCATTTAAATAACTTCTCATTAAGCTCGTGATGTAGTAAAATCTAGTACTTGGCTCTTCTCATTTAATCTGAATGTTTGCTAATACTAAGTTAATTCATAATATAGCAGTTCTTCACACTGATTACACCAGTAATTTAAATAGTTCAATCAGAATTATTTAGTTTCAAAAGAATTGCGTTAGGTTTCCCCAAAGTTTTCTTACAGTTTCTAAGAAACCCACAAGGCTTACAGCTATACACTTCAACTACTGTTTGTTTTTTTACTGTTTGTTTCTATAAAGAAAGTTATAAGTATATTGAAATGTTCCTGTAACTGAGAAAGCCTTCGGTATTACTGGGATGAAAAGTTTCATTCTCAGTGCACCCTATAATAGCAGCCACCTTTTGTATTTCTCAGCTAGAAATTTCAAATTCTTATTAAATAATGTATTTTTAGGTCTTTACCATCACTTTGTCAAAGGAATAATTAGCTTATGCCATTCTTAATCCTTTGATAACAAAATATGTAGAACTATCTTCTCCCTCACCCAACATTTTCTAAAGTAACCTTTTGTTATATTTTAAATTAATAAGAACTTTCTTGGTTTCACACTTTTAAAAAGAATTTTAACAAAGGATCAATTAAAAGGTCATTTGTGTATGGTGTTTAAGACCTTGTTTACATATAATTCTATTGTGATTTTACAATTTTTTTTTCATTTTTCAGAATTTTGTGAGCCACTTCCATGTACTTCTTCCCTGCAATATTATTCCATCCAAATTTAACATTCAGGATTTCTTCAGGAAAATAAATCTTAACCCAGATAATTACCAAGTTGGAAAATCCATGGTAAATATAATGTCAAAATTGACTGTATTTTTGTATTTAAATAATAGCAATGACCTTTGTCTATGAGCGTGTTCATTAAAAAAATGATAGTGTAGGAACAAGAACAGTCTTTTCAATAAATGGTCCTGGGAAAACTGAACTACTGCATGCAAAAGAGTGAAACTAGATCACTGCCTCACAAACATACACAAAGATCAATTCAAAATGAATAAAAGACCTACATATAAGACCTGAAACCATACAATACATAGAAGAAAACTTAGGCAAAAACACTCCATGACATATATCCCAGAAACATCTTTAAAGACTCATGCTTCAAAACAAAGAGACAGTACAAGAGACAGTAACCAAGATGAAGAGACACTCCACAGATTGAGAGAAAGTATTTGCATTCCAAAAAACCGATGAGGGACTGATAGCAAAGATCTACAGAGAGCTCACATGACTCAGCAAAAACAAAATAATCCAGTCAAAACATGCCCAGAAGAACTAAAAAAGACACTTCTCCAAAGAGGAAATGCAGATTGTCAATAGGCAGGGAAAAAAATGCTCAACATTACTTATAATCAGGGAAATGCAATCAAAACCACAATGAGAGATCATTCCAGTAAGAATGACCCACATTAAAAAGACTAAAAATAACAAATGCTGGCATGGATGTGGAGAAAGAAGAACCCACTTACATTGCTGGTTGGACTGCAAACTGGTCCAAACTATGGAAAGCTGTGTGGAGGACCCTGAAATTCCAAAAAATGGATCTACTATATAACCCAGCAATTACACTCCTAGGAATCTACCCAAAGGATACAAAAACCATTCAAAAAGACACTTGCACTCCTATGTTCATTGAAGCACTGTTTACAAATAGCTAAAATGTGGAAACAACCTAAATCCCCCTAAACAGATGACTAGATCAAGAAAATGTGGTGTATATATACACAGTGGAGTAATACTCAGCAATCAAAAAAATATAAACTTAATGCCCTTCACAGCAACATGGATGGAGCTGAAAGGGATTATGCTCAGTGAAATAAGTCAGAAGGAGAAAGAAAAATATTGGGTGGTTTTACTTATAGGAGGAACATAGGGAAACCATACAAGGGATCAGGAAAAAAAAAAGACAAAACTAACAGTCAAACTATAAATTGGAGACATTCATCAGGGGAAGTGAAGGGAAAGAGGTCAAGATGAGAGGGAATAGCACAAGAATCTATGGTGGTGGTTCACGGATATCTTGGAGGTGGTAATTTTATGGGGACAGTACCTGAGAGGAGAAATCAAACATTGCGCAAAGGTAAACAACAAGGTAAAAATATATAAGTAAATTTTTAAAAAGCTGGACATTAAACATTTTAAATTGTTAAAAAAAATGGTAGTGTACCAGATCTTCTAGGATGGTGATTAGGCCAAATTTTTCACAGTAATAATAATAGTCAATATTAACTGAAGAGCTTCTGGGCAATGGTATAGTTCTGACTATAATTTTAACTACTTAAAACCATCTGTCCTTATATTTTACTATAATCTTTAACTTGACTTTCCAAAGTATATCTAAAGTTCCCTACTATCATTCATTTATCAGCTGCTTTCTTTTTCTGTCACCTTTCTTCTACTTTCTTATGCTAGAAATAGTTGGCATATCCTTTACTTTAGTTCTTTTATAATATTCTGTTTCTTATTTTTCCTTACAGATGATTCTTATCTTTTTCCATTTCTCCATTCCCAGTGCTGTCATTTGGTTCTATTTTTTGTCTTTCACGTTTCTCTCATAGAAAAAAACTTCTTCATCTGATTCTAGAGTATTTGTCATTCCATTTAATTCACTCTACCCATAATATCATGATCTTAATATACTTATTTCTTTGTGTTGTCTTCCTGCTCATTAATAATCCCCTGATAGCCTCCTCATTAAATTCAAACTTCTTTACATCTTTATTAAGAATCTCCATGTTTTGAATTCCCAATATTTAATATAAGATTTTTCCATTGTTCCTTATATGTGCCTTTGTTGTTATTTCAAACCTTGGTTTTTTCAGGTGGGATACTTTATCTCTTGCCCTTATAAGTTTACAATTTTTCTCTTTGGCTATCTAATATCTGTATAATAGGTGTTTGTTTGTTTTACAAAAATGGAGTCGATGAACATGCAGATTAGTTTGATTATGATAATCATTTCACATTTCATCAAAACATCACACTGTATGTTTCAAATGTATACAAATTTTAGTATGCATGTAAAAGTGAATGCATGTCCTATTTCCAAAGGGGTGATGTAGAGATTATCTTTGTATCTCCTTAAGTCCCTAAAGATTAATTTATGAGATCATAGAATAAATAGTTAAACTGATAAGTAGCTTTGAGCATCAAGAGCCTTTGTTGCATGCTGGGTTTCACAAAGACTGTTTTTACTGGTTTATTTCTGTTGTGATCAAACTTCAAAGTCTATGATTCTCATCTTTTCCCCCACACCCAAACCCCTTATATAATACAACATATTACTACTAGTACTTTAGCTGATGACAGTAGTGAATTTTCAGAGGAGATAACGTATCACAGTCTTTGGCACTGGAATTTTTACACTCATGCTTACAGTCCCATTTCTCTTCCTGTATTTTGGTGTCTCCAGTCTTCTTTCTAATTTGAAAATGACTTCTTTGGATAAATTGGTAGAACTGTTAGTCAGTATTGCTTTTACAATTCTCTTGCTATATTTGTTATTCTAAAATGTACCATAAGAAAGATATTGCATGAATTATATTTCTCATAAATTTCTTCTCATATTATAAATTTCTTCTTATGCTGCATTTCTCATATTTCTTCTGTTAGGTTTTTCTAAAGGAACAGGAACGACAGCACCTACAAGATCTCCTTCACCAAGAGGTGCTCCGCAGAATCATATTGTTGCAGCGATGGTTCAGAGTCTTACTGTGTAGGCAACATTTCCTCCATCTGAGACAGGCATCCATTATTATCCAGGTAGGAAGAAAAGGTTTCTTTCCATTAGATTGGCTAATTTATTTGGTCTTTATGTTTGATAACCAAAACTGTATTACTATGAAACATTTATATATGAATGTAAATTTCTGTAGAGGTGCGATTGTGTACTACTCATTTTTTTTTCCTGTTAAGTTTATTTTTTCCTTCTTTATTTAAATATATTCGACATCAGGGCCTCCCTGGTGGTGCAGTGGGTTAAGCAACACACTATGAAGCAAACCGCAGCCACTGCAGCACGAGTTCGATCCCTGCAGCAGGCCAGGGAGGGGACCCACATGGTGCAGCAGACCTCTCCTGCTGTGCCCGCTGCTCCCCTCAGCAGTGTACTTCCGTTGATCTGCCTATTCTGCTCCCTGCTCTCTGGTGAATCCTCTCACCCCCCCCCCACACCTCTGGCCTGTACCCCAGTTCTTGTATGCATAAATAAATAAATCTTTAAAAAAAAATATATTCGACATCAATTGTAATCCCCATGTATTCCCCATCACCATTTCACCAGTGCACCATCACCTCAGTCCCTTGTGCTCTTATCTGCCCTCAACCCTCTCCCTCCCCCTCCCACTAAGTGTCCCCAGTTTGTCCTTGTCTTTTTGTTTTCGTTGTGTTTTTATTATTATTTTTATTGTTATTATTCTTTTCCTTCTTAGAACCAAAAGAATACCTGGCATATAATAAAAGACAGTATATATTGACAGAATTTAATGTAAAATAAGCTTATAGTATTTTTCTTATGAAATAGGAGTTAGGGACAAAGAACTTTTATTTCTTAATTTTTGTGGAAATTTTTATTTAATAGTTTTTTTAACATATACTTTATTATTATTATGTATTCATCTTGGGTGATAGAGATCTTTTTTCACACACATCTATTTTATTTCAGCTTTTCTCCATACAAATTTTTCTCTTTATATAGGAAAATCTTTAGTGTCTTCATCTTGAAAATGTGTACATCTTGAAAATGTGTACATGTTAACTTTAAAACCATTAACACTGATAAATTATATCATGAGAATATAATTTGTTAAAATTAATTTGTAGGAAATAAAAGCATCAAAATTTTTTCATTTTATATTTAACTTTATTGAGGTTATATTATCTAATATATTTAGTAGAGCATATCAGGGAAAGAATTATTTTAGTGACACCCAGTTTATCTGTTTTGTCTTCTCCACAGCGATTCTGGAGGAAGTGCCTTAATCAGAAGCAAGCCAGAGATGGAACTGTGCAGAAAGATGCTTTGGTTATAGCTAGGGCAGCCTCTCTACTCCAAGCTTCGTGGCGTGCATACTTAGAGAGGCAACGGTATTTGGAAGTCAGGACTGCAGCCATCATCATCCAGCAGAGATGGAGGGAGCACTCTAGGCGGAGGCATTTGGCTGCCCTCTGCATTCAGACAAGATGGAAAGGCTACAGGGAAAATAAGAAGTATCAAGAACTACGGAACAAAATTATCCTTTTGCAGTCAACATGTAGAGGATTCAGGGCAAGACAACGGTAATTTCTGTTGGTATAATAATTATTCCTTCACTCTTCCTAAGTAACTTGTTTATCTCTTACACTTGGCAAGCTTGTATTAGAATTGTTTATGTACAATTAGTCTTCACTAGACTGAGACATTTAGCAGTTTTAATCCACATTTTGTGGTCTATAATAAAAACTAAGTAAGTGTTTATTGATTTAAATTGAGTTGAAAACCTACAGGTTCTATGGTTACAACTGCTAAAATCTAAACCTTAACATTAGGTTGGATATTTAAAATTGGACATTATTAACTGTTTTTAACTTAAGAAACTGTGGTTTCATTTTTAATCATTTTATCTTAAAGATATTATTAAAATTAGAGTTTATTTCCAAGTCATTTTATTTTTAGAACTCAATGCTAGTTAGGAATAGTTTACTTAATATAAATAATAATCTTACTCATGGAAATGGGGAATTAGATACACACCCAGGTTAAAGAAATACTTTGTTATTTTATAAAAAGAAAATTTTGAAACTTTTGTTTATTATCAGTAATGTAGTCTTTCCAGTGATAACCAAGAGTAATCTATATAACCATTTCCCCCCTGTTTTTATATAGATATAAAGCTTTAAAAGAACAAAGAGTGAGAGAAATAAAACTAGAATCTGGGTTGCTGGATTTTGAGTCATATGGACCTCTGGAAATTCAGGGTTCAGACCCTTCAGAATGGGAGGATTGTTCCTTTGACAACAGAGTACAAGCCATAGAGGAATGTAAGACTGTGATAGAGAGTAATCGAATTAGCCATGAAAGTTCATTGGATGGTTTGAAGGATTCCCCAAACAAGCGACAGGAGAGAACCAGAAGCCAGAGTGGTGTAGATTTGCAGGAAGATGTAATTGTAAGAGAAAGGCCTAAGTCCTTAGAGGATCTCCACCAGAAGAAAGTGGGTCGAGCCAAAAGAGAAAGTCGGAGAATGAGAGAATTAGAACAAGCTATATTTAGCTTAGAATTGCTAAAAGTCCGTTCTCTTGGTGGAGTATCTCCTTCAGAGGAACGCAGATGGTCCACAGAATTGATACCTGAAGGCCTTAAGTCTCTCCAGGGGACACCTGATAGTGAAAGCTCTCAAGGAAGCTTAGAATTTCTGAGCTATGAGGAAAGTCAGAAGAGCAAATTAGACTCCATAATTTTAGATAATGACTTGCAACCTTTATCATGTGAGATATCTGCCAGTCCAACGCTTGATTCACAGAAGAGTGCCCTCAGTGCTTCAGCTGACACTAAATCTGTATTGACTCAAAATGGGGCATCCTCTGATGCAGTTTATTTAAAGAATGGGACTATGAAGGCCAGGCTGCTTTGCAGTTCTGAATCCATTACCTGTAAGCCACAGGTGAGAGACTCCTTTATCTCTAGTAGTCTGCCTACGTTTTTTTATATTCCTCAACAAGATCCATTGAAAACAAGTTCTAAACCAGACACACGTGGCCAGAGGAACAAAGAATTGGAAAGTGAAGTCACACTTCCAGCTCTTCCTTTGGATATCATTGGGAAAGCCCGAAAGCATCATTTCTCAGGAGAAAATGCAGTTGTCCCTTCTTTGAATACTGATTCTTCTAATACTGTGCTTAAGAAGTTAGAAAAGCTTAATATTGAAAAGGAAGAAAGGCAAAAGCAGTTGCAGCAACAGAATGAAAAAGAGATGATGCAACAGATTCGACAACAAACAGATATTCTAGAGAAGGAGCGTAAAGCATTTCAGACAAGTGAAACATCAAGAATTGGGGAGTCTCTTCTGGCACCATCTTTCCTTCAGTCAAAGCAGAGAGTAGAGAGACCGTCTTCCCTCCTCATCCTGAATACACCCAATAAGGGAGAATCCAGTATTCTAGGAGATCAGTCGGTAACTATAAAAGATGCAGCTCTTGCTCCAAAAGGCAGTTCCTCTACTCACCTACCACTGAAGGACCGACCTGTCACCATGTTCTTTGAAAGAAAAGAAGGTTTGTGCCAATCTAGTACTGTGAAGGAATTACCCAAGACAGATAAAACGTTTACCCAACTGAATCCAGCCTCTAAACACTCCAGTAATCGCGTTTCAAAAAGAGAAAACCTCAAGCCCGTTCAGTCTTACAGCCGCAAATCTGATGACTCTTCCAGAAGTGGAACAACTAGGGAGATTTTCTTCACACCAAAGGACAATACAAATATCTCCTTGTAAGTGAAGTGTTTATTTATTCTTATGAATGTGGAAAACTTCTTGGAGAATTTTATTACAATAATGATCTGTCCCAAGTATTTCCGTGGGTGCTACTCAAATTAACCATTTACTTTGTATATATAAAAAAAAATCCGCTAGTTGTTGATTCTGCCAGCTGTCTGAAACTGGATGTAATTATACCTTGGGACTCTTTGTGCACAGATAGAAGAGTTTTTGTTTCTCCTTTCTAAGGGAGAAAGCATACAGTGTCTGGAAAGAAACTATTGCCCATTAAACAACAACTCTTCATATCCTTCCCCCTGGAATTCATCATTCTACTTTTTGTTTCTAAAAGACTTTAAATACTTCATATAAGGGAATTCTTCATATTTTCAAGGTTTCCTAACTAGTGGTAGCCATTAGGAAAGCATTTTTAAGTAGTACATGAAAACAAAGACAATAAATTAAAGATACTTGTATTCAAGCCTCATGTATAGTTCTTTCAGTTTTTATAGGATAATATCACTTTAAATGAAAGAAGGGATTTATCTTAGGGCTAAAAACTAAATTTCACATTAAGTATGAAAATAACTTTCTTAGTCTGAGACCTTATCTTTCAGCTTCAGATGTACGTAAGATTTTATAGAAACTTTTGTAACTATGGGTAAGAGATCATTGATACTTTCTTTTTCCACTAAGTATCATGAAATACAATTGTACTAAATGACAGCTTAAGGTCCTATTAACTTAAGAGATTGTACAGAAATTCAAGGGTTTTGTGTATCATACTAACCATGAGGAGATGGTGAAAACTTATTTCCCATCTTTCTGATTAAGTTTAGTGATATGAAATATGTATGTGTATAACTGTTGATCTATGAATACATTTTATATAGAATACATTTTGTAGATTTCAAAAAACATGAATTCTTCTTGTGATCAGTTTTCTAAGGTAAACAATCTAACAGTCTACTTGATCTGGTTTGAATAGCACTCGTTAGGATCTATTCATCTTCAGAATGATTACATATTACATTGTGTGATTGCTTAATAAGTTCATTGTAGCGGCAGGAAAGGTGGCACACTGGGCAGGTTCAGGATGGTTCTGGGCAGATGGGTCAAGGAAGGAGAGTTTTGGAGCCCTTGGTGGTTTTTCATGCTTTTATTAGTAGAGGTGGCCAGGTACATGGCAGGCATGGGTGCCGGGGGGCCGGGAGGCTAGCTGGCCTCCCAGCCCCCGGTGCATCTCACCCTCTCAACTGCTTTTCTACTGCTGCTCCTGTTGGTCAGTACTGTCGGTCCTGTTGGTTCTTTTGGTCCGGGTGTCCTCATGACGCCGCCCATTTAAGCCCGTGTCAAACTCAGGTGCACCCACTTGTGCATGCCCACCCTGGAATGCTTGTAGCACTGCAGGTGTCCATCATCACAGTGGTGGGAGGGTGGAAAGACCTGATAGTTCTCTGACCCTACATTCACATTTCAAATACGCTCTTCTTCTGTAAATAGTACTAGAAACCTTAGCATTTTTTAACAGTCACAAATACTGGCATTTCTAAATTATCTAGTGCAATATCTATACATTATAGGGAAGATCCCTGGAAACCATAGTGGAAAAATGATTTGTTCAGGGTCACATATTTAGAGAAATAACTGAGACTAGAACTTAAGAGTTTCATGATTTGGAATCAGCATTGGGTTTCATAATTAGTATGATTTTGAATAGCTTCTGCCAACTTGTATTATGTTAGTGTCTACTTTGAACCCGGCATTATACTAGAAGGTAAAATATGATTTCTCACTGAGCTTACGTCCTTCTGTGGAAAGATTAACAGTATATGGTTGGTAAATTGTAAAACTCGTATTACTGAGTTAATGGGAATTGGGCCTTAAAAGTACAGGTTCTGTTCAAATTTTCATTAGACACTGGCAATTATGTTAGTAGAATGCAATGATAAGTAATTTACATTTTACTTCTTCAGCTGACTGCTGCTGCTGTTCTTGAAGATAGTGGGATATATCAGGATTATAATGGCAGGGCCTTTAATAATTCAACGATACATGTAAATTCTGGTAATGTTAATTAGGTAAGCAAGGAAAGTTTCATACATTGTTTCACAAGTTAAGATTTTGAAATACAGGGTTTGCAAAAATTTTTTACCTGGCTTGTTAGATGTTATTTCATGCTATTCTTGAAGATTTTTGCCATGGAATTTATCTGCTAAGGAATTAAAATGTAATCCTCTTGTTTTATCTTAAAGATTGAACAGGGACGTTACAAACAATGGAAATCCTGAACTCCATAAACCAGATGAACCAGCTTTTAAACCTGTGAAGTTAACTGGGCCAGGCCAAAGAGAGGTATGTATTGAATCTTGTTCATCTTCTGTGTGAAATAGATGCCACTATTCTGGAACTTACTGCTCGTGTAGATAGAACTCTTTACCCAATTACTCCCAAGTGTTTATAGAAAAAGAAGTTATGAGTTAAGTGTTACTAAGGATGTGTACTTTAGGCAGGGAATAGTTCTTAAAACTGCAGATTGTATTTAGGAAAAAGTTGCTAAGGAAAAAAATGGAATTTATACAAGTAACTTTGGTCACTTAACATGGCAGTGAAAGATGACTTCCTTGGCTATGGAGAACAGTATATTTTTAGCATCCATTCTTATCCTTTGTTCAGAGTAATGTATATGGATTGCTTTTGGTTACCCTGCTTACTTTTAGTGGAATGGGCATGGCGGGTTGGAGGGGTGTTTTAAGAAATTCGTGAGCTCTCTGATACCTTTCCTTGGCATCATCTCCAAAAAATCCAAAACAAAACATTGTTGTATTATTTGTTTTATCATTTGGTCAAGCAGGTTGCCAGACCGGCCCATAAAAAGAAAGCTCGAATGGCGCGGACGCGCTCCGATTTCTTGACTAGAGGTACTATTGCTGATGGGGAGGGGGATACAGAGGAAGATGATTACGATGACATTATTGAGCCCCATCTCTCCTTTGACCAAGCTTCTCACTCTGAGCTAGGGCCTGCACCCAACCTGGGTCAGGCCTCTCACAGTGACTCCGAAATGGTAATTTTACAGCAATATAAGAAAAATAAGGGACAAATAAATCTGATGGGAATAGTCTCTGCTAACCTAAAGCTAACCTTCACAGCTTCTTCCCTATATCATGGTTTGTGCATTGTGAAACCTCAGTGAACACAGCAATGAAAAGTAAACCTTAATTTGATAGGCTTCAGATAAAGGGCACTTTAAGAATGTATGTCATATCATAAATAGGTAAAATTAAGGTTATCTTAGTACTAATTGTAGAAATCTTCTCTCTGAGATCTTAAAAGGTGTAGAGTTTGAACCCTCAAAGTTTTTTTTCTAAAGTAGCCAAACTCCGTGGGTCATATAGGACCATATATGTCTCTTCTGTAACTACTCTGTCATTATAGGTAAAGATAGCCACAGAGAATATAGCATGGTTGTGTTCAAATAGAAGTATTTACAAAACAGGCATGGGGATGACAGTATTTGGCCAGTTGCTGATTCCTGGTCTAGTAGTAGGGTATTTGTTAAATAATCCGGTAACTTTGAACTGAAATCACATTCTTTCTTTTCTTTCTCTCTCACTTTTGCCCCTAAACTTGTTTCTCTCTCCACCATTTTTAGTAATAGAAAATAGCCATAAATTTTAAAAAATTTAATGATCAGTGCCAAAAATTTCTCAGCCTGAAAAGCAGCTCAGCCAAATAGAAGAGAGTGTATAATATACCTTTGTACTAATTACAAATTAAGGCATTGGAGTTATGTTTTGATAAAGCTGTACTCTTTCGAGTAAGAATATAGTTTTATTCATACCTCAACAAAAATTATTTGTATTTATAGTTGGACAACTCTGAGTATATTTATAGATATAAAGTATTTGACTTTGGAATTGTCCTGGAAAATATATAAGGACCCTGTATGGCTAATATGTAATGAAATATGATGAAGTGGAGTGATATGCTATTTATTTCCATGCATATCCTTAAGTAGGCTTTGTCTCTACTATTCTTTAGTATCTGTTTATTATGGGAATAAAATTTTAAGATGGCCTTTTTTTAATCTTTGAACTGTTTTAAACTGAAGACCTAGTTAATCAAAATTTTTGCTTGTTTTTAGAATGCCTTCATTATTTTTATATTTTTTTGGAGATACTTATTTTTTAAATAACATTGACATTCTAGAAAAGAAAAACAAAATGAAAATAACCAGAAAAAATGTATGACTAGTTCCCGAATTAGGCAAATGAGTTACTGACCTGAACCAGACTGTAAGATTATAAAAGTTGGACTGTGTATCTGCACAATCTGTATCTTACCTATATCATATATGTGTAGATATAGATCTGTATCTCTGTTAATCTGTTTATCTTTCTATCTGATTTGATTCAAAGGCCTCTTCAGTTTAGGATAAAATAACTCCATTTGTGGGTGCCCTGTTTCAGTTATATATAATATAATACTCTATTGTATGATTATTAGTTAAACATGAATTTATGTAATAGAGCAAACTAATTTTCATGAAAAGTACTACTTACATATATTCTTTTTAATGTACGTAGATTTTTTATTTGTGAAAAATCTTAGCATTTATTATTGCTGTTTTGTTCCTGATGGTTTCCTTTGTTACAAACTGTAGACCTTTTGGTGATAGAATTCTCACTGGGAACTCTTACTGAGATGTCAGGAAGTTGGACTTTCTGCTTGGAGCATTCAGCTCCTTTAAGGGTTCTAGCTGGTAGCCTCTGCCTATGATTTACCTGCTTGACAGCCACTGCATGCCAGTAGATGTAGATCCCCCCTCTGCACAGTGTTGTTAGTCACTTCTCCAGCTTTCTCACTGTTTCTGTTCCATCACTGGCTATTTTAGGAACAGGTGGTGGTGTTTGTTTCTGGTGGACGCTGCATGAAGAAGCTATGCTTTCTAGAATATGCTTATAGATACTTACTGGGGTTGGGAGTGGGGAGGGTAGGAATGGTTTTAAAGTGTTTTCTGTTTGTCTAGAAAATGTGTCATGTTCTTATGTTATCTGTAAAGGTGAAAACTGTTTCCAAATGGAATCTACTGAATTTTCAGAATTTTGAATGAGTTTGATTTTTTAGGCACATGGATTTAGAAAACCTGGATAGTTTATTTTTCTGGACAAAGTGATCCCATCAACAAAACATTTGCTAATAAGTGTCATTAAGTCATAATAAGCAACCGTTTGATCTTGCCAATTGTGAAATAATATGTGGTGTAATGTGTATGATGAATATAATGTGATAAAAATAGTTAAAAATGAATTACCTCTGAGGATTTGATAAGCATTACCTCCTGATAATTGAGTAAAATCAGTTGATACCTGGTGTGTTGGAGTAGAGGCAAAAGTGGTAGTTTTCCTTTTTAAGACTTCGGTGGTGTTTTTTTCATTTTAATGTCTCACTTTTAACGCTGCCATTTTAATAACTGTTTAGTCTCTGTTTCATTCAGTTCTTTTTGGAACTGTTTCACTCTGTTCTTAAACACACTGCATTGGCTTTTACCCAAGAAAATGACGTTTTCCTAATCAGTGTTTTGAAGGTGGCTTTCAAACATACACACACACACACACACACACACACATATATATATATTCCCCCCCTTGGTATTTCATGGTGTTTCATTTACAGAAGATATTTATTTTTGAGCTATAGTTTTTTGCTACATGCTATGGGTTTTTTTGTACTTTGTTTTTGGTGGGAGCTGGGGTTAAATATCTGGGTTGTTTGGTTCTAATTTTCTTTTTTTAAAAAAAATAATTTTTTTATTTATGCATAGAAGTACTAGGGTATAGACCAGAGGTGTGTGGGGGGTGGTGAAAAGACAAAGTGGGGAGCAGACAGGCAGACCTACTGAAATACACTGCTAAGGGGAGCAGCTCTTTGGTTCTAATTTTCATTCCTATTTTGTTGTCTTATTGCGACCATGTGTAGGTTTTTTTATATTTTATTTTCTCTGCACATTTGGAGTAATTCTTAAGATAGCAAGTTCAAGAATTATTTTTGTCACTGTAGCAAAGTACAGCTTTGTTTTAGAAGCTCCTCCTTCCTCTTTTTTTTTTTTTTGGGCTATGTGTATGATAGAGGAGGTATATTTTTCCCCTTCTCTTTTTCTTGTTGGATTGTGAATTTTTCCCTTCTAGTTCTTTTCCTTCCTTACAATACTCAATCTCCAAAGAGCTCCTGTACCTTTTTACTTTCTTTTACTTTGGAAACAGTGCCTTTAAAAAATTTTCACCTTGAATCACATACAGTTTTAAGTCTTTTCCCTTTAGTCAGTCCCTAATCTACCCAAAGTCTGTAATATTTTCATGTATAGTTGTATCGTTTCTGTGATTTTAAATCAATTCCAAGTCTATTGTTAGTTTGTTTTTCTTTTTTGCATAATATTTCATAGACTGCCTTGTTTAATGCAAAAGCTTCAGTGGGATAGTAAGAAGGGGCTTGCTAGGATTAACTTATTTTTCTGCCTGCAGGTAATTTGAGTTTTGAGTGCTTTTTTTCCTAGTTAATTGCAAATGTAGGTTTCTCTTCTGGTTCTGTATTTTTTTTGGAGAATATGTTACAATGCTTGTTTATAAACACCTTCCATTATCCTCAGCTTCCTGGGAGTCATTTTTAAGACTCCATGTTTCCTCTCCCTTTTTTTCTGTAGCAATTTATTTGTTGAGGACATAAGATTGTTTGTTCTAATGCATTTCTTACATTTGAGTATTTTGTTAATCATAACCCTGTATTGTCAGTTTAATTGGCATCATACATTTATAGGAAACGTAAGGATAAATGTCCATATAGATTAAGAGTGCTAATCACATTTGGGTTTAAATTTCTTGAGGAAAATGCTTTATAGGTGGAGGTAAGTATATCCTGTACCATGTTAGGGGCCAAACATCTTATTATCTGATAAAGTTGTTCATAACATTAGGTATTGTTGGCCTAATTCTGGGCTTATTGGTATACTTTTATAATGGAGGCAAAATACATAAAGTAAAAAAGCACAAACCTTCAGTGTACACTTTGATGATTTTGACATATGCTTGCACCCATGTGCTCTGTACTCCTGACAAGATTTCTGGTAGCAATATAAATTTCTTTATTATTTTTCTCTACTTAATTTTTTCTTCCTTTCATCTTATCCTTAGAAGCAACCACTATTTTAGAACTTTATATAAATATAATCATACACTGTGTGGTGTTTTAGGCAGAATTCTTGCACAGCCCCACAAGATTCCCAGTGTTAGTTGAAAACACATCTTTTCTCAATCCATTTAATCAGACACTAACCTAGGTTCTGCTGAGAAAGAATATTGCCCATGTTATTAAAGATCCATATCAGCTGACCTCAACATAAGAATGTTATCCACAATGGCCTGACCTAAAGCACATGAGCCTTTAAAATAAGAGGAAGTTAGAGATTTATAATATGGAAGGATGCCATATCCTTCTGTTAGCTTGAAAAGTCATTCATCTTTTCTTCTATAATGTCAAAACTGCTGTTATTTCCATTCAGTTTATTTTCCATTTCAGATACTGAAGTTTTTCCTTTCTATGAACTTGATTTAGGTCTTTTTTATATATATTTCTTCTCTACTAACTTTACTGAGAATATGGTATTAGACTATAATTACTGTTTTAATGTTTCTTCTGATTCCATAACATTTGCATCAGTCTTGAGTCATTTGAGAGAGATTTGTCTCATCTATAATATATTCTCATTTATTTGCATGCCTAATTATTTCTTGCTGGATTCTAAGTTTTGGCTTGTCGAGTGCTAGATATTTTGTACTTGATTAATATTCTTGAGATTTAAATTTTTATAATGTTCTAGAACTTTGTTCTGGAAGTAGTTGATCCTTTTATGTCTTTCTTTATATATTTGGCTCAGTGTATTGAACTGTACATTTGCTAAGATACTAAATTTCAGGTGTTCTTACCACCACCCTAAAAATGTGGATGAGGATATATGTAGTAATCATTTTCTTATTTATTTGTGTATCCAGATTATGTTGTTCACATTAAATATATACAGTTTTTATTATAATATGAAGATTTGTAATACTCAAAAAGAATAGTATTACATCTAGGCTCGTTATCCTTAAGTATTCATACGATCCACTATGTATTTTATCAAATACCTGAGAATCATAGAGTTGTATACGCTGACTTTGGGGCATAGACACTTTTATTTCTGACCTTTTTTTGAGTGCTGTGTTCTGTTAACCGTTAATCTTTTGAGATGATTCTTCTCTTAGGGAAGTGTTGACTAGTAATCAGTTAAATACTCACTCGAGGGACTCTCTGAAGATCTCCACAGTATTTGTGATTGTGTGTGTGTGTTTCTATTCTCTCTCTTTTGGTTTCCAGTCACTGTGGTCACTCTGGACTTTCAGTTTGTGAGTTCAACCCAGAGAGTCTGTTGGGGCTCACTGCATCCTCACTTCTCTGTGTAATAGCCTAAACATTATCTCAAAGCACAAAGTTAGGACAGACGTTGGATTCTTCCTTTGTTTCTCATCTTGCAGGGATAACTGTCCATCCCCTAATATTATTTCATATTATTTTGACTTTTTTTTGTTTGCTTAATTTTTGGTTATGTCAGCCAAGAAAATAAAAAGAATTCCATTTTGGCCAGAAGCAGAATTCTGTTATTTAAATTGTAACAACTCAGCATACTTAATATTTCTGTTGAGAAGACCATAAACAAGCAGACCAAAAGATTAAAGAAAAGAGATTGTAGCTATGAAAAAATGAAATGTTAACAAATGACTGAAATAGATTACAAAAAGCTCCTCTCCTCTGAATGGGAATGTCTTTAAAGTGACATACTATAAACAAATGGGAATGATTACCTATTGAATTTCAGGTCCTAATTTGATAGCCATGTAGATTGCTTATAACTTACACCATTAATGGTAATAATGGTATTTTATTCTTTGGTATTTTTTTGTTTTTAATCTTTGTGGGTTCTAGTTATTTTAAATCATCGACTAGAAATAATAAGAATCCATAGTAGCAAGTCGAGCCATAAAAATAAGTATCACTTTTATAGACAAATGAAAGGAATTATGAAAATTTATACTTAGCTTTTTAGATTTGTTTTAGGTTTTGACTTTTTCCTTGCCTTTCCACATTAAATTGTCAAAAAAAAACTAGGGTTGATACATTCTGTACTAAATTTTTTTTATCTGATTCTTACTTCAGATTACTCTAAAAGTTTTAATAGAGTTTTTAGTAGGTTCTTTTATTTCAATGGATCTCTGAATAATATGAATGTATTTTTGTACATTTTAAATAGATATGATTCTTAAATTGTTCTATAAGCTGAATTTTAATTACAGTGTTATTCTGTTACTTGTTTGTAAAACTTTTTACATATATAATTATTACAGATTTCACAGAGATTTTCTTCGGTTGATGGAGAAGCAAAACTTCATAAGACTATGTCTCAAGGAGAGATTACAACATTGAGAATGAGACAGAAGGCTTCAGATTCAGATATAAGGTACAAAGTATGCACTGAGTGTTAGTGGGGGTAATGTTAAGTGACTGTGGTTAATACTGAATCTTTTTAAAAACAAAATTGATAAAAGAGCTAAACAGCTAGTTGGAAATGAAATTTTTTTTAACAATTTTTCAACAGTGTAACAGGCACATTGTTTGCATGATGTGTGTGCACATGTATATATAAAATGAGCTTTATCTTTTTGTGTTTAGCAGTGTGATTTGAGCAATGATTTAAATCATTATATGACCTTTGATTTTTTTGAGATTGAAAATATTTACCAGTTTTGGATTTGGATTCTATTTTGAGTTAAATGTTTTATAAATGAAATTGGAAAAGATTCTCAGGAAAAAATTATGTTCTCTTAAAAAGATTATATAGGATTTTTATTTGTCTGGTAGGTATTTTGTCCTTTATTGTTGTGTAAGACACGTGAGCCACATTGAACACTTCAAGATCACATTGAAATCTGATTCGTAATTAAAGACCATTTCCGGGGCCTCCCTGGTGGTGCAGTGGGTTAAGCAACGCACCATGAAGCAGACCACAGCCATTGCAGTACAAGTTTGATCCCTGCCACCAGCCAGGGAGGGGACGCACATGGCGCAGACAGACCTCTCCTGCCTTGCCCACTGCTCCCCTCAGCAGTGTGTTTCAGTCAGTCTGCCTGTTCTGCTCCACTCTCTGTCTCTGGTGAACCCTCTCAACACCCTGGACTCTGGCCTGTACCCTAGCTCTTGTATGTATAAATAAATAAATCTTTAAAAAAAATTGAAAAAAAAAAAATAAAGACCATTTTCTCAATAACTGTAGAAGTATAAAACAAAATAATCCAAATCCAGAGCAGATTATGCTGGAGATCAAGTTTTGAGATGAGGTTTAATGTAGTAGAAACAACATACAGTTAGAAACTAGACATTTAAATATTTAAGTTTAATTTCCACTTTCTCCCCCAAATTTGCTAAAATCGCAAAACCTATACAGAATTTTAAAAATGGTGGGGGGAAGCAGGAGAGATGACAACAACTATAAAATTTTGGAGTCCAAAAAGTAAATAGACAAACTTTAAATGTCTTAATAGGAGACACTAAAATCCAAACCACTGGGTAAATCTAAGAAAGAAACATCTTGACTAACTGACTTGGCTCAACCCTAGTTCAAAATAGAATATTTTGGGTGGTGGCGGGGAAGGATGAAACTTGCATGTTACTAGATAACAGCTAATGAGTAGGGTACATATATGGACCAGGGGAATTCAACTAAAGGGGTTTACTAATTGATTGTTAAGATCCTCCAGCTGTTATCCTTTACTCTGCTTTCACATTTCACAAACATGACTCAAAGAGTCTATGGGCACTTTGTCTACCTCTCAAGAAAAGATCTAAAGCTACTCTTATCACGGGCTCTCTTCACAAAATTGGACTAGCCAGATAACCCTACAAAAGAAGACCACAACCTGGAAACCCCATCATTGTGCACCAGAGCGTTTTATATTAACCCTACATTTGTTGACCACACACTTGAGGACATATCCTATATGAAAGAAACTAAAACTAAACAGGTAATATACAACTTGGAGGGAATAAAGTGCAAAACAGACAAATAAAAATATCTGCAGATCTTCTGCACAAGTAAATATCAAATGCATCCTGATCACAAACAGAATGTATGAAATAGAAATGCTTACAATAAAAAGTCTTTGAAATTAAAAATATATAGTATGAAGGGACAACTCAGAAAGAGTAAGAAAGTAATTTGAGGCCATATCTCAGAAAGATGAGCTTTAAAGAACAAAGATGAAAAAATAATGAAGGACAAAAAGAAGAGATCAGAAAAATTATTAAGAAAGTTATAGAACAAGCTCTGGAGTTCCAATGACTCTCTAGTTAAAGCTCTTTAAAGAAAGAACAATGAAACAAAAAGGAGCAAAACATCATTAAACAATTCATGTAAACTTCACAAGATTGATGGACATAAATTTAAATTGCAAGGACCTACTGAATGTCCAACATTGTGGATAAAAATTGACCCATACCAAAACATGTGAAAACAAAAGACACAAAAGGAATTTCCATGATGGTGAAAGTAGCTTTGCAAATGACAGCTGTTCAGCATACGTTGAAGTAAATCATGGGAGATTTCTTCATGAACATGTAACCTATAGAGTACTTAACTATGTTTGAACATGTTGAATTATTCACAAATGGGGAAAGTCTTGGAGGTGAATTGTATTTGGAAAAATGAGCAAATGTAAAGCAAAAAATTAGCTCTAAAATAAATTATGCAGGGAACTATATGCTTCTGTTGTCAGTCTTATTTGCATAATAAAAATAGTGGATAGTGTAGTGTATTGATCTAGCTAAATTTATAATTCTGTTGGGTGAGATGTGTTTGTGGAGGGAGTAGAATAGAGTGGTGGAATCTGCTTAATCATTATTTGTGTTCACAAGAGTGATAACAGTATAAGTATGGTAAATATTAAAAGAATCAATTCAAAATTATTGCCTTGAGGAAGCAAAAAAAGGTAGATGAATGCTATCCTTTGTAATAGGCCAGTATAACAATTTCTGTTTATACTGTATGAATGTGTAAGGTTAGTAATAAACTTTAAAAAATGGAGCAGAGCAAAAGTTGGTCTTCAAAACTAGATAGTTTGGGATTCAAAATTATAAAGACTTGAGTTTTAACTTTCATCTTTATCAGTGCTCTAGTTTCAGTCTGCATATGTGTAAGGTGATGGTTGTGAAAATTAGGCATATAATGTGTAAGGTGTAGTACCTGGCACCTAATAGATGCTCAATTTTTTTTTTGACTGACAGCTTACGAAGGAACAAAAATTAATGTATGAATCAATCTCCTGTTATAGCGTTAAGGTACCCAATATAGTGAAAGTAAACTGTTATCATCTTAAGGTGTCTCTGATTTATGAAAAGGGAAAGAGTATATAAGCACTAAGAATTAGGCAGTGATTCTTTGTCATTCACCAGCTGTGTAACCATATAATGGTTAAACTTCCAATTTTTCAACTGTAACAGGTTATAGTAGTTCGAAAGTAAACTTTTAAAATTAACTTGAGATTAATGCTGTACAGACAGCATTTTGCCTGCAGTAAAAAATAAGAGGTTGCTTTTGTTAAATGATAATAACTGGTTACTCATGAATATAAAATAATGATGTTAAACCTTTATAATGATAAGTAGGAAGATTTAAAATTGTGTATGTAGCATGATTATAGGGATGTTAACTGGGCATGCTTATGGATAAAAACTGAAAGGATGTTATCCAAAAAAGTAAACAGAATGATAGTATGTCAGTGATTTCCTTAAGAAGTATTTGTTGTTGGCTTTATGCTGCATTCAAGCTAGGAGGAGAATGAAAATGAAAAGATTCTAGTTTAAGAATCAGAAAACCTGAGTTGGAATCCTAGTTCTACTACTTTGTAGCCATTTTAGTTTAGGGAATTATTGAATGTATCCAGGTCTGATTATTTCTGTATGGGGAAACTACCTGGTGAAGTTTAAATATGATTGAATTTAAGTATGGAGGTTAAACTAATACACATGAAAGATATTCATATGAAATGATATACAAATTCTGTCACAGAGATACGCTGATTTCATTTTCACTCTTTTTGTTTTAAATAGGCCTCACAGAGCTAAGATGAGATTCTGGGCCAAAGGGAAACATGGGGAGAAGAAGACTACCACAGTGAAACCTGCTACCCAAACAGAGGTTTCAGCACTCTTTGCTACCTCAGATGTGATTCCAGCTCATCAGTTTCCAGATGGTAAAAAATAGGCAAATGATGGAAATTGTTTTCATAGTGTCTTCTTTCTTCCCTTCCTTTCCTTTTTCTTCCCTTTCCCTCCCTCCCTTCCTTCCTTCTTTATTTTTAGTTGAGGTGATATTAGGATACCCCCATCAGGTATTGCCATCATAGTGCCTCCACCACCAAGACACCTGTAGTTCATCACCATGGACCATTGTCCTTCCTTCCTCTTTGTTCTTACTCCTCTCCCACCCCCTCCCACCTCTGGATGCTTTAGTTTGCAGATGAGTAGAACCATCCAAAATATATTCCTCACTTTTTGACCAATTTCACTTGGTATAAACATCTCAAGGTCCATCTATTTTGTCCCATATGCCACTGCTTCTTCTTTGTTCATAGCTCTGTAATATTCCATTGAGTATATGTGCCACAGTTTTTCTGTCTCTCTGTCTCTCTCTCTCTCTCTGTGTAGCTATATCCCTTTGTATTAGTTTTCATGGTATTTGGATAAATATCTAATAGCAGTATTGCTGGGTCTTAAGGAATTTCCATTTTAATTTTTTTGAGAAATCTCCATACTATTTTCCACAGGGACTGTACCAGCTTGCATTTCCATCAACAGTAGATGAGATCTTCCTTTTTTACCACACTCTCACAAACATTTATTAATTGCATTCTTTTTCATATGGAGTGTTCTCAGAGGTGTGAGGTGATATCTCACTGTGGTTTTAATTTGCATTTCTCTTCTAAGAAGTGATGTTAAACTTGTTTTCATTTGACTCTTGGCCATCTGAATGTCTTCTTTTTTTAAAGATTTATTTATGCATGGAAGAATTGGGGTATAGGTCAGAGGTGTGGAGGGTGAGAGGATTCACCAGAGACAGTGGTGGAGAGCAGAACAGGCAGATGTACTGAAATACACTGCTAAGGGGAACAGTGGGCGAGATAGGAAGGGTCTGCTGTGCCATGTAGGTTAGCTTCCAGGCAACAGTGCTGAAAGCGTGATAGTGCTGAGACTTAACCTACACCACAAGGGAGGCCCTGAATGTCTTCTTTAGGGACATGTCTATTGATGTCCTTTGCCCATTTTTTTGAATGGGTTGTATTTTTCTTTGTTGTTGGATTGCATCAATATTTTGTTAATTCTTAGAGATTAACCCCTTGTCAGGTATATATGGCATGCAAATATTTTTCCCATTCTTTAGGTTACCTTTTTGTTTTTATGATGGTTTATTTTAAGGTACAAAAGCTTTTTAATATGATATAATGCTACTTGTTTATTTTTGCTTTTGTTTCTCTTACTGTTGGGGTTGAGTCCCTAAATATATCTTTGTGGTAGATATCTTGTGGTTTTTTCCCTTATATTTTCTTTCAAGTACTTTATGGTTTTGATTCTTATGTCTAAATCTTTAACCCATTAATTAATTTTTGTGTATGGAGTTAAATATGGGTCTCGTTTTATTGTTTTGCTTGTGGCTATTCATATTTCCCAGCACTGTTGAAATGTTATCTCTTTTGTATGGCCATAAATTTGTCAAATATTAACTGTCCATGTTAATATGGACTTATCTCCAGATTTTCAATTCTTGTTTATTGATCTGAGTTTCTGTTTTTATTCTAGTGCCATATTGTTTTAATTACTGTTGCTGTATAATAGAGTTTGAAATCAGGAAATGTGATGCCTTCATTTTTCTTTTTTTCCTCTCAAGATTATTTTCACTACTAGGGGCATTTTATGTTTCTCTTTGATAATTGTTTTTTGATAATTTGATAGTTGTTTTTGATATTTCCTTTAATTTGATAATTGTTTTTTTTCTATTTCCTTAAAAATGCTCATTGGTATTTTGCTAGGTATTGCATTAAATATGTAAATTATTTTGAATAATACAGCCATTTTAATGATGGCAGTTATTCCAATTCTTGAGCATGTGGTCTCTTTTCATTTCTTGGTGTCCTCTTTGATTTCTTTTGAGTTTTATAGTTTTCATTTTACAAGTCCTTTACATCCTTCATTAACTTTATTACCATGTTATTTCAATCTTTTTGGTGTGATTGTAAATGGAATTTATTCCTTGTTTGCATACAGAAATGCCATTAATTTTTATGTATTGATTTTGTATTCTGCCACTTCACTGTATTCATTTATTATTTGCAGAAGTTTTTCTGTAGGATCCTTTGGTTTCTCTAGGTATATTAGCATGTCATCTGCAAAAGTGACGGTTTCACTTTGTTTCCAATTAACATTACTTGTGTCTTTTTCTTGCATAATTACTTCCAAAACTATGTTGAATGACAGTGGCGGTACTCATCATCCTTGTCATGTTCCTAATCTTAGTGGAAATTCATTCAGCTTTACACCATTGAGCATGATATTGACCGTGGGTTTGTTAGATATCATAATACTTAGATGGGTTTTTTTTTTTTTAATGATACTTAGATAGGTTCCCTTTATTTACATTTTTGGAGGGCTTTTTATCATAAATGGATGTTAGATCTTGTCAAATGCTTTTTTGGCATCTGTTGAGATGATCATATAACTTTTGTCTCCTGTTGATCTGCTGGATGACATTTATTGATTTGTATATGTTGAAACAGCCTTGTATCCCTGGGACGAAGCCTACTTGATTGGGGTGGATGATTCTCTTGACATGTTTTCTGTATTTAGTTTTTCTTAGGAATTTGTTGAGAAATTTTGCTTCTATGTTCATCAGAGATACTGGTCGTAATTCTCTTTCTTTGTACTATCATTTGATTTTAGGGTCGGGGTAATGTTAACCTCATATACTATATTGGGGGGTTTTCCTCCCTTTGATTTTTTTGAAGAGTTTGAGTAGGGTAAATATTAGATCTTTATAGGTTTGATAGCATTCATGGAGAGGCCAACTGGTTCTAGACTTTGGTTTTTTTTTTTTTTTAACTTTTTTTATTTTCTTACATTGTTGTTCATTTTCATACAATATTTGATTTCTCCTCTTGTGTGTAGTCTTGGGGAGACTTTTTATTACTTCAATTTCAGCAGTTATCACTAGACTATTTAATCTGTCAGTTTTGTCCTGGTTCAGTCTTGGGAAGTTAAATGAATCTAAGAATTTGTTCAATTCTGCCTTATCTGATTTGTTTGCATAGAGACTTTTATAGTTGTTCCTTGCTTCCTATGCATGTTTACAGCCTTCTTTATGCGTATGATATGGTTGCAGCACTGAGGATTTAGTTTCGTTTTTACCTTGGCATGATGTGGATGTAGGAGGGGTACCTGTGACTTTAATACTAGATTTCACTTTGATGAGTGATGTTAATCACCTCTACCTCTCTTTTTGTTCCACAGCAAGCTGTATTCTGTACTTAAGTTGTCTTTATGTCCCACCCTACCTGTTGTTCCTTTCTTCAGAGAGCTGTGATCTGTGGAACCTGAATCTCCCAGTAGGTCTGGACCACCAGGCTCACTCTCCAGGATTAACTTTCACTTGACCCTAAGGTGGCATTGTGTGTATAGTGGGTGCTTATGTGCATACTTAGCACTGGCAACCCACAAGGGCCACTGCACCTTCTGCAGGGCTAAGATATACTTGCCCTTTGTTTATTTTCCCAAAGAGTTAGTAAATCAAAAGTCTTTCCTTAACTGCTGTTGGACGTTTCATAGTTTTGCCTGGCTCAGGCTGGCTTTTCTTTGATCTCCTCTGGGAGGAGAGAGGAGAGTATGCTTTTAGTGCCCATGAAGTCCCAATTTGGGAAGTTCCCAATTTTCCAGGTGGGAGATCGTTTTGGCAGAATTCCTCTGGAAAATTTCACAATGTGCTGGGCTCCCTATCTCTAACCCTTCCTAGTATGACTTGGGAAGTGGACCTCCAGCCCAGTTATCTTCCATTCACTTACTCCTTTCTTTCTTCTCAGTAGCCACCAACTAACCTTAGTTCTTGAACTCCTTGGGAAAGTCTTGAGGCTGTATAATCGGGAAAAAGTCTGGATTTTCCTTTCAACACATACTAATCTTATTTTTAAATAGTTGTTTTCAAGGGAAAGTGTGATACCAGCCTGTCTGTTTCATTATGTTGTAGGTATTATTCTCAATTTATAGATGAGAAAGCCAAGACATGGAGAAGTTAACTTGTTTATACACATAATTCACCAAGCTGAGATTTGAATGAAGTCAGTCTAGTTCCAGAGTCTCCATTTTTAACTATTGTGTTATAGTGAGTATATACAAAGTACTTAGCACTTAATGTGTAGTATTGGGTGCTTTATAATGGTATTTGTTATTTAAATTTTGTGGTCATCAGGCATAAGACATTTGAAAGTACCCAATGACTCATCTGTCAAGAAAACTGATCTTCTTAAATGCTAGAATACTAGCTCTCTGAGGATTCTAATAATCCCAATGTTAAGACATTACTTAAGGTCACCACTAGGGACCTACCTGGTGGCTTAGGGGTTAAGTCTCAGCACAATCACTGCTATGGCCTGAATTCTATCCCTGGTACGGGATCTAACCCATATATGGCACAGCAGATCTCTTCTGTCTCACCCATTGCTCCCCTTTGCACTGTATTTCAATAAATGTGCCTACTCTGCTCCCCACTTTGGAGAATCCTTTCAACACCCCACTCCCCCACACCTCTGGCCTACACCCCAGTTCTTCTATGCAAAAATAAATAAATAAAATCTTTAAAAAAAAAAAAAAGACATTACTACATTCTTCCCAAGTCCTTCTCAAGCATATATGTGAATTTTCAGTAACTATGTAAAAATGTCAACTGTCTTTAATAGAGATACACATCAGAGGGGTGGGTATGTGATAATGAGTAGATAAAATATCAGTGGGTATATAAAATTACCAGTATTTAATTAAATAGAAAGAAGTGCTTCTTACAGTAGGATAGAACAGACCTAGTTACAATAAGTAAATACAAACTTCTTATATCTGTAATAAGATAAAGGGATAAGGAGGAAAGATCATCAAGCTTTACATAGGAATGGATAGACCAGAGAGTAAGCACCTGTAATATCTGTGTCAGAAGGAAAAATGGTAGTAATATAATTGCAGGCCTGTTTTTTGTATCTGTGGCTTTGTTCTTATCTCTTGGCAAATTGATAAAGATTAGACCAATAATAAATTGGTTTATTTGGAATATTTGGAATATTTCACCATTACATTACTGAGAGGATCACTTTTATGTGATTTACAGTAAATATTCAAAATGTTTCATTATTCACAGTCATGTACTTCATTACTTATTCCAAAGAAGGAAGCATACAGCTTTTTAGTTGAAGTATATATTAAAAATAGATTTTATTGTATGTTTGCTTCACAAGGATTCATGTATAAAAATTAAGATTATAGCTTTTTATTTATCTTAGGGTAGAAATTTAATAAGTAAAATTTTGTTTTTAATGCTGAAATAGGACTACAGACAATTTCTTCAGTAAATGTTATTTCTTTTAAGAAAGATAAAGATATTAACTGATAGGTGAACTAACTAGATACTTAGATATGTAGGTTATATAAAGGAATTGAAAGCCATTAATATCAATTGAATATACTTGCATCCTATTATTCTGATGCCTTATATCTGTGATTGAGTTTTCTCAGTTCCTGTATGAGATGGTATTTAGCATGTAAGAGGCTTTTTGTTTTTTTCATTATCAGAGTTAGCTTTTAGATGGAATGAAGATATACTGTTGGATAGAGGGTAAGGGAAATGCACGTATGTATATAGGTGGGGCAGAGTCAAGCAGTTAAATGAAGGAAGAGACTAATATTGTTATCAAGTCCCAGATAGAGTTTTGGCAGATCGAATGTAGTTCTAGATTATAACAGACTACATAGTGGTCCAATTTATTTAATATAAACAATTACAGAGAAAATTTATTGTGCTTTCTATTATTACATATACATAATCAATTCATTCCAAGAATTTTCTCAGAAATCCAGATAGTTATTTGGGAGATGTATAAGGAAATCTTAAATGCTAAAGAAATCCTAGAAGAAGTGAGCCAGTTGATTTAATGTTGCTCCATAAAAGGTTGCCAGGCTACCACCAGGTTATATACTTGTAGTATAACTGACTTTAGACCCTAGTAAAGAAATAATGGTACTCAAACTTCATTGGTTTGTTAGACTAAATAGTTGGGTGTTTTTTCAAACAGAGTAAAGCTATGACTGATCCCATAATGGTTAACCAGTTAATACTTAACATGCTAGTGTAATTTTGTAATCCTTTTTGTTTCCTTTGGGATCCAGGCTTCACTTCTATGAAATATTTCTGTCTTGGTTTTCAGTGTCAGATCTCAGGTTCTTGGGAGACATGATACCATTTTCCATTGAAAAGAGATAATTATTAAATATGTTTTCTAGACAAATGTATAATATGGATTTATTACCTGCCTTGGCCTGATGTCAGATTTTAGTGTAAATTTTCTTTACAGATATTTGTGCTTGTTTCCTTTAATGACTTAGTAAAGGAACTCAAAAAGAACAATGTGGAAATTTCAATAATTTTTTTTTTTAACTCACTCTTGAATTTAGAATTACCTCAGTTTCATCCAGCACCTCCTTTGAGCCCAGAATTACCTGGTAGTTGCCAGAAGGAATTCAAAGAGAACAAAGAGCCTTCTCCAAAGGCAAAGCGCAAACGAAGTGTTAAGATCAGCAGTGTGGCTTTGGAGTCTATGCATTGGCAAAATGACTCTGTCCAGATCATAGCAAGTGCCCGTGATTTAAAGAGCATGGATGAATTTCTACTGAAAAAGGTACATTTTGCTTTCTGGGTTATGTCCCTGAGCAGCTTTGACTATGAAGTACTTGCATTATATCAGGATAATGCCCTCTAGAGATCGCAGTTAAGTATCCTTTGGTAAATTACACGATCTGTTCTTTACCAGAAAGGTGTCTGTAATAGAGTATGCCTTAGTCAGACTGAATAGATAGGATTTAAGGTTTTAGGGTAATTGTTGACTTCTACTTTAGTTGTAATTATCCTGTAATATTCCATATGTGAAAGTGAAACATAGTAAACATAAAAACATAGTAAATGTGTTTTTCTGATAGAAAACTATAGAATTGTACAATGTTGGAAGAGACCTCAGAGTTAGCTAATTACCATAAAACTTTTACTCTCTAGTCATACTTTTACCTGGATCTCATAATATCAATAGATTTTACTTTTAGGACAATCTTGTTGAACAAAGAATATGTATCTAATATTATATTTACCTCTTTTCAATAATTGATTATATACAAAAACTCTTTCTTTCTGTGGTCCCCAGGTGAATGACTTAGATAATGAAGACAGCAAGAAAGATACATTAGTAGATGTTGTATTTAAAAAGGCCCTGAAAGAATTTCGGCAAAATATCTTCAACTTTTATTCATCTGCATTGGCGGTAAGTTAGACCTTGTTAAGAGATATTTAGTTGGTCAACATATGAAATACATTTTGCAGTGCTATAGAAGATAATATAGAAGTTATGTTCAACTGTGATTTCTCCTCTTATTTTTTTTTTATGTTTTAGAGACAGGTAAGAGAAAATCATACTGATTAACCTCTGATCATTAGCTTCCTTGAATTTCCATGAGTAGTCCCCCCTGTGCTGCATGGGTATATTTTCATCTTCTTAAGAGACTGAATTCAGATATTGTGGATATGATTCTGTTTTACCCAGTGTCTCTACTATTTTTATTTTTCATGATCCTTTTAGCTTTAGTTTCTAATTCATGTGTGTGGAATTGTATTACACATTTTCTTTCAGTGATATTGTCATGTTTTACAAAATTAATTTTTGGTGCTCAGGTGAATAAATTAATGCTTTGATCTGTAGAGTCTTTATTGGTATCTATGGATTGTCATTCTATTAAGTAGTTTTATTTAATTGATTTTTCTTTCTTCAGTCTATAATTCATTTTGAAAAGAGAAGTCAGAAAAGCTTATTATTTACCCTCTACTTTTTCTTTCTCACTATAAGACTTTTTACCTTTCAAAAACAGGAATGATACAGTGTAAGAGAAAAAGAATTTCAAGACCATAATAAAGAAGTATCAGCCTATGGCAGGTGACTAGGTTTTGGTAGGGACAGCATTGACCACATTTTCCCAGTCCTGCCAAACAGCTGACATTCTCATCTCTTTCTGTGCTTCATGCCTGTATTTCCAATTTGGGAATCAGAGTTGTGTCCATTACTCTTTAAATCCCAGGAAGAGCCAGCATTATGAAACAGAACTCAACATTCATTTCCAAACCCTAGGTCAAAAAAGTCAAACTTATAATTCTGAAACTGTGAAAGAGAAATAAATGCTAAATATTTATAGCACTTTTTGTCACTTAAGAGAAAAAAATCTCTTTCCTCTCAGATTTTCAGAGCCTCATTTAAACAAATTAGCCAGGAGTTCCATGAGATTTTTTTTTTTTGGAAGTAATAAGGTATTAAAAAAGTAAAACAAAGATGATTACCTAATGTATCATTAGGCATGTATTCAAGAATTTACTCCTTCAGTTTTATAATGGCTCTGTCTAAACTATATTTGTGGGAGATAGGTAGTTAACAGGAATCTAATAATCCAAATAATCTTTATAGTTAAATACAGCTTCAAATAAAAGACAAGAGAATGTCCCTGGACATATATATATATATATGTGTATATATATATTTTTTACATCATTCTTCCTTTTTATACAATGTATGCTTTCTCCTTTCAGGTGTAGTCCCCATAAAATTGCTACCACCAATTCATGTATGCACCATCACCATGGTCCCTTGTGCTCTTCTCGCCCCTGTTTTGATCCCTCTCCATCTCCCTCCCCTGTTGAATGTCTCTAGTTTATAGTTACCTGTTAATTTTAATTTATTATAATTTTTTTTCTGATCCCTTATTTGGTTGTCCTATATTCCTCCTATAAGTGAAACCACCCAATATTTTTATTTTTCTTTCTGGCTTATTTCATTAGCATAATCTCTTCCAGCTCCATCCATGTTGCTGTGAATAGCTGAGTAATCCATTGTGTATATATACACCACGTCTTCTTGATCCAGTCATCCATTTTTGAGCATTTGGGTTGTTGCTGCAGTGTAAACATAGGGGTGAGGTATCCTTTTGGTTGAGTGTTTTTGTGTCCTTTGGGTAGATTCCCAGGAGTGGAATTGCTGGGTCATATGGTAGCTTCATTTTTAGTAGTTGAGGAGTCTCCACACAGCTTTCCATAGTGGTTGGACCAGTTTGTGTTCCCACCAGCAGTGTAGGAGAATTCCTTTTTCTCCATATCCTCACCAACATTTGTTGTTGCTAGTTTTTTATAAATGCCACATGACTTCATGGGTCTACTTATTGGAAAGTATGCCTAAAGCCAAAGCCTTATACTAAATTCTGCCCAATACAAGTTGAGTCATTCAGTTTTCTGTATTTAAGAAATTTCTTCATAAAACCTTTGATTTCTGTTCTATTACTTATTAGATGGATGATGGGAAAAGCATACGTTATAAAGACCTCTATGCACTATTTGAGCAGATTCTGGAAAAAACCATGAGGCTTGAACAGCGTGATTGGAGTGAATCTCCAGTCAGAGTTTGGGTCAATACTTTTAAAGTGTTTTTGGATGAATATATGAACGAATTCAAGCCTTTGGATTGTATAACCACAAAGGTAAATATGGTATATTTTGACTTCTAAAAGGATTAACTTATGAATATTTTCAGAGTCAGTTTGGGACAACTGATAGTATCACTATAAATCTTCCAAATTCCATTCTTTCTATGAACTAATCAGGCCATGTTATCTGAACCTTTGCAGTTGATACTTTCTTCACCAAGTTAAAAATATAATGCTGTACCATCAAGACTATACTCTCAGTTTTTATAGCAAATAGTTGAAGATGTGATTCTTTGTATCTTTTACCTTTAGGTAGGAATCCACAAATTATATGTCTCCAGATTTAGATTTTAGGAAATGTGTGTTTCTAAAAATCCATACAACACTAATAATAATCATATTAAGTGCTAGGCTTTTGATTATTTATTTTAAAGCAATTAGGCTGCTAAACAGTAGCAGCAAAAGCTGGGCAGACTGTTAATACAGTTTTTTTCATATGTTGATGTACTCTTAAACTTTACCACACTTAAATCTAATACACCATAAACTTAGTAGTACTACTTTAAGGACAGAGAAAGTGGAATTCAAAGAATTTAATTCAATTCAATATTGATATTTTATTCAGTTTGCTTTAACTAATAAATGTTATGAAATCCATATTACACAAAATTATCCATATATGCCTTTCAGTACCCCAGGTAAAATAATTAGGTATTTAATTATTGCTAAGTATCAGATATATTTGTAATCCTTTTTATTGATTATTTTCCATTTTGCTTTCAGTAATTCTACTTTGTATGTGTTTAAATTTACTGTCAATATGAACTCATTTTGAAGATATACATAAATCCTTGAAAGTTCTTCTGTTCTAGAACTAGATTAAGGCTGGGATTTTTAAGTTAGCTTTGGATTGTTTTATATTATAGTTATTTGGAAATATCATGTGTAAAAGAGCTTTTTTGTGTTCCAAATAACATTTAATATTTGACTCTGGGATTAAGAGTTTTCTGTAACAAAAATGTAAATTATGTTCTTTAAAATTAATAACAACTAGTAAAATAAAATAATAATATGATATGACTTCTGGACAGGACTGAGGTTTAAAAAGATAATCTGTTGCTTTTATTACTTTTATGAGCTCTGTGTTTTACCAAACTCACTATAGAAATTCTCATATTATTTTACCAGCACTGCACAGTTGCTCTTTTGGAAAAAGGAAAGCTGGTTACTTTCTTCTCTGTTGAGCAAAAATCTTAGTATTTGCAAAGAAGTAAGAAAATAAATTAATCTTTGTTATATCACAGTTTCTTTACTTCTCTCCCATCAGGTACCAAAAACAGAAAGAAAGAAAAGAAGGAAAAAAGAAACTGATTTAGTAAGTTATAATCTGTTGGGGTTTTTTGTTTGTTATAAAAATGTAGTTTTCAAACCAGCAATCTGAAGTCTATCACACCAATATTTTTTGTGGATATAGTTAAGTAATAGTAACCTTTACAAAAATTTAAGATGAGAAATATTTCTTGAATTCTGTGACTTGTTATCAATAGTGACTTCCTAAAATGTCAGAAAATTGCAGATTTTTATTCATAAAGGGTAAAAATATGATCCCTTTTAAGAATTGGAGACAAAGGTGTTGCTTTTCATGTAATGGGAAAGTCATTTTCAAAGACCTTTGAGCTTATTTTATTATTGTATACATTATTATATAGCATGCCTTTGTCTTTATGATAATTTTTTTAATTACAAGGATGAGTTAAGCATAGAAAAGCTCAGTCTACTATTGAGATAGTTATTATGGATTATTACTGTTAGATATGATAAACATAGTAGAAATGGTGCAAAGTGCTTTTTAAATACAGAACGGGAGAATGAAGGAATATTTCACAGAAGAATTATTGAAACGTGAATAGTAATTTAGGCTAAATATCTGGCCAGGGAGAAAAAGTCTGTCCCAACATCCATGAGTGAAAAACCTGGCATATTGATCTAATAGGTTTGATTGGCTAAAATGTTGACTGACTGTAATGGGGGAAAGAGGATGGTGTTGGAAAATTAGATACAAGTCTGGACACTTGACCTTCAAATTATATCTAATAGCCGACCATTTCATACACTAATGCAATATAATGCATAGTCTCACAATTGGTCTGCCTTCTTGTACTCTTTTTCTTTTTATAATTCTCTACTTACTAGCCATAATGTTTATTTTAAAATGTCCCTACTTTACTTAGAACTCTCTAGTGATAGTGTTCTTAGACAAGAATATGGAGTTCTTACCATGCCTACAAGATTTTTAACATGCTCTTGCACTTATTATCTCTCTTAGCTTCATTTTCTCCTCTTTACCCCTGTTCGCTCTGCCTAAGCTCAATTTGCTGGATTTACCTTCTTTTTCTTCTCTCATATTCATTTTCCCTTTCTAACTTTTCCCTAAAAAATGTTAATTTTAGGGCCTACAGAGCCTGGATTTAAGATCCTATCAAATTCTAATTCTAGAATATTTATTGTTGACTTTAGTAATAAATCAGAATTATAAGTTCATCTCCCTGTCACATGTAAGCTAATTTCTGAGATCTTTTAGATCATTGCTTATAACTTCTCCACTATGATCTGTTTTATAGCTTTTTGCATATTGAAAGTTTCTTCCTTTTCATAGGTATAGAATCATGAAAATAGTATGGCATATCTCAGTCCTGATCTTACATCTGTTCTCCAAAGGAGAATTTTTGAATTGAGAAGGCTTAGATAAGACTGAATCTCAATGTCCTAAAGTAGTAATAATGCTTCCTTCATTGTAGATTTTTGTGAAGATTAAATATTTATTTATAACGTTGGACATCTATAGATGAAAACAATGTGTATATATGCAATTTACAACTTCACTGCGTAGCATGATGTTTGTGAGATAAAAATATCAATGTCTGAGACATCATAGAACAAAGCCATACTGTAAAACTGGGATGGATGAAACATTAAGTTGATTTTTTTTTTACTTAGTTGATTATTTACTTAATTTGTTAAGAAAAAAAATGACATTCCCCTGCCATGTATTTTGATACTTCAGTAGCTTGGTCTTCTTAGTGCTGAAATATCATTCTGTGTTATGGTTTTAGCACAGACTGTTCATCATTTAATAGATATTTGGGTTGTTTCTACATTTTTACTTTTATGAATAATGTTGCTGTGACCCTTTGTGTACAGGTTTTTGTATGGACAAAAGTTTTTAATTCTCAAGTATAAACCTAAAATGCAATCTCTGTCTTACGTAAACTCTTTTTTTTTAAAGATTTATTTATTTATGCTTATAAGCACTGGGGTACAGGCCAGAGGTGTGGGGGGGTGAGAGGATTCACCACAGAGAGCAGGGAGCAGAACAGGCAGATCAACAGAAGTACACTGCTGAGGGGAGCAGCGGGCACAGCAGGAGAGGTCTGCCGAGCCATGTGGGTCCCCTCCCTGGCTGGCAGCAGGGATCGAACTCATGCTGCAGTAGCTGCGGTCTGCTTCATAGTGCGTTGCTTAACCCACTGCGCCACCAGGGAGGCCCACGTAAACTCTTTTTAACATTTTGAGAAACTGCCAATCTTTTTCAGGTGATTTATTGTTTATAATTCTGCCCACAATATATAAGGGTTCCATTCTTTCCACATTCTCACCAACAGTTGTTACTACCTATTACAGCCAGCCATTTTAGTGGGTATGAAGTGACATCATGTTTTTAACTTGTATTCCCTTGATGATTAATGATTTTGAGCATATTTTCAATACCAGTTAGCTTTCTGTACTTTTATGAATTGTCTATTCACTATTTTGCCCATTTTTAACTTGAGTTATCTTCTTATTGACTTGTAACAGTATTCATATTTTCTGGATCGAAGTCCTTTATCCATTTACATGATTTGCAAATATTTTCTTTTATATTTTTATATTCTTAATGGTACTTTGAACTTAACAGTTGTAAATTTCAGTGAAGCTCAGAACAATGGATTTTGATGTCATAGAGAATGAAGAGTATAGTTTTAGCTAAATCTTATATTTCAGTTCACCTTTAATCAGTTGTAGAGTTTATATGTATTACTATCTGAAAGAACAAATTATTCTTCTATTTCCTAGTTTCACATCCTTATGGAACTGGATTATCTTCTTATATGTCAAACTCGGGTGCTTCTTATCAGCAGATTGAATGCAGAGGTAGATAGCAGAACCCAAGTGTCTTTTTGAGTCAAACATTAGAGAGATTTATAAAAATGTAAAACAGTACTCCCCATCTCAAAAACTTGTGTTAAAGAAACAGTGCTTTTCCTAAAAATGTTATTATGTAACATGTAGTATGCTTAATGTTAATTTAACAAATACTTAAATTTTTTTTCAATATTAATTTCTAATGTAAATATCAATAGGTTTAATTCATAAACAGGCATTATTTAAGGCCATCAATTTTCAAAAGTATAAAAAGTTCTTGAGGTTAAAAATGAAAATTTGGAAACTTGTACTTTTAATTTAACATGCTAATTCAGAGTCACACAAGACGTCTCATATTTCTGTTGTATTGTTTTCTGATTTTCATATAAATTGGTCTCTACTAGATTTTTAGTTTTTTGAAAGCTGGAGCCATATGTTTTAGTTTTATTTCCCAGATGGTCAAAATTTTGTAATAAGTGCCCAGTGAAGACTTAACAAGAATTTGATGGATTGCCCATTGACTGAGCATGTTAGGGCAGTGTTTACTGTGTTGGCTTTAACATAAATAGCTTTATGTTTTCATTCAGGTGGAAGAGCACAATGGTCACATCTTTAAGGCTACTCAATATAGCATCCCTACATACTGTGAGTACTGTTCTTCTTTGATATGGATAATGGACCGAGCCTCAGTTTGCAAATGTAAGTATGAGGAGTCCTTTTTTTTTGATTAACCAGTTGACATTTCTATTTCCTTGTAGTTTCTTATATCTTCTTTAACATAAAGGAGTAATTCATACTCCATATTCTTTACCCCCATCTCTCACTATACGGTCATTTATTCTCTGTAGCCAAATAAGATATTTTGGTAAGTGTATTTTTAACTCTCTCTTAAATGCTCTTTTCCCAGATAGCGCTGTGCTTACTGTTTCAGTTAATTCATGTGTCCATCAGGAATTACCTCTTAGGGAACTTGCTTTCCTATCTAAGATGCTACCCTAGCCCCCCAATTCTGTCTGCTTACTTGATAGTTTTATAGCAATTATCAGTATCCCAGATTATATTGTTTTCATTTGATTGCTTATTTGTCAATCTGTCTGTCTTGAAATGTATGTTCTATGAGGTTAAGAAACTAACCTCTCTCTTCAGGATCAATGCCTAGAACAGTTCTACATATTGTAAGTTTCAATAAATATTGTTAGGTAGATGGGCTAATGAATTAATGAATAGATCCTTAGATTATAACCGGAAAGATACTTTTTCCTGTTGGGAATCTAAGCATGTAAGTAGACATGTTATTGTAAGTGAACTTGAATCTAAGAATGTGAACTTGGTTCTGGTTTACAAAGGACCCTTAGCTCCCTTCATTCTAACATCAGCTCTGATGCATTCAGTAATTCTACAAGACTTTCTTTACTGGTATGCCCAAATTGAATGGAGACTTGGTGTTCAGTATGATAGCATTGGTAAAAGTCATTTTCACCATAATGAAATCACCAGCATTGCTGGATATTTTCACTGTTTAGTAGAGGCATGCCTCGTTTATTATAGGTAGTCCAAAAATTTGTAGTGAAAGTGAAAATAGGAAGTACATTGACATGTTTAATGTTAGTCTGATTTCTGTAGATTTTGATATTATTCTCTCTGTAAGTTGAAATGGAAAATTTCAATAGTCTGCTTTTTTATGACTTGAATGTACTTGGTTTCATTTCCTAAGAGAATTAGGTAACTTTATTTGTGATTATACTTGTGATTTTATTAGTACAATGATATGATCTCTCTTATTTAATCTTAACCTCAAGAACCCAAGTTCTACTTTAGAAATTTAAGGAAATTTAGATGTTGGTGTACAGGAGCCAGAGCTGTTACAGGGAAATGACATAGGCCAAGTATGTTCTCAGATTCTCTCAGTGTGCCTCTTACTAGCTACCAGCTGCTTAGCCAACTGCTACCTTCTTGCTCCAAGAAGATATTTTTGCTCTGAACTTTTTCTGTATATCATTTCTTCAACTACAACTGATATTTTTTATGTTCTGGTTGATCAGAACTCTATTCTAGACCTTCTCATAATATAAGTAAGTCTTTTCATATATTTTAATGTGCTACTCAATTTGTTTTTATTTCAGTAAGTTTATTGGCAGTAAAGCCTTCCTTGCATACTGGGGTAACACTTAATGGATGTTTCTGGTGTTTTAGCAAATTATAGAACAGATATATTAAGGGAACATGAGTACTAATTTGTGCATCAAACCACAAAGATAGATATTGTCCTTAAATATGGCAGGGGCAGGAAGAGGGATGGAAAGCCTTGAAAGAATAAAAAAATTTTTTTTGTAAATAGTGTTTAGAAATTTTAGGCACGTTTTCAACTTCATTTTTCCAAATAAAATGTGTTTCTTACTACTTTTTTATTCTAATGCCATATAAAGTGTGTGTGTATACATTGAAGCAGTCTTAGATTTAAAGAATAACTTATATCTGCAATATAGTTATAATTATTTAATTGATATGCAGACTTCTAAAAATACTGCATTCTTAACCTGTTTTTCAGTATGCAAGTATGCTTGCCATAAGAAGTGCTGTCTAAAAACCACTGCCAAATGCTCTAAAAAGGTAAGAAGTTGACCATTATGAATAATAAATAACAATTCTGTTTTTTGTGCCTCATGGAAAGAAATCAAGTCTTTTGGTGGATTATAGCAGTGGTTTTGAAACTTTTTGACCACAAATCACAGTAATAAATATATTTTTATTTATGAGCCAGCATATACACATAGAAGGATAAGTACGTATAACTGATAGGATCTTCCTGGGGAACTGTGTTTACCCTTACTTCACGGGAACTACTAAACCTTGGTGATTTTGCCACAAAAAAATTTACAGAACGCTACTTTTTTTTTTTTTAAATGTTCCTATGTCTTTAAGCAATTGTAAAAGTGGAAATTAGATTTTTTATTTGAATAGCAAAATTCATCCCCATAGTTGATATTTTTATACATTTCTACTTGGATAGGAGATACTGAATGTGTACTGGTGCTTCACAGCTCAAGAGGAAACCATTTTTGAAAGATTTCAAACTTTCATTGATATATAAACACATTCTTTTTTTTTTTTAACTTCTCAGCTACCTACTAACAATTATAACAACTGTACAAATCTGAGCTGTAACATATGTGTGTATATTGTTTGCAGTCTATGCATAGAATTTGCATCTGTTTCAAATTAGTATAAAATCAGGGTAAAATATTTAAGAAATTTCATTAGGGGCTTAAAATATAATGAAGGTGAAACATTTGCTTCCAACTAAAATGGAGTGGCTTTTGGCAAACTGATGCTGAGAACAACTGAAAAAAGTTTGTTACCAAGCCTCAGAGAACTGCCCAGGCAAATTGTACCTTAGGAGACCTATAGTATAAAGAGAAGAGAACTGCAGCATAGTAAATCTATACTAGTGAGCTGGTTTTTCTCCTAGTGAGAATTTGTCAGTTCTTATAGGGCAAGAAATTAAACTTCTAGGCAGAGGAGCATATTTAAGAGTCAGAAGCCAGCAAAGTTTGTAGGGATCTCATAGAACTCTAAGATACAAGGTTGGAGTTTGGAATTGTCAGAACTAGAGTGCCATGATCCAGACAAAAAAGTAAGTGATCCTGATACTCAGAGGTTTTCCCTTCAAGGGATTTTCTGAATTCTTGTACCACATAGGGCTGAAGGTACAGAGCTAAACAGAAAAGTAAATTAGAGTTTTCTATAGTCTCACAGTGCTAAAGAGAGAAAAATTGGAATTGTGTGATCCAGCTTTGATGAGTGACACCAGTCAGTATCCTAGACACTCTTAAGGAAAGAGGGTGAACCATTGATAGACTGATCTTTAAAAAAACTGCATACTTTGGGGCAGTCCTTGATTGAATTAAGGTGATCTGTTTCTCATTCTAGCTACCTGCAAGAGAAAATAGAATGACCCTTTCAAAAAAGAAAAATAACATTGTTCAGAGCTTCTGTAGTTTTTCATATGTAATATTGAACAGTAAGAAATGATACTGAGAGAAAAATCAAATAAGCAATATCAATAGACTCATGGATGATCCAGTTACTCTCAAACGTATGTTTTAAAATTTTTTAATTAATGTTCAAATAATAGATTTTTTAATCAGAAAAGACATGTATTTAAAAATATCAGAAGTCTAAAAATGAAAAATACAATTGAAATTATAAACTCAAATATGGAATTTAACAGTATTATTGGCCATAGGAGAAGATTGATGTGCTGAAAAATAGGTGACTCAAAATAATCAAAACTTAACAACACTATTTGAAACATTCCCACAGTAAAAAACTGAAATGTGGGGCCTCCCTGGTTGCATTGTGAAGCAAACCGCAGCCACTGTAGCCTGAGTTCAATCCCTGCTGCCAGCCGGGGAGATGACCCACATGGCGCAGCAGACCTCTCCTGCCTCACCTGCTGCTCCCCTCAGCAATGTATTTCAGTTAATCTGCCTGTTCTGTTCCCCACTTTGTCTCTGGTGAATCCTCTCACCCCCCACACCTCTGACCTGTACCCTAGTTCTTATATGTTCTTGTATGCATAAATAAATAAATCTTTAAAAAACCCTGAAATGTACATTAGCAATTAGAATTATTGTATAAATATTTGTGTAATGGAATATTATATTGTTTGTACAATGGAATATTGTATGAGACACTTAGTGCTCACAGGAATAATTTTGAACAAAAGCAGCCAGAAATAAAAGTACATACTATATTGCCCCATTTAAATAAAATTTTAAAATAGATGAAAATAATTTATGGTATACACATTACTTAATATAGTATTCAAAGGTAGGTAAAATTAGTTTATAATGATCAAAGTATAGATACTGATTATTTGTGAAAAGTATAGTACCTGTGAAGATCTCGAGGGGAATTTTAGACTCTTGGTTATATTTTATTTCTTGATTTTGGGACCTAGTAACAATTGTATGTATATATCAATAAAAATGTCATTACAATTAAACAGAGTTAATTTAGAGGGAAAAATAACTATGAAACATTTTTATGATAAAAACTTGATAAATTTTTTTCTGTTGAAAATAATTTTGTAAATTCCAGCAATAGAATTTTGTGGCATGTTTGCTTTAGATTAGTTTGTTTCAAATCAAATTGTTTTTAATGCTGTCAAATAAGTTCCTGTTTTTTTTTTCCTTTTTGCAAATCTTAACATTTCTAACGCCCTAGTTTAGCTGTATCATTTAAATAAATAGATTATATGGGTGTATGTGTGTGTCAGTATCAATGAGAAGTTTGGTTAAAGTTTAATCATTGCAGCAGACATTATTTTATTTCCTTAATTTATTTAGCATTTACCATGTGTGTTCTCTGCCATGTGTGTTCATCTGTAACTTCATCTATATAATAATTCTCTGGGATAGAAAAAGCATCCTTTTTGTTGCAAATATGAAATAACGTAGCTTCAATCTAATTGAAAATATTAAACAACTTAGTTTCATATAGTTGATTGTGCAAAATTTTAGCATACATCTTCTATAGAATCTAAGATTAAGTGTCTATTTTGGACCTAGAAAGAAGTACTTTTCAGAGATATGCTTTATATTAATTAAAGATCATTTGACTTGCTTCAAAGTGACTTGGAGTTCTCTTTAGAAGTCAGCTATTGGAATGCAGAGTATATGTAGATGAATGGTGTATAATAATGTAAAACTTACAGTATGTATAAATAAATCTTTAAAAAAAGAGTTTAAATCACTAATCATGAGTTAGTCCACTTTTAACTGTTGCCATTAAAGTCCAGTTAAATACCCTAATGTTTACATAAACATCAAAGCATTCTTATGTTTCAGAAATTATTGACAACTATAGTTCATATCAAATCATAGATTTCCTAATGATAACTGGTAGGTAAATATTTAGCATACAAAGTCTGCCCCCTTGTCCCTTACCCAAATACCACCTTTACATTAAGAGATTTTTAATAAGAAGGAAAATAGTACTGTTTCCACTATATTCATTTGCAACTCAGTACTTTAATTTTTTAAATTGTATTATTTTTTATTGAGGCAGCATTAGTTTTACAGTTCTGTACTTGATTAAAGGGTATATTTTTACACCTCTTTAGATGTACATTATCACACTACACTCACCACTAAAGCACCATAATCCTCTATGTAGCCCATTGGGACCCCTCCTCCCTTTACTTCCCATCCCTGTTCTTTCCTTATGATAGCCTCAATTCTATCTATTATGATAGTCAGATTTCTAGGGTGGGGTTTGGTTCAGTTTTGTCTGTTTCTTTATATTCCACAAGTGAGTGAAATTGTATTTTTTTTAAAGTGAATCAGTGCTTTTATATCGTTTGTATTTTGGGAATATAGGATTTCCTCCTTCCTTTCCTTTGGGTATTATTTGCCTTTCCCTTTTGATGTACTTTACAAAATCCCTTCTGGTTACATCCATGTTGTCTCAGTAGACAAAATTTCATCTTTTTTTTTAATAGCTGAGTAGTATTCATTGTGTGTATATACTACGTCTTCTTAATCCACTGATCTGTCATTGGGAATACATCTTGTTTCCATGACATGGCTATTGTAAATAGATACTGCAGTGAGCATAGGAATACTTATATTCCTTTGAATTAGTGTTTGTGCATTCTTTGGGTAGTTACCTAGGGTTGGAATTGCTGGATCATATGGCATAATCTATTTTCAACATTTTGAAAGCCCTTCATACTGTTTTCCACTGGAACTGGACTAATCTACATTCCCACCAAGAGCATATAAGGGTCCCTCTCTCTCTACATTCTCAGCAACACTTGTTGTTTCTGGTCTTTCTGATATGGGCCATTCTCACAAGAGTGAGATAACCTCATTTTGGGTTTTGACTTGAATTTCCCTGAAATAAGTGATGATGAGCATTTTTCCCCCCCATGTGCCTTTTGGTCATCTATACTGATGTCTCTTATTTGGAGAAGTGTCTGTTTAGCTCTTCAGGCCCATTTTTTGATTGGGTTATTTTCATTTTTTGTTGGGTGAGTTTATATGTCTTGATTGTTACCCCTTTGTCAAATATATTATGTACAAACATTTTCTCCTGTTTAGTAGGGTGTCTTTTCATTTTAATATTTTCTTTCAGTGTGTAGAAGCCTTTAGTCTAATGCCCCATTTATTAATTTTTGCTTTTTAAAAATCTTTCCTTAAAGTCCGCAAAGACATCTCTGAAGCTAATGCCTCGGTTTTTTGCACCTGTTTCCTTTTACGTATATTATGATTTCAGTTCTTAGATCCAAGTCTTTAATCCATTTTGAGTTAATATCTTTTTGTATGGTATGAGTGCTCTAATTTCATTCTTTTGTATGTGACTGTCCACTTTTTCCACCATTATTTGTTGAAGAGACTTTCTCAATTGTATACTCTTGGCTCCTTTGTCATAAATTAACTGTACATGTATGTGTGAGTTTATTTCTCCCCCTGTTATTTTGGAGGGATGCCTATTAAGGAAAATTGGGACTTAATTATAGGGGAATTGGAACTTACTTAAACTCTCATCATTAACTATTATTTGTTTTCCTCCACCTCTCATAAATATGTGCATAAAACTCAGAGAAGTAAATTTAGTCCCTCTTAAAGAACTGGTTAAAAAATGTTTAAAGATATTGGAATACATTTAGTAACAAAAAATTATCTTCCTAAATAGTATGATCCAGAGCTATCATCTCGGCAGTTTGGAGTTGAATTGTCTCGTTTGACCAGTGAAGACAGAACTGTTCCTTTAGTGGTGGAAAAGCTCATCAACTACATTGAAATGCATGGGCTGTATACAGAAGGTATTTACCGAAAGTCTGGTTCAACTAATAAAATCAAGGAGCTTCGACAAGGTCTAGATACAGGTAAGACCAAATCAAGACCAAATATTTTTATTTAAATAGTTCATTTCATGCTGTTAAAAGTTTTCATTGCACATTTATCCTTTACTTGAAATCAGAAAATAATATTTTCTGGGTTTCTTGTTTTGTGACTTTCTAAAGAATCTTTGTTTTCATGTGGTTAATTCAGCAAACCTCGATTGTGTCACTTGTGCAAGGAGTCAATAGGTAATTTAGACAGATGTCATTTAATCTTTCAGTCCTGGAGGGTACATTACATTACTAGAATGTATCCAGGGACATGTCTTTGGTTTCAGTTTCAATTTCTACTCTTTACCACTGTTGGGAAAGAATGGATCTTTTTGAATCAAATGTAGGTCCATTGTTTATCTTGTGCACATGCTTTTTCTAGTTTAGTGAACAAATTAGGTATTTTAAAATGAACAAATCTGAGTCCTCCCTGGTGGCGCAAGGGGTTAAGCACTGCACTATGAAGCATCCTCAGCCATTGCAGCACAAGTTCAATTTGCAGCCAAGGATATGGCCCACATGGTGCAGCAGACCTCTGCTGCCTTGCCCACTGCTCCCCTCAGCAGTGTACTTCAGTCAGTCTGCCTGTTCTCTTCCCCGCTCTGTCTCTGGTGAACTCTTTCACCCTCCCCCGCACACCTCTGGCCTGTACCCCAGTCCTTGTATGCATAAATAAATAAATCTTTTTAAAAATAAAATATAAAATGAACAAATCAGCATAGAAACATGAATAAAATTTCCCATTAAACACAAATAGGTTGTTCTGTATGCAAGAGACTTAGTTTAGTCCAACTTAAATGTGGTTGTCTCATACCTGGGGTTAGGCACAAGTGAAAAATCATTCATTTTATACCCTTCCTATCATCTGTTTAACCTTAGGAAATTTCTAAGTGAAACAGTGTAAATATATGTAATGTTTTCTTTATATTTCACAGTTCAGTTATTACTGTTCTTTCGTTTCTTACAATGACTTTAAATCAGACTTACTTTTAGAACATGTCCTTTTTTCCACTTGTCATCTATAAACTACTATTCAAAGTGTAGTTCACAGACCATTCTACAAGTTAAGTGCAGAAATTGAGAGGAAGCATTTAGAAAAAGTGGTTTTAGCAGGGCTTTAACATGAAAATATGTAATCTTTTATTTTACACATCTATCAGTCCACAAAAGATTTGGAAAACAAACAAAAATTGTTCCTTCACCACAGTTGGAAGCATTGGTTCCAAAGCAAGAAGTTGAATTCTAAGGTATAAGTTAGTCAGTTTAATTATACGAAGGCTTCTTTTTGTGATGATAGTTTCTAAAGTAAGTTATTTGAATCCCTTTGCAATTTTGGCCTTGCTCTCTAACCTTTGTCTCTAAATAGATGCTGAAAGTGTAAACCTCGATGACTATAACATACATGTCATTGCAAGTGTATTCAAACAATGGCTTCGTGATTTGCCCAATCCCCTCATGACCTTTGAGCTTTATGAGGAATTTCTTCGAGCTATGGGTAAGCACACACTTCCTGGGTTCAGGGGGTGACCTGTACTTGGGAAAGGACTACCAATCTCGTGTTTGGTCTATAGATCCAAAGGTAAACTTTTGACATAAAAAAACTGCTTATGTACTCTCACCTATTCAAGTAGGTGTCCTAAATTATTAGTGTCCTAAAAACTTTTCTGAATAAGTCATTTAGTTTCTTTTCACAAAGAAAGACTAGTGTTATAAACAAAAGATTAAATAGGTTATTTAAAAGTATTTGTGTTTGTATTGTGAATCTAAGCAAGAACTCTATATATGCTGACTGTCTTTTATGCCAGGCCTAACAGGTTATGAAATTTAGTTTCTAACACCTTGCTGTTTTTAGACCATAAGGCATACTCTTCAAATTTCCATGAGACTGATTTGTAAGTTCCAGTAGTTCCTCTAATAAAGTTGCTTTGTTTAATGTTGTTTTTCTATGTTGAAGAAAAAACATTGATTCCCCTGCTGGTTCATTGTCCACACTGAATTTGTATATTCCACCCTTATCTATATGGGATTCTCTGACTACTGTGGTTTCCCCCCCACTTCCAAGATATGTGCACATTAGGTTAGTTTGTCCAAATTTCCCATTCTGGGTGTGTGTGTTTAAGTACATCCTGAGATGGAAAGGTTGATTCTTGCCTTGTGCCCTAAGCTATCAGGATAGCCTCTGGCCACTTGTGACCCTGAACTAGAATGAGCAGGTTAGAAAATGAATGAATATAAATTATTGTTTAATTATAGATGTCTTTTGGATCTTTAGATGTTTGGTGATGTTTTTGTGACCAGAAATATACCCTAGTAAGTTAAATTACTGTTCACATTAACTAGCCTGTGTTAAAAATGGTTTTATTATATGCCATTTTACTTAGTTGTCATTTATGAGAAAGAGACTATTGATGCCATTAAATGAGGACTTAGGATAGATGACAGTTGGCTTATGGGGAATCATTCTGTCAGAAGATGCTGGAAAACTAGGCATCTCTAGATCCTTTTGCTGTAATCAAGGATTCCTGGGATGTAGATTGAAACTCCATACATAGATTGCTCAGTAACTGTAAGACTCAAGCAATGGAGATTAGGTTTTCTTGCTATTTAAAATTTAAAACTAGAACATTTTTATTTGGTATTATTTGGTAAGCTCTTTTTTTGGTCCTGGGAATGCTATTACCATTTAATATACATAGAAAAAATTTTGAGTATTCCCAGACTGACCATATTAGGCCTCTCACATCCCCTCCTGCCTGCTGTCTGTCCAGAAGGTATAATATCTGAGAAGGGACAGTCAGTGTTATTTGTTACTGTTACTGTTTGCAGGCCTTCAGGAGAGGAAGGAAACTATACGTGGTGTATATTCTGTGATTGACCAGCTCTCCCGAACTCATCTCAATACACTGGAACGCCTCATATTTCATCTAGTCAGGTAATGTCATAAAGTACAGGAATGTTTAATTGTCCTCTTGGATTATTTTAAACAAACGAAGAACTCCTCTGTTTGGAAAATTGACAGTTTTTTTTTTCCTATTTATAAAAAGTCAGTGCTCAAACAGGTGGTTATGATTCCTTGGAGCAGAATTTCTCAGCTGAATTGGACTGCAAGGCAGATTCTTCTCTGCCCTGTTTGAGCCATGTAACAACTTCAGCCTCATAGTGGCACTGTGTAACCTAACCTGTTACTGTTAACTGCTAACTTAGAAAGATGTATATCTGTTGCCAGAACCTAATTTATAGGAGATGTGGTTTTTTTTTAAAGATTTATTTATTTATGCTTATAAGCACTGGGGTACAAGCCAGAGTAGTGGGAAGTGAGAGGATTCACCAGACAGAGTGGGGAGCAGAACAGGCAGACTGACCGAAACACACTGCTGAGGGGAGCGGCGGGCAAGGCAGGACAGGTCTGCTGCACCATGTGGGTCCCCTCCCTGGCCGGCAGCAGGGATCGAACTCGTGCTGCAGTGGCTGCGGTTTGCTTCATAGTGCATTGCTTAACCCACTGCGCCACCAGGGAGGCCCGGAGATGTGTTTAGATTGTGATCAGGAATTGATTGACCAAAAAGATTTCAGTAGTCTCTTCTAAGTGTAAGTATCAGCAGTAGTTAGTAAGAAAGCCACTTTTATTTTTGGATAAATGTCTTAGATGATGGTTTCACAGTGCCTTAAAATGTCTATACTGCTTTCTTCAGACACATTGACCTAGTGTTAATGACCTTGAGCAGAGAGTCAAAAATTTCCATTGATAAACTGTCTCTGGACTACATTACTTCATGTAGGAAGAAAATGAAAGCGCATTTTCCAGAAGCAAAAGAAGAGCTTTGGGGAAAGTTTTCAGTGTCTCCCTATAACTGATATGTATTCTTCTAATACGCTGCAGTCAATGACAGTCTCTTGTGCTTTACCTCCCTACTATTCGCCCTTTTTATTCTCCTTTTGTTTTGTTCTTAGGATTGCTCTTCAGGAAGACACTAATCGAATGTCTGCTAATGCTTTGGCCATTGTGTTTGCCCCCTGCATTCTCCGCTGCCCTGATACCACTGACCCACTACAAAGCGTGCAGGACATCAGTAAGACTACCACGTAAGGCCAGTCACCATCACCTCTGCAAGACCCCAGGGACTTCTGAGTCATTGTACTCAGTTCCTCTAAATACCAAACATAGTAGTGATTTCTTGATTCCATTAGGTTTCCTTATGCTAAAGAAGAGAAAAATTTTTAGTCAACTGAGTGTCATTAGTTTTGAAAGGTATTATTTTTAAAATTTTGTTTTCTTGTTTTTTAAATCATCCCATTTTGCATTTTTTATATTTATTTATTTATGCATACAAGAACTGGGATGTAGGCCCTAGGTGGAGGGCTGAGAGGATTCACCAGAGACAGAGTTGGGAGTAGAATAAGCAGATCTACTGAAATACACTGCTGAGGGAAGGAGAGGTCTTCTGAGCCATGTGGGTCAGCTCCCTGCCCGAGGATTAAACTTAGGCTGCAGTGACTAATGATAGCTTGATAGCATTGAGACTTTAACCCCTGCGCCACTGGGGATGCCCTAAATTTTATTTTCTTTAGGAATGCTTATAGTTTCTAAATATATTAAAATTCCATTTTTCAAGTTACATGTACTTTTTACCTTCCTATAATCTAGTCTAACTTTGATCTTACAATTCTGAATCCCTTTGGTTGTATTTGAGCTTGGCTTTCTTTTCTGGGCCTGTACTTTCCTTCTAGAGTAGTTAGCCATCACAGCAAAAGTACCTTGAATGAGATACAGTCTCTGTCCCGTCCCCAGATAGTCTTGATTTAATCAGTCTGCGGTGGCCTGGGTGTTGAGAATGAGATAGATACTAAAATTCGTATAGCCAGATTTGTTAACTACCATCCTAAACCCTGTTATCATAAGGGATTTTTTTTTTCCTACTCACCTGTCATCTATAACTTTTAACTGAAAAGTGGTCTCTAAGTACTACATTTTTATTTATTTTTGTTTTTAACAGTTTCCTTTCTTTTCTCCTGTCTAGCTGTGTGGAGCTGATTGTTGTGGAACAAATGAATAAATATAAGTCTCGTCTCAAAGACATCAGTAGCCTAGAATTTGCTGAGAGTAAGGCAAAGACCAGGCTATCACTGATTCGTAGATCAATGGTAAGATGCAAAATGTGGAATCATAGGGGAAAACTGGGATTTTAAGTATGCATTTATGACGGAGAGAGAGAGAGTCTCCTCCAAATCTGTTTCATATGGAACAAGTAAAAAAACAATTCACCAAATCTAAGGATACTATGAGTGCCTCATGCTCAATCTTTTAGCTTTCTTTAGGATATTTATACAGAATACTTGAAGTTAAATGTGTGGAATGTTTTTAGTCAAGTAATTTTTTTAAAGTACAGAATACTGGTGGTTTAATAATTTGCATTCTTTTCTTTTCTTGTCCTTTCAATGAAAACTTAACCTGTCTTAACTTATTTCTCTATTTTCTTCCGCCGTTGTTTCCACCTTCAACCACTGTTGGTGGTTCCACTAAGATTCCTGTGCTGTAGAGAACTTGGTCATTTGTAAGAATATGATTCATAAAGAAGTGGAATTCCATCTGTCAGTCTATTGTTATCAAAAAGTTCTTTAAGGTTTTAATGTTGAGTTTTGAGAAAAGCCTTGCAAAAATGATGATTTATTACCTCCATTTGCCACTTTTCTGTTTATCTGTCTTCCTTACCTATATATAGATAACCTCAGAAGTGTAGGGTTTGGGTAACTGGAAAACTGCTGTTAGTCTAATTATTGCCCATTTTCTATCCTCACCTTGATTGTAAAACAAAACTATAGTGATGAACACCCACTCAGATTTCCAGTAAATCTCTAAATAGAAGCAGGCTGCCACATCATCATGCCCATACTTTTCCAGGATCCCAGTACTTTACTCCCTATCTTCATAGTTGACACTTAGACTTTTCAAGTAACCGTTTCTTCCTTTAATATTTAAACTGTCTGGCAAGCACAGAACAAGTGTTCAACACATGCCTATTGATTCTTCTCTAAAAACTAAGGATAAACTTATTTCAGACAGTAAAGGTATTTAACTAAAACTCATCAGAGAGCACTATTTAAGTCTTATCCTCAGAAAATGAAAAAAGAAATTCCATTTAAAAGTGAAGCCCTTCCTGTAATATGAATTTTCAAGAGTTCAATTCTGAGATGCCCAAGTTAGCAAAGAAGCTAAATTTTATTATAAAGCTACTTTTCAAAGTGGGTAGACAAACTGTGCCTTTCTTTCTTTTCTTTTTTGTTTTTGCACTGATACTACAGAAAATGGATATATTCTATCCATTAAAAGAATAAACCTCTTTTTTAAGGGGGCAATGGCATGTACCGTCTAACCTTCTGCTTTCCTTTTCATGTCCTTCCTAATCCAGAAACCTGTACTAATTGCAGTTAGATTTATGAGCATTACCCGCAATTCAGTCTCGGTATGTATTAATACTGCAATGTGTTACAGCCACTTTACATTATTGTCTCATCCATCTAGGAGTTGTTCTACTCTGTCTATCATTCATGCCTGTCTACCTTCCATGTGTAGACCCAATTCAGGTCCCACTTTCTGACCAGCCTTCACTTGATTTTTCTTACTCTATTTCTTTAGAACCTTTTTTCTTTCCTTTTTCACAGTTGAACAATGTCCATTTACACTATTCTAGTATTTCCTCTTTGTCAGATAGCCTCTTTGTAGATTTCTTCTTTGTTTGGATTGTTAAAAGGTGAACTTTATAAGCAAATTAATTTCTGCTCTAAGACATTTGTTCTCATCAATCTCTTTTACTTTATCACTTGAGATATCTGGTGTCACTTTCAACAATGCTTTTATGTCCATTCCTAGCTGTGAATTTGATGTTATCTTTTCAGAATTGAAGCGTGGCTCTTACATGCTTAGCATTTTTTAGCCAGAGCATCAAGTAGTAGTGAGCAAACTGGTTCTAGACTTAAATGCCATAGAATAGTGAGACTAGACCTCATTAAATTTAAATATTACAGAATAGTGAAGCTCACACCAAGATTTCATTAATCATACAAAAAAGGAATGGAAGACTTAAGAACACCAATATATATGAAAACTAATTTCAGAGACTGATCATCTATGTATGACCCAATTTGTTGAGAATCTCATTTTATTGGGATATAAATACAAACCAGTTTTGCATTATCTAGTGATTGCCTCTTAACTACCATGTCAGACCCCTCCTTTCACACAGGATACCAACTAACAGCAGAGCATCTTGGCACTATAATTCAAATTTTGAATTCAAAACTTTGGTCTCATTCCAGTATTTAAGAATTAGTTCTTTTAATAACTTCAGCAATGGGCTTGATCCAGTGTTCGTGTCACTTTCTTCCAGGACAGGCTAGACATTAATCTGGGATTGAAAATTGATAACAGAGGTTCTTTTTGTCTAACATGTCTGACCTCCTTCTTCCTATGGTGTTGAAACTGGAAGGAGTAATGAGGAGGCAGAATTCTACATGATATCTAAATATTGAGATGTCAGTCCTCTTTCTTCATCATTTAATACTACTACCGAAGCTCATGGTTAGTAGGCTAAATGAAAATGAGTGGTAGTTTTCTGTTTACCATGCTGACAGTGAGCTTAACCCCATGCCATTTCTATGGCACTGGTAATTACCTTAAAAGGTTTGGTTGTATCTTCTGGCTAAACCCTGAATGATGGCATTCACACCTTGTGACCCTGATATATATCTTTTTTGCTTTAATACAATACCCAAACCGATTTCTCCCAACGCCAATTCTAATGCCTACAAGCACAATGGGACAAAGTTACATTTTTCTTACCTTTTGTGATTCAAAAAACTCAAGTTAGGTAATGGTCTTGTCTAGCTTTCTCTCTGGTACTTTTCCATCACATTCTCTATTCTTTTCACTTTTCTGTGTGCATATAATAGAGGGGGTAAATCAGTAAATCTTTTTCCTAGACTAGTAATCAAAGAGGTGATGAATTATGGGTCTGCCTTTCTTTTAGATGATCTCAAACTTTGATTCTTCCCCATTGGATTCAGATATGACAAGTACATTTTTTCCCCTAAAAGGAGAGGAAGTATCCTCTATTTTGTACATTTTCCTCCAAAGTTTAATACCTCCTTCCTATTCTTTGATAAAACAGCTATAGCCATGCAGAGGGGATAGGACAACTCTTTAATAAATGGTGCTAGGAAACTTAGAAAACCACACAAAGAAGAATGAAGTTAGATTATTTGTTAATCCCTTACACAAAAATAATCTCCAGATGGATTAAAGATTTAGCTATAAGATCTGAAACTATAAAATATAGAGAAACATTAGCGATAAGTTCTACAAATCAACAGTAAAGATATTTTTGATGACTCAACCTTAATGGCAAGGGAATTTAAATAAATAATTAACAGTTGGGGTTGCTTATAGCGTTTTCAGAAAGAACCAAAACACTCTCATAGGCCTTATTCATTTACACGTGGTACTGTGTTTCCTGCTCATTTATGTAGTTATCTCTTTAATTAAGAGAAAATAGAAATGTTGGGACCAACTGAGGATTACCTCAAAGATATCTTCACTTAGATCCTCCAGATGAAAGCATTTGTTTGCCAGAATTTTTGTGACAATAGGGAAACCTGTTATAAACTGGTCTCACAGAATTCTAACCCAAATCAAATACTTACAGATCTTTATTTCAAAATGGCATTCTTAGAAAAAATAGATAATAGAATAATACATAGATTTCCTCAAAGAATGGAAGACCTATATGATTTGATGACTGAGTTTATGGATACAGAATATTCTAAATGGAGGGAAGGGGGGAAAAGTGGATTAGACAACACTATGTGCTGTGTGGGGCAAATACTTAAGGAAGAAATACCTAATTCTGCTTGGGGGCACTGGGAAGGGCTGTAGAGATGGTGACATATCAGCTAGGTCTTCAAGGATGAACCTGGTAGAAAAAGGCATGTAGATATGACACATGTAAGAACTAATTTTAAGAAAAACTGAGTAAGAATTGGTAGAAATTGATGTAATTGTGTGGTAGGGAAACCTTAAGTTAAAACTAAAGTAGCTTTTGTTTTGTAGCATACTGAGACATTAACACTACGGGACCATGTGGGTAAATCAGAAGTCATAGGTCTCATAGATAATTTAATGTTTAATCTTAAATTTGCTGTTTGTATTGATGTCTGGGTGGGAGTTGGTGTAGTTATTTTTCAACCATAAAATTAAAATTTCCTCCTAGAGCTCCTTCTCAATAAATGTAACAGTGAAAAGTATCCTAAAATTGCAGGTAATTTGTTAGGTTGGAGTAGGAATTTTATTTTAACCATAGAATTTTTAGGGAATAATTGGTACCAGGAAAAAAGGTTGTTTAAAGTGTACTTAACTTAAATAACAGCTAATGGATGATCTAATGTATATGTACATGTAACACTGTACCCACAAGGAAAATACATATATTTTGGGGCTGGAGTGTTTCTAAAAAATCTTCAGTGGATTGGTAGTGATGTAGTTCTTAATCTGGGCATTGGCTACACAGGTGTTTATTTTATTAAAATAGTTTAAAATTTACATATACTTGCCATTGATTGTAATCCCCATGTATTCCCCATCACCATCTCACCAGTGCACCATCACCTCAGTCCCTCGTGCTCCCATC
>JAGFMF010012103.1:2016519-2048262 GCA_019455555.1 Galemys pyrenaicus
ATCCATCCATGTTCCCATGAATGAGTCTAGTTTTTCATTTCTGATTGCTGAGTAGTATTCCATCGTGTGTATGTACCACAGCTTCCCGATCCACTCATCACACAGGTGTTTATTTTAAAACTGTATTTGTAAATTTTGTATTACCTTTTAGTATAAAATTTTGCATAATATGTATGCATAGTATGATACATCTATCTATACTAGATATATTACATGTTACATACATGATATAATAAACATTTACATATTTATATAATATAATGAATATAATAATACATATTTACATTGTATGGTATAAATTCTCCTTCTGACTTACTACTCCAGTTCCATCCATGTTGTTGCAAATGGCAAGTTTCTTTTAAAAAATATATATATACATATATAAAACTGACTAGTATTCCATTATGTGTATATACCACATCTTCCTGATCCACTTATCTGTCTTTGGGCACCTAGGTTGTTTCCTCAACTTGGCTATTGTAAATAGTGCTTCAGTGAACATAGGAGTACATATATTCAAGTTAGTGGTTTTTTCATTCTTTGGGTAGTTACCTAGTTGTGGGATTCCTGGGTCATATGGTAGATATATTTTTAATATTTTGAGAAATCTCCATAATCTTTTTCCATCAGGGCTGGACCAGTGTATTCCCACCAACAGTGTATGAAGATTTTTTCCCCCACAGCCTCACAACTCATGCTGTTGCTGATCTTTTGATATAATCCTTTCTCACAAGTATAAGATGGTGTCTGATTGTGGTTTTGATTTGTATTTCTTTGGCAATAAGTGAGGTTTGAGGTGATATCTTATTGGTTTGTTTTACGCTTCTTTAATACTAAAAGATGATGAACATTTTTTCCTGTGCCTATTGGCCATCTGTATGTCTCCTTTGGAGAAGTGCCGTTTTAGTTCTTCTGTACATTTTTATTGGGTTATTTTCATTTTGGGGGTTTGTTCTTTGTAGATCTTTGATATCAACCCCTTGTCAGATATTTTCTCCCATTCAGTAGGGTGTCTTTTTGAGTTAGGGATAGTTTCTCTCACTGTAAAGTTTTTTAGGTTGATGTAATCCTATTTGTTTATTTTTGCTTTTGTTCCCCTTGCCATTGTAGTCTAGTTCCCAAAGACTTCTCTAATTCCAGTGTCTCAATGTGTTTTGTCTCTTTTTTATTCTATATATTTTATGGTTTCAGGTCTTATGTTCAAGTCTTTAATCTGTTTTGAGTTAACTTTGTATGGTGTTAAATAGTGGTTTAGTTTCTTTCTAGTTTCTTTCTAACGTGTGGCTCTATAGTTTTCCCAGCACCATTTGTTGACTCTTGGCTCCATTGTCATAAATTAACTATCCATATGTGTGGATTTATTTGTGTACTCTCAGTTCTGTTCCACTGGTCTGTGTCTACTTTTATCCCAATACCATGTTTGATAACTATAACTTTGTAGTCTGGGAGTGTGATACGACACTTTTTCCTCCCTTTATTGTTAAGATTATTTTGCTGGGTTTGTGTGTGTGTGTGGTTCAAATAAAACAATCATGTTTGTTTTATTTCTTTGAAGAATGCCATAGAAACTTTGATAGGGATTGTATGGAATCTTTATATTGCTTTGGGTAAAATTGCTGTTTTAATGATGTTAATTCTTCCAATTTGTGACAGGGAATATCTTTTTATCTCTTTTTGGCTTCTCTAACTTTTAATAGTGTCTTATAATTTTTGGTGTATATATCTTAGAGCTCCTTTGTTAAATTTATTTAATTCTTTTTGATCCATAATGTATTTTGGATTTAATTATTTTTGATCCAATTATAAATGGAATTGTTCTTGACTTCTTTCTCTTCTAGCTCATTGTGTATAGGAATGCAAAAGATGTTTGTGTATAGATTTTCCTTATTACAGCAATTTTGAACTCTGATAAAAAGATAAAATTTTCCATGACTTTGTGATCAGATTCAGCAAAGTTGTTCTCTTCATGTGAAATCATATTCCCTTGAGGTCTGTCTCAAGATGTTAACATTTTTTTCTGCTGTTTGCTGTTTTGAATTTCCATATTTTAAGAAAGTCACTATAGCACTAATTTAGACAGTTGATGTACTTTTACTGCAGGTGGCAGTGTGGTTCGATTTGATTTTTTTTTTTTTTTTTGGCCTTTGCTGGTTTCCATAGGTACTGAGTGAGACCTGTTTGTGTGGTTGTAGAGTCAGAAGGTGGGAAGGACTTTGAGGAGTCCAGGCACTGGTGAGACTGTGCTGGTGGTAGGAGATGGGCTGGCACTACTAATGTCTCTCTTTTTGGGCTTCTTGATCTAAGACTCTGCAGTCTGTGTGCTCTCAATGTACTTTGCAAGCTCAATACCAGCCCAAAGGGTTTGGGGAAGTTGCGTATAATTCATAGAACTACTTCTGTTCTCCTTACTGCAGACCCACCCTATGTGGAGTACCCCAGCTTCTCCACACATATTTCCTATTGTTCAAGGGTGTGTATCTCCATACCATTTTGTTCTCCCTTCTACAGGACCCCTGACTGAGTGGCCCTTGGCAGCCCTACCCGTTGGTAGTCTCACCATCTGTGTCCCCCATTTTGACCCAGCTTCCAGGAGTTTCTCTCCACCTACTTCTTGTTCAACAAAGGGTGAACAAGGACAACAAAGGAGTTTAAGTAGTTTGTGTTTGCATCTTACGTCCAGAGGCTATTCCAATTTTATCCTAATACACAAGCTTACCTGGATATAGTGTTCTTCCGGTTAACTATTAGATGCTCTTCTCAGGAGCAAAGCAAGGAACCTCCTCTATCATCATCTTGGTGACATGTCTTAGGTGGTATTTTTTGTTTTTTGTTTTTTTAATGTAGTCTGACAGTCTTCATATTATTTTAAGAAGTTTTATTTATACATATAAGAACTGGGGTACAGGCCAGAGGTGTAGAGGGTGAAAGGATTCACCAGAGACAGAGTAGGGAACAGAACAGGCAGATCCACTAAAAGACACTGCCCAAGGGAGCAGCAGGTGAAACAGGAGAGGTTTGCTGCACCATGTGGGTCAGCTCCCTGGCCAGGGATCGAACTCATGCTGCAGTGACTGAAAATGCCCCACGGTGTAGTACTTAACCTCTTGTTGAAATTTTAATTAGAGTATTTAATCTATTTACATTTAACATAATCACCGATATATTTGAATTTAAATATATTTTATTATATATTTTTCCCTGCTAGATATGTCTTCCTTTTTGCTTTCCAGCCATTTTTGTTCTTTTTTGCCTTTTCCTTTTGACTACTTTGTATCACTCCATTTTCCTTCTCTTAATCTTTTCACTGTAACTCCTTTTTTAGTAGTAACTCCTTTTGATGTAATCTATAAAAGTGTGTTTATTGGTGCCTTTCCCCCACCCCATATAATTGAGTACTTTAATACACTTTAACTGTTATACAGCCTTATTGCTATTAATGTTACATTTTTAAATTTATCTGTATGTTTTATATCTAAACATGATACCCTTACACAGTTTTCATTTAAAATTGATACTGTTTTTTACTCCTCTTTTTTTCTTCATCCTTAACTTTTCTTCTTGGGTCGTTTTTTATCTGCCCTTCAATATTTTTTTTTAGTCTAATGGTAATGGATTCTCTATCTGTCTGAAAATGTCTTTATTTCAACTTCTTTGAGGGTTGGTTTTTGCTCTGCATAGAAGTCTAGACTGACCTTTACCTTTTCCTTTCATCACTTAAAAACACTTTGTATTGTTTTCCTGAAAAGTGAGTTTTTGGCAGAGCTCTACCATTGTTTACTTTTAAAATACAAGCTTTGAACCTAATAGTTGTTCTTTTTTGCAGGTAATTTTTTTTCCCTCACTGCTTTTAAGATTTCATCCTGTCCTTTTAGCAGTTGTGTATTTTTGGACCTCTTTCGATTTATGTTTCTTAGTAAAGGCTTTCTTCAGTCAAGTTGATATCTTTAATTGGTTTTTAAACATGCTCTGTCTTTATCTCATCAGTATTTCTTCTGTAGGATTGCTCTGCTGTTCTGGTATTCTTTTTAAATATATGATAGATCTTTTTATTGTGTCTTCTCTTTTTCCTACTTCTCAAAAATTTTTCCAGGAAAAAAATTTTCCCCTCACTTTTACTACTGGATATTTTCTTCTGATCTAACTTCCAGGTCACTGATTTACTATTTCTCTTATCTTTTTCATCATGGTTATTTTAAAGTCTGTTTGGAGTCACTGAGGTGTTCTGTTTTCTGCTGTTTTTAGTGGTTTTCATTTACATTGTCTTGTCTCCTTTTGTGCTTGGTTACCTTTGTTTGTCAGATACAGTTTTTGAAAATTATTTGTAAAAATATTTTGCAGTGTAAGATGATGTTACATTTCTATGACTAGTTTTAGTTTTTCTGACAGACCCTAAGACTCTAGGGCACTAGATGAAGGTAATCTAAGATTACTTTAATACAGTTGTAGGGATTATGATTTTCTACATCATTCAGCTGACTCGAAGCAAGTCAGCAGTGTCCACATGGACTGTCATAACTTTAGTTTTACCCTATGTCCAGGATACGAACCTTAGGAATTCCAGCATCAGACATGGGTCTGAACTCAACTTTAGTTATCTACCTTAGGGGGTTAGCAGTCTTTGTCTGTAGAGTCCAAAAAGTAAATAATAGACTTTGTGGGCCCATACAATCTCTGTGGCAACAATCAACTTTGACATTTTCTGTGAAAGAGCCATAGACAATGCATAAATTAGTGAACATGATTTTATCCCAGTAAAACTTTATAAAATCAAGCGTAAGACCAGATTTGCCCATGCAGCAAATCAAGTTTATTGCTGAAATTTTAGATTAGCTCAAAATTCTAGGTTAGCCTCTCCTTGTTGGTTCTCTCATGCCATCAAGAATATGTTGTGTTTTTTGGGTTTTTTTTAAATGTTTGGTCAGTTGTTCTCAGCAGGAGATTCAATTTGAAACAGTCTGCCAGTACCAGAAGCTAAAGTGATGTACAAGGTGGTAAACAATTTAAAAACAATGAGATTTTTCCTCCCTTGTCTCAAGAAGGAAGCTTCTTGAGTTATTTTCAGAAAGTATCTTTCACTAACATCCTGTGACACATGACATTTTTTTAAAAAACTAAATTTCTAGTAGTCTTCCTAAGAGATTTTGGTGTTGAAGGTTAAGTTTTAGAACAATATTGTTGGAAATGTTCTGCACCTACATAGTTCAGTATGGTATCCAGTAGACATCTGTGGCTATTAAGTTTTTGAAAAGTGGCAGTGTGAATACAGATTAAAATTTTTACTTTAATTTTAGTTAACTTAAATAGCCATGGCTATTTAGTTTGGAGTGGATGCATTTTAGATTCAAAGAAGATTCTGGCCTCAGTGCAGATTGTGTTCTTCATTCAATGAAATATCTATTTTTCGTACTCATAAGAAATACTCTGCCTAAATATATGCAGTGGATAGCGTCTCACTTAGTATCCTAAACATTCTCAATAGTAGAATGTTTCTATTTATTTCAACATCCACTGGTGTGATGGAATTATACTCGTTATCCTAATTGGTCCACATAAAACCAGTCTCAGCCATTGAATTTACTTTCTACTATATTTTTCTTTGCAGGGAAAGGGGCGTCTACGTCAAGGAAGTTATGCAAGTGCATCATCTCCTGTTGTAGTTCGGTTGCCATCTATGTCTGATGTACCAGAAGAGAGCTTACCGAGTGGAGCAGCCATGGAGACTGACATCACAGAACAGCAACAAGCTTCCATGCAGCAGGAGGAAAGAGTACTGACTGAGCAGATTGAGAACCTACAGAAAGAAAAGTGGGTTTCTGGAAAGAAAGGGGGTGACCAATTCTGTTTTCCTTTATTTCTATGCTCTATTTTTCCTTGTTAATTAAATCACCTATTTGTGAAGTACTCTGTCAGGTGATACAGTGCTGGAATTTATAGATGACAGAGATATGTTGCCTGTACTCAGTGTGGAGGTTGTTGCCTTAAGGAAGGAATTCTGTGAGCCAGGAGACCTATAACTGCTATAGTGACAATTCTGGAAACACTGACTGGGACTGTACTTAGCTTTAGTCAAGATTCCCAACATAGAGACCAGCCTCAATGAAGGTATTTGTCTTAAAAAAGAAGAACAAGAATGCCCAGACTAAGACAAAGTCCTGATTGAAACTATATCCCTGTTAAAGTGCCTAGCCTTCACTGTCGTTTTGCCTGTTAGTCCTTAAAGGCTTAGCCTTCACCATTACTATGACTTATGGGTCCTTATCACCCTGGATGGAAATAGTAAAAAATGCGACTGTTTTTGCTACTGAAATTACTGGCTTTTATGAAAGGTCTTTATTTCCTGTCGTCTTGCTTCCAGTCCTTACCAAATCCTAATGGCTTTCTCAATTGTATCTTACAGGGAAGAATTAACATTTGAGATGCTTGTACTAGAACCCCGTGCCTCTGATGACGAAACTCTAGAGTCAGAGGCCTCCATTGGGACTGCAGATAGCTCAGAAAATTTGAATGTTGAATCTGAAAGTACCATCTCCGAGAAATCAGGTAAATGAATATATTAAACTAAAGATTCCAGATCCAGGCTAAGACAAAGACCCTTTATAGAATACTTTAACTGTACATGAAAAGGTGACAAAGTCTTAAGGAGTTAAAATACACTGATCTTTGTGAAACTTCCATATGAATTGTTCATAAGACCAACCCTTTGGGTCATTTTATGTTTTCTCTTGTATTTATCATAGAGAAAAGCCAATTATCACAACACATGTTGTCTTACTGACCCATGACCCATTGTCTAAGGCTGGGTAAACGAGCTGTGCACTACTGTGAGATACGAAGGTACTGAGAGAGGAATTTACTTACCTGGCATGTCTCAGGGAGACAGAAATCATACTGCATATGCTGTCAGTTTGTTAAATGACAGTGACAGTTGTAGTTCTCTCCTACTGGTTAAAACACTAGACTTTCTTTGGCTTGATTCTGAAGTGATATATGTGGAAGTAAATGGTGAGCTTCTTCTTGTGTTAGGAATGTGCACAAAGTAGGCCAGCCTGGACCCTCAAATCTTAGCCCACCCAATCTCATGTCTCAACAAGGGTGTCTGTTTATTACACAATGATTTTCTCTAGAGGAAACTGTCATTTACAGCTTGGTATCTATTTTTGTATTAGAAAGAAGCTTGGCCCTTTGCTCCCTGAAGGCAGTTGGCAAGTCTGAACCTTCAAGCAAGTTACGAAAGCAGCTAAAAAAGCAGCAAAACTCTTTGGATTCAATGAACTCTTCAGGTTCTTCATTGTGTCCATCTACTATTGCTTCTTCTCATGGGACCAGGAAACGATTTCAAATTTATTCCAAATCTCCATTCTACCGAGCTGCCTCAGCTGGTGAAGCCCCAGGAATGGAAGGGCAATTGGGCCAGACCAAATCCCTGGAAGACAGGCCTCAGTTCATCAGCAGAGGAACCTTCAACCCTGAAAAGGGCAAACAAAAATTAAAGAATGTGAAAAATTCACCTCAGAAAACCAAAGAGATCCAAGAGGGAACAGTTGTGTCTGGCCATAGGAAAACTATGGACCAGGACTGCAGCTCTACCCAACAGCTAGCTCTCTTTGGAAATAATGAATTTATGGTCTGAACTGGCAGATGTGTGTCCCTTCATGGTTACAGAGTGGTAAACACATCTCATCTTTGAGGCCTCTTCTCATCACCTCAACCACAGCAGTCCATACTAATAGTGGGCCTGCCTCTTGCCCAGGCATACAGCTAAGACCTTGTGTGCTGAATTCCTGGGTCTCCTGCAGAAGTAGAAAGGCCTCTTTTGAAGCCTGCTGAGGATGGTGCCAGCTGTGCCTTGGCTGCTGTTATTTGACTAGAGATTTCATTAAACAAAGCCACCTAGGGCCTGGGGGTTCGGGTCAGTTGTGGAGGTCTTTATAGTTGCCTCTCTTCCACCCTCTTCATTTTCTTTTCCTTTCCCAGAAGTGGGTGTTGAACTGGGAGGGGGAGGGTAGTTTGTGGATCTAAGGTATCCACTGATTTCTGACATTTGAAAGAAACACATAAATCTTTCTTAACCACAAAAGCAAAAACCTTTGGGTTTATTTTGGGGTAGTTGAAGCTGGGGTAGAGTATAATTTTTTTTCAAGGATTTATAAACAAAAAGCCTAAACCCTCTATTTTAAGAATTTTGAAAAACACTCCATATTATATTCTGGGGCAAGTTAAAAAAAAAAAAAAGGCAATTGTTTCTATTAAGCCATCAGAGCATGTCACAGACATCTGGTTACACAATGAAGAAGCATACACATGTTTTGCTTTTTGATGATGTTTGATGTCATAATAATCAGTGCTGGCTTAACTCCTGGTTAGTTCCTGCCAAATAATATTGCATGGGCTAAAGTTTCAGTAGCCATACTGTTCGCATAGTCCCTGTTCCTAGGATCAGTTTCCTTAAAATTTTTTTCAAAGTCCCAGAGACATGGTGATCTCTAAACAAGAGGGTTTGACCCTAGTCCATCCAGGCTCTTCTCTTTGTATAGATTAAACTGGAGATCACATAAGAACCTGTTCATCGCTGGTTGATTCTCACCACAAACTCAAACAAATAATGTGACCATTTCGTTACTTCTAAATCATTCACACATAACACTGCATGAATAAGTATTACAGACAGCTGCCAAAAAAGAGAGAAGTTTTTAATATAACCCATCTAATTTCTACCTTCCTTTCCTCAGACCATCAGTATTAGATGAAAAAAATCAAGAACTACTTGAAGCTATTTTTGTTAATACTCTGGTTACTGAAGTTTACTGTAAATATATATGTATAGTTTGCATATTTCTTTTTAACCTTATGCTTCCCTCCTCCCTATAGAATTTTCCCCCACAGATTAGGGGTCATTGTACAGGGGAGTGAAAGCCACTCATTTTCTGGGTTGAGGGAAAAGTCAAACCTTCTTTTTTACCTTTGGGTGTCTCCATGCACCTGAGTTATAATAACATTTTAAGTTTTTAGCATTTGTGAGATTAGAAGTCTGTTTTTGCTATTTATAATATATTAAAAAAATGAAACATAATACCCTTTCTTTAGAGTAGTATGTGAAGATGTTTATTTTTAAAATTACTAATGCATTTCATGTAACTACCACATGCACTGTTCTAAAAAAGAGCCTTTACCATTTGTAACCTGAATTTTGGTTATTCCTCCTCCATATCCTTTCAAGTTACAGAGATATTAAGAATTTAGTTAAGGCACAGTCTCACCCATTACACAACACTGAACCTCATACCACTCCAGAGTGGTTATTGTCCAGCCCCAAAGTCAGACTTGGAACATCATTTGAGTGGCAGCTAAAAGGTAGGAGAAATCTCCAGATAGGTTTAGGGAAGGGATCTTTCAGAATCTCCAGAATGATGATGTTAGTGGGTAAATATAGGATTGTATATCTCCCCAAAATTCTTGTTTCACTGTCCTGAGGAGTAACTAATACAAAGCCTGTAAAAATCTGAATTTCAGAGAATCTTTTAGAAGAAAACCCAGTTCCTCAGAAGGTTGTGTCACAGTGGAATCGCTGGTGCTTCAGGACTGCATGGTGACTGCACAGTCTGTTTCATATGCTTGAAACATGCTTGAGAGAATGGTGTTCTGTTGGCATTGACTGCTACTGTCCACTTGCTCTAGAATGTTGGTAAATATCATACCAAAAAAGAGATCATTCTTGTTGATCAGTTTCTTTTTGCCCAGAGAAATGGCCAGGAGAACACACCATGGCATATGTTCTCCTTTGTAAAACTGTAGGGTTTTTGTTTTTGCTTTTTTTTTTTTTTTTCTGTTACCCAAAGTAAGTTCTTGGCAGTTAAAAACTACTCATATAGGTCACTTTATAGGAACTAGGTAAACTTTATAAGTTTTCTCAGGGACCTGAAACCTGAATTTGGATAAAATGAAATCAAATACTTGTTTTTCAGTTGCCAGATTTGTGGATTTCTAGTCATCTAACAAGCTGCCAGAGGAGGTTGATGGGGAGGAGAGATCCACATAATTATAAGAATGTAAAGCAAGTGTGGAACCCTCCCTTTGAAAGAAAGTAAGTTGTTGTTCCATAGGAAAACAGGCATTGTTGACTGGATAAAGAGATGAGCCATAATTCTTAAAAAATGTTAAACCAATTGCTGTATCTCCTGTCTGATCTTCTCTGATCCGTGTGGTTAAAGTTCTATAACCACAAAGTGATGAATCACTGATGAGTAAGATGTTTAACTTTTAATATGTGTCAAATTGGCATTCCTTTTGCTTCTCTTATGCTTGCTTTCTTTGATCTCAAGTGCCCCAAAGAAAATCTCTACATGGCAGCTTTGAGGCAGTCCCACGTTTATGGCCCATACCCCCAGATGCAGAGTATTCTATTTATATCATCATTCCCATCCCCAACAAAGCCTGAATTTTCTGTTTTGCCCTTTAAAGCCCTTTAATTGCATAAGCAATATGGCAAATGTAATGGAAAGCAGAGAAGTATTTATTTTACGGTCACATTATATATCACAAGGTGAGACAAATTAATAGTAAATATAGGAAGGATTCAGGGAGGTGACATGCTTAGTTTGTAATGCACTTTGTATTCCCTGCCATTTTAGTAATTTTGCCATTGTTTGCTTCTGAAAACAGAGATACTGCCTTCTTAGTATAAGTCTTGCAGAGATAGGGACCTGAGGTCCAGGTGAAACATGAGAACCTCTGCTTCTCATGCTTTGGCAGTTAGTGAAGATTTCTGTTCTCTTTTCTGTTATGATAGGGTTTTAGTCAAAGGCAGAAGGTCCCAGAAGGATGCTAAAAAAGGAAGTCCAGGAAGGTTCTACAGGCCCACTTCAGTGCCTGTGGACCATGTTTTTGTTTTGACTATAACGAATGTTTCACAAGCACTTTGGTGAATTAGAAGAACATAATCTCAGGATGTGTTCAAAGCTCAGAGGGTTTTAATTTTTAAAAGAAGCACAGTCCAGAAGGCTTCCTATTCTTCCTCCTTTTTTTGTCCCCTCTTTGGTGGGGAACTGGACATGGGGTATGCATATTCAGTATTGACAAATGTGTATGTCTACTAATAAGTCTGTGAAGACTCCCCAGCACTGTCCCCCCAACACCATGACAAACTTGCTAGTATACTCTCTTGGTATGTATAGGAGTTCTTTGTCTTTCTATGCCCCTAAAATACTTTTAACCACTTTTCTCTGGAACCACTCCTATATTTGATTTGGTGTTAAAGGGTAACAGCAAAATGATGATTGTGGAGCTGGATCTGTTAGGTCTTTTGACTGAAACTTTGAAGAAAAAAAAAACCCATTAAAGGGTCTATTACCTTGTTATCCACCCATACTTAATATCTATTTACCACCCCTCTTAGGTCATATAAAAGTTGCACCTTTTGAACCAAGTAATTGTATTTACTGGGGGAAAGGTGTGGAATACAGATTAGTATTATATTATTTTAATGGATTTGAAATAATTTATAAGTATGCTGAGTGTAAATTTGTAAAAGACTATGTATTGTAAAAGGACATATCCTATGAAATAGAATATCATTTTACTGTTAAACAGAATAATTCTATAAGAAGAATGACTTATTTCACCCATGGAACTGATTACATTCCTGATGCAATCAACAGGCACTTTGTCATTTCCTTTTGGGGTTTGTTTGTTTGTTTTTTGTTTTTGGAGAAGGGAGCAAGACATCATCTGTATAAAGTGCAGTTTGTGTCACTCAATATGGCTACACAGAAGCAGCTTGATGAACAAATCACTCCATGGCTCATTAAAGAACAAAGCTTCCAGAATCAGCAATATGTGTGGTTTGTTTTTGGATCACCCTGGCTTCTGCCCCAGCTTATCCCAACACAAACCCAAGGAAGAGCAATGATTTGTTAATTAAACTGTTACTTTTTGAAGGAAAGAACCAAACCCAAATTTGACAAAGTTTAAGGTAGTAATCACTGGAACTCAACTGCATTCAAGTGAAGGTAAGATTGGAGCTATTAGTTTTCTCTAATGGATGCTAGCTACTCACTACCTGTTAAGGCTTCATATAATCATTGTAGGGGCAGGTAGGCAGGGAAGGTAATAAATCAACATTTAGGATCCTCTCCTAAAAAAAACCCCAAAAACCATGAAGAAGCAATATCTGCAAATAGAGGGCTCAATTTTTCTTGTTGCAGAGGGAACAGAATTCAAACCTTGTCATTTTTGTTCTGCCACTATACTGCATTACTTTGTCATCTCTGGATGTTAACTTTCCTCACTGGAAATAATTTTTCTTCCCAGTATTATTTCTCCAGATAAGGCCTACTGACTTGTGGATCTGAGTATAAAAGGTGGTTCTCTCTGGAAATTTGCTCTCCCCCCTGGACTGGGTTAGATATCAGTAGCCTTCATTATCCATGGCATCAAACAATTATTTGATACAAGCCTCTCAGGCTGCCTCTAGTTCCCCGAGCACCTGACAAAAGGTAACCACAGTTAGATCTTGGACGAGAAATTTGAACGACATAAGGAGTTCCCAGATGCCAAACTAGGTCTAAACTGAGATGGGAAAAAAATTCTAACACCAAATTTACTCAGTTTTTAAATTCTGAGATCATCATTCTCATTTCTTTTTACATTAAGTGCATGTTTACATTTTTTACATTGTTTTACATGATACCAAAATGATAGGGATAGGAAGGATTAGTTCCTAATACTTCCTTAATTGGTCACCTAAAACCCATAAATGACATTGTAAAATCTTGCTCCTGTGATGGCTGAATCTACAACAAACCTTTCTGTTTACATAAAAGCTTGAGAGCAGAAAGGATAAGGAAATACAAGTTACAAAAAGACTAGAGCTTCAATTTTCTTTGGGATTTCTTTAGGTTGCTTGGGAGTACAGTGTCTGGGGCCAAGGACATAATCATTGAAGTAACTATGACACGTAATATCTGACTGTTGAATTTTGTTGGCATCTTAGACCTCTTAGTTCTGAATGACTTTATCGATTAATTCAGCAAATATTTGCTGAGCACCACTGACACTATCCTAAGTACTTGGGGAAAATTGGAATAAAGCAAAGGCCCCGCCTTTGTGGAGATTACATCCTAATAGGGAAAAACAGTGATATGTGCCCCTTGACATCTTTGAATCTTTCTCTGCCCTTCCTACCTTTAAAAACTGAGGTGTCTCACAAATCTGAAAACTGCAGCTTCCGTTGAAAAGAAAGACCCAAATTAGTCCACAGGAACTATATTTGAGTGCCTCTTAACCAAAGATTTTTTTGGTGTTGAGGGCAAAGTAGCACATGGTATTCCTCCCATAGCCCCTAAATGCAATGAAAGAAAATTGTTACCATGTCAAACTTCAGTGGAGCTATTTTACAGCAAAAAGTTGAAAAAATCCTGGGATCAACTGAGAGCTGTATTACATTGGGAAACAGGAGCCATTCAGCATATTCCAGGTGAGAAGGCATTAATATAGGCATTAGGAACTTAAACATTGAAAGAGATGGGTAACAAAAGTCATGGAAGCTCCCAAAGGTGGTCAAGAAAGCCAATGTAGATCTCAGTCAAAAATTCTAAAGTTTTCAAGAGCTTACTGGGAAGCTACTGCAGTTCTGAGGATAAGTTAGCCAGGAGGCTGCTGTGAAATCCATCTTTCTACACATTTGGCTGCAGCTGCCTCCGAAGAAGAATGACTTCTTTTTTACCTTCCAAATCTCACACTAAGTGCTTTCCTTCCGTTATCAAATCATTGGGGAAATCCTGGGAAATGTAGATCCTGGTGACTACAATGAAGATTAGACTGGGTCCTGCCAAGATTAGACTGGGGGCTGATGGTACTGATGCCAGGTTAGCAGCGGACAACCCAGTTTACATACCCCTGATTTTCTTAAGACTTCCCCTGGAGGGTCCTAATCTCTCCCAGTGTGTAACTGGGAAATTCACTACCCAGACGCTAGCCTGTGAACTTCAGGCTGCCCTTTTCTGTGTTCTCAATAGCAAGATAGGACCTATTTGGTCATATTTCAACCAAGTTTCTTGTTAAAGTACCTTTGCTCAGGCTTTCTGTATATGGTCCTGTAAACCTTATGGATAACAGTTTTGATAGGGAATTTGATTGTAACTGTAGACAGTAAATGATCCAGTAAACAGGGAAGTCTGATGCTTTTAGAAGACCAACAGTTTCAAATAGTTTGAGTGCTTAAGTGGGAAGGGTTTAAGCTATATTTCTTCTTAGGGCAGCAACCTAACTAATCACCTCCAGTACAGAATGTTCTGAACAATTCTTTCTCCATTAAAGCAGTGCTTCTGTCAGGGGAATTCATGCACAGGACCAAGAGCAGGGAACCCCTAAGATTTCGTACATTACCTTTTCTATGACTTGAAGCATGTCTTCTTTGAAGGGAGAAATTGTTCGGCTGATTCTAGAGGCAGGAGGAGGCAGTGCTAAAGCTAAGCATAACTAAGTAGAGTCACACCAAGGTTGGAGTCCTAGCTAAGTCTCAGTTTTTTCTTCCTCAGAGTTAATCTGAGGATTAAATAACAGTGTATGTAGTGTTCAGTTCATTGCCTGTTTATTAACTTTTATTGTTAGTATTGGTATTTCCTAGGTCTTCTGCATCTGTCTTGAAAAGAACGCTGTCTATCTGAGCTTCATATTTCCAGAAGGAATTAAGTGATGGAGTTTCCTTGTGGATGGCCCTTGCCTTTGTTTATGGAGGGGCAAGAAAGGACAAGGAAAAGAGAAGCTGTGGGTGGTGGGATGCCATCTGGAGACAAGTTGGGAGGCTGAATCTCGTGGGAGATTTACTCTGGGGTTGAATTCTTCGCACCTGGCCTCTGAGTAGAAACCAGATGAAACTCAAAGACCCTGTGCTCATTTCTTTTGTGTCTGCAAAGGGAGACCTTTGGCCACATCCTTTCCCTTGGTTTTGTTTTTTTTTTTCTCCACTTTTTTAGGATCTTAGGTACACAGCTCGGTTCTTATGAATAAACACATTTGTGAAATCACAAGTTGGAGCAGGAGCAATTTCCCAAACCTGAACAGGAGACGGGACACCATTCGTCTCACTCTCAGCTCCTGCACTGAACAGTGCCCTCCCAGCAAAGGAAGCAAGAGGAGAGTTCAAAATAGTGTTTGTATCACACCAGAAGTTTCCCTCTCATCTCTTCCCAATGATCTCACCCCCAAACCAGAGATAACCCCTACTCCCACTTGTATCATCATCAGTTTTGCTTGTTCTTGAACTTCATATGTGCCTGCCTCATTTGTTCACATTTAGTGTCTGTTAGATTTACCCATGTTGCCACATGCATTGCTAGTTCTTCTTTTTAATTGCTGCCTTCCATTATATGAGTAAATGACAATTTTTTAAACCATTCAAATGTCAATGTACAGTTTGGAGTGATTATGAATAAAGCCGCTATGAATATTCTTACAGTAGTATCTCTTGGTGGCCCTTTCTGCTGGGTGCAAATACCTACCAGTGAGAGTTTTGTGTCAAAGGGAAGGTGAATGTTTCTCTTCAGTAGATTACTTTCCACAGTGGTTGTACCCATTTTACTGCCACCTCCATTAGTTTTTGAACATATCACAAAGGAGCTTCTCCATTGGCGTATTCCCTATGGTCTTTTGAAAAAAGAGGTGCTCGATACGCTCAGAAGTGATGAACCTCAAAGATGGGAGGAGCAGGAGCAATTTCCCAAACCTGAACAAAAGATAGGACACCATTAGTCTCATTCTCAGCTCCTGCACTGGGCACAGTGCCCTCCCAGGAAAAGCAGCGCAGGAAGAGGAGAGATGAGGGGCGCTCAGAGCCAAGTAAGAAAGAATTTCCAGAAACGGCCCCATTCACTGGAAGGGTTGCTGCCACCTACCCCTGGCCTGATGTGCACCCACATAGGAGCGCAGTGAAAATAGTGAATTAATAGTGTTTATGTAAAGATTATAAAGTGACAAATGGCATATATAAATATCTGAGTGTGTTATTAATTGTATGTGGTTATTCATGCGATGTATATTTCAATCAGAATATAAACTCCCTCTGTAGCTCGTCTTGGATGGTAGAGTAGCCATTACTGGTAATGTTGTGAATTGAATCACAGTTTTTGTAACTGAGATACTCATCCAGGGGAAGAAAAAAAATTAGCTGTAGTTTTAAATGAGAACCACTTGCTAAGGCAGAGCTCCCCAGAACTGAGAAGGTGGATGGTGAAGCCCCAGGAGAGCAATGGGCGGGGTCAGGCCTTCATTAGGTTAGGAGGCCTGACAGTGGGGACCAACATCAATGTCCAAGAGGCACCTGGAAAGTGGGGTGGCTCCATGTTCAGCCTCCACAAAAGGCCGGTGGGAGGCCTTTCCACACTACCCTGTTATCTGTTGATCTTGTTTTGTCGAACTAAGTGCTGTCTTTCTTCTGTGAGCGCCAAGAGAGTGGCACTGAGCAGATCTCCCCCTCCACTTATACCTTCTGCTTTACTGATCTTGAGTGTCAGGAAGAAGTAGCCATAAGGTCAGTTAGAAAACTTGCTTTTCAAGAACCAGTAGTGGGTCTGAGATTAAATGTAGTGGGTTACAACCAGACTTTAAAAAATAGAATTAGGGCCTCCCTGGTGGTGCAGGGGTTAAACTTTCAGCACCCTCAAGCTATCCCCAGCCATCACCCAACAGAAGCTGACCCACTTGGCCCAGCAGACCTCTCCTGCCTCCCCTGCTGCTCCCCTCAGCAGTGTGTTTCAGTAGATCTGCCTGTTCTGTTCTCCAGTCTCTCTCTGGTGAATCCTCTCACCCCTGCACCTCTGGCCTGGACCCCAGTTCTTATATGCATAAATAAATAGATGTTTTAAAAAATAGAATTATACAAAGTAAGGGCAGTATTATTTGATGGAACTTTACTTCAGTATATTTTGTGTGTGTTGGGTTATAATGAAAATTTCATCCTGGGCATTGTAATTTTTAAAAAACAGAACTACACTGTCTCAGAGAACCCAAAACCCCTCTCTCATATTCCATTCTGCCTACAGTTGATATTGAGTTGTTATAGAAGTGAAATAGGAAACCTCAATATTTTAAAATTTAATATCTCTGGAAGCTCTCAACAGAAATTTTTTATTTCTTGAATACCCCTCCTCTCAAATACCTCCTATTCCTTTGCTCCTTACATCCACCAACTGCCAATTCCAACCCATTCCAACTCTTGCAAGCTCTCACATCTGCTCTCTCCTTTCCACATCACGTGACCACTTCCAAAGAACAGAACTCCAGAGACTCCCCTAATATCCAACCTGATACCACGCTCTATATCACCCCCACACCAACCTGCAATAAGTTCAGCTCTGTGTATGTCATTCTGCTCAAAAGCCTGCATGGCTCCTTCGTGCCTACAAAATCAGGTGTGGTTTTGGCGGGGGATTAAATGCTAGCCAAAGTTCTCAACAGGCTGGTCCCACAGTGCCATCCTGACTTAATTCCCACTGTCTAACTAGCAACAATCTGCCTTCCATACTTGGCTCGTGTTCTGAGGACACAGTCATGTTTGCCTCTCTGCCCACCATTGTGAATGATGATCTCTTCTTTTAGACCTGCCTATCCTTCCAAGGCTAGCCCTGCCTCCACAAAGTCCCTGTTGGTTCTGTTTTCCACCTCTGCTTCCAGTGAGCTTCTGTCTCCTTTAGATATCTGCAACCTTCTTATCTTCAGTGGTCATTGTGCCAGGCATCTCTGGAAGGTAGCAACATTGTCTTATGGACATTTTGGTCCCACTCCCAGGGTCTGGCACTGTGCCTGGCACACAGTATATGCGGTTGAACATGTGTTGGTTGACCTGAGTTCCTGGTCCTGTCTAACTGATGCAAGCCTGAGCTGGTGTTAGAGATTTTGGGGGTGGGGGAGTAGGGCGAAGAAGCGAGGGGATGGGAGGGCAGGTAGGTTGGTGCTCAGGTCACCTCACAGGCTGGCTGGGGTGGTGGGCCTTGCTGTGTTGGCTCAGCATCACTTGGGACTGGTCCTGTAAGGACTCCACCTGTTCAGGATCCTTCAGGCCCCGCGTTTCTAGAGAGAAGCAGATAGTGAGCCCCTCTCCCAGACTGCCCTATCCCATCTCCCTGTGCCTATCATAGTCTATGTGGGGTGGAGGTGGGAAGTGTGAGCAAAGAGAAGTCAATGAAATCCCCATTCTTTACCCCTGACCTTTTCTTTAAGACTTGGGCAAACACTCAACTACCTGGCTTGAAGAGGACCAGGGCCTTCATGCAGGCAAATTCTGTGGGGTCCACTGCCAATGTCCGGAACCGTGAGATGGTTTCCTGCAGGATGCGCATCTCCACACTCGCCAGCACTAGCCGGCCTTGGGAGCCACTGGCAGCAGAGGCCTCGGTGGGGGCCAACAGGGGGCAGCTGTCCAGAGGTAGAGACCACTGTATGGCTCCGAGGAGGAACAGTTCACTCCATGCCTCTTCCAGCAGGATCACCTGTGCGCAGAGAGGGGATGAGTCTGACGGCTGATACACAGCACCTCTGGCTCCACCTGGCAACTTGGCCACCTTCTTGGAGACACTAGGAAAGGCAGGGCTGTTCCTCAGTGCCCAGAACCATCTTCTGACCTCTGTCCTATATTGGCCCAGGGCTCTGGGATTTGGCACCATCTAGCCCAGCTGCTGGGGTTCCAAGACACATTATGGGTTCCATCCAGAGTTGCAGCTGAATATTTAGGAAAGCCTAGAGACATGGGAGATGGGCGACCAGGAGGACACCCCACAAGGGCACCTCCAGTCCAAATGTACTCAAGAGATTCGGCCTGACTCTACTGAGCTGCTGCGGTCAGAACACTGGGGAGGGCTGAGCCCTTCAGTGAGTTGCTCTTCCCGGATTTATTGAGAAGGGTCGGCCAGTTTGCCCAGGAGAGGCCCAAAGGGGCCTTTACAGGTGAGGAGGTTGGATTGAAACTCAAGCCTGGAAGTCAGAGGCATTTCCCTGGAAGGGAGGCTGGGGCCCACTGACGCTGTCAGGGGTGCAGCCTGCCTTGTCATGTACAGAGCATCCACAGGACCTGAGAGTGTTTGTCTAGGAGGAAAGAAGACCCAGGGGGCTATACACAGTCTTCAAATCCCATCTTACAACCATCACCACCCAGAGGTATGTGCATCCCCCCGAGACACATACCCTATCTTCACTGACTCAGAGACAGGTGGGTGCCCGGCTGTCATCATTCCAGTTTTGTGTGCCCCCAGTCAGCACCGGCAGGGAGGTGTGTGCCCCCCGACCTGGCTAACTTCCATGGACCACCTGATGGGTGTACCTGATCCCGGAAGGGCAGGTTGGAGAACACGGGCAGGTTCTTGGCCCACTTGACGGCCATGAAGAGCAGGCGAGCTGAAGTCTCATGGATGCTGTCTGGGCCGTAGGGGGAGGCGAGGGGTAAGGCGTAGGGAGGAGAGTGGAACTCTGGATCATTGCTGGTGACATCAATATTCTCGTCAGCTGTCGGAGGAAGTTGTGACATCAGCTCCTGCTCCGGGGCAGTGGCAAGGGGTGCTCAGGCCAAGAGACAAAGGCGGGGGTTGCAGTACCACTCCACGGCGTTCAGGCATCCTCCCACTCACCATCCTCTGGTTCCAGCTTAGCACCGGTTTCTGCTGTTATAAGGCTGGCCATGAAGTGGTGGTGGCGTGGAGGTGAGAGGGCCCCAGGTCCCAGGGCTCTGGTCACAGAAACTGGCGTGGGACCCCGTGGGCTGGGCCCTGCCGGGGCCAGGGGAGCCACCAATGACTCCAGCCGGGGCTCCATGTCTGACTCCATGTTGTCTAGACGCACCTGGGCCGTGCTTCTTGGCTGCCGCTCATTCTGCACAGCTGGACGGGGAGGCAGGAAGGGTCAGGGCAACCCACCATCGGTGTCACGCCCCAGTGTTCACCTCCTGGGGCGACTCTCACCGTCCTGGTTCATGCCCGCTTGTAAGCACTTCTTCAGCCGGCAGGCCTGGCACTGGTTCCGGTGGGCCTTGTCCACTGGGCACGCCCCCGCCCCTACCTGGCACCTGCCAGGGAAGGGGACCCAGGCATCAGTGTCCTGCCCAGACTCTGTCTTTGCCCTGTCCCCTTCCGCCCCAGACACCCTCCACCTCTCTCAGGGGCTCCTGAGACCGGGGGTGGCACCCGGCCTCACCTGTAGATGAGCCTCCGCCTCACGCTCCTCTTGAAGAAGCCGCTGCAGCCATTGCAGGCGTAGATGCCATAGTGCTTCCCACTGCTGCTGTCTCCGCACACGCGGCACTGGAGCGAGGGCCCCACACCTGAGGGGCAGGGGCCGGGCGAGGGCTGGGCGAGGGCAGGGTTGTAAACCCACCTCCACCAGGAACTCTCCACCCCTCAGTCCCTTTCCCTGTGCGCAGGTTCCTGCTCATCTGCACTTAAACCCACCCGTGTCGCTCCCATCTGGCCGCTTTGCAACAAGAGTTGAAAAGGAAAGTTGCCTTTACTTCCCCTCTCCTTCCATTCATGGGGTCTGCAGGTGATGGCAGACCCCATCATTCCACAAGAACTTTCTCGACATCGCCTTTGGGGACCGCTGCTGCTAAGCTCTAAGGTGCTTCTCTCTTCTTCCCTTCCCCCTCCGCGCAGCGGTCCAGCCGAGGCTCTGTTGCCTCCATGTTTCCAGGGTTCTGGGTTTCCCACAGGTTCACTCACACTTGCCCTCAACCTTTGTGTCCGGGCCTGCTTCTCTGCCTCCCTTATGGCTCCTGAAGACCACCAGCCCTCGCTCCACTCCCCAAGGACCCAGACTCAACTTCCAGAAAACCATACCTGACAGATCCTCCTCCAGGCTCCACCTGCCTGGAGACTCCTTTCTGGAGGCAGCCGCAGTTGCTGGCTCTGTTGCAGCCATGCTGGAGCTCATGGTCCCCGTTGGCCTGGTGCTGGGCAGCCTCTGCCTTCCTACCTCAGGCAGGCCTCTGGGTGCTGAGCCAGGTCCTGCCTCTCTCCGCACCTCTGCGTCTCCGCTCGTGCCCCTGTCTCTCTTCTATCTCTACTCACCTGGCCCTGGAGGTCTCTCTCTGTCTTTGTCTCTCTCCCTGTCTCTCCTCTCTGTCCTCCTGCCTCCTGTCCCCTGTGTCTGGACTCGGGAGCTGCGCCAACTGCCCCTCACAAAAGCAGCTTTGGCTCGTGGAGATTTCTCCTAGGGCAGCGCCGGACACAGCTTATGATCCTCTTAATCTTTACTGTCTCCACAGAGGGTCAGCTGGCCACACCTGCAGCCTTCCCAAGGTGCCCCTGGAGCTAGTCAGTCCTGCTGCCCAATGTCTCAGGTCCCTTTTGCCCCGAGCATCCCAGCTGTTTGCCATCCATTGCCACGTTGAAGAGCAGCATGGAGCTCCTTCCTGTAGGACTTTAGTCTTTTGATCTGCATGGCACATGCTGGGGTCGGTGTGTGCGTCTGCATGACTCCAGGCACATGGGCCTCACGTGGGGCCTGGGTAGGACCAGCTCTCTGCCCTGTTGGTTCTCACCTGTCCTTTGATGGGGTCTTCTTAGGGTCTAGGATTCAGGGTACTGGCCAGCCCGTGGAATGCATGCAATCCCACATTTCTGGCCAGTCATGGGGAGGGGTTCAGTGCAGAGCCTGAGGTTTGCCTGGAGGCAGGGAGGTCTGTGGCCCAATGTGGAGGTCTCCTCCAGACCTGGGGGGCACAGAAGAGGAGCTGGCAGGGTTGGGCCTGCAGGGCAGAAGGGGCAGGCGCTCGCTCTGCGCATGGTGACCCGTTAGTTCTCAGGCGCCTCTGACCCGTCTCCCAGGGGAGGGCCCTGAGAAGGAGGGCTGAGCAGTCTGCAGGGCAGAGAAGCAAGAGCAGAAAACAGGCAAGTTAGAGTCCTTGCTGCCTCACAGGCCGGTCGTGGTCCCTGAGTCCCGTGTGTCTGTCTGTCTGAGCTTCAGTTTCCTCTTCTGTAAAAAAAAATAAAAGTATCTGTGGAGCAGTTGGGGAAACTAAATAAGAAAACTCATCAAGCATTTCAGTGCCTGCCACTCTGCACCATGGCAGTAACTGGTGGGAGCTGGTACTGTTACTCTTGTATTGTATCAGTACTCAGCATATTATTTCATATATTGTTATGATATAATTAATAATAACAGACTATATATAATAATAAAAATATCATTACATCTCAGGATTATCAAGTAGATAACAGCAATACTTAGTAAATAGCCTTTTCTTTCCTTGTCCCTTTGCTCTTACCTCCACTGCCACCTCCATGGCCCTTTCCACCCCCTCTCCACGCTCTGGATGGAGCGGAAAACCCCTTGTTGGTCTGGAGGTGACTGCTGTTCCTGGCAGACCTGACCTCATCTCTGGGGGGAGACTGGGTTGTTCCAGCCTTGGGGAGTGGACCAAGAGGGGACAGTGGGAAACTTCTGGAAGGATCGTGGAGTTAAGTCCAGACGGGTGGCGCAGGGTCCACCCCTTAATGTAAGGGTTGCTAACCCTCACTGTGACAGGGAAGCACTATTTGGGATTTGAAAAGTCAGCCTGAGGGGCTTTGCTGGTAATCTGCTTTCTGGGGCCTCAGAAGATCAGGGCCAGGGGACTGAGGCCCTTCACCTGACCTCCTTTGCTTCTGTCTTTCCTCAGCCCCTTCTCCTGCCAGCAGCCACTGGGGGCCCTCCTTTGCAACATCTCCAGCCCCACCTAAACCCCCAAACCAAGTGCAGTGAGGAAGCCTAGGCAAAAAAGCTGAGAGGGAAAATCAGGCCAGTGGGGGTCTTGGAGCAAGGGAAGGGAGACACTCAAGGATGGAGGCATCTGCCAGGGCGTCCTGGGGGATGTTGTATCCCCAATAAGAAGGAGAATGCCAGTGAGATGGGTGCAGCCCGTGTTCAGGCCTCACACCGCTCTGGGAAGAAGCTGTCGCTATCAGCCTAATGCACAGAGGAGGAAGCTGCGTTTCAGAGACCTGAAGGGATTTGCTCAGGTCACGCAGCTACTGAACGTGCAGGAGGTTGGGGCTGGGGCTGGGGCTTCACTCTTGTTTCTGACACCCACTCCCCTGCCGTCCACATGGTGCCCTCCAAGAAGACTCTCAGCGACCTCCTCGGCCTTGGCAGCAGGCGGTGCTGGTGGGCTGGGTGGGCTGTTCTTCAGAGACAGGCCATGCCGGGCGAGAGGGAGGAACTGAACACAACCTTTGGCTAAAAAGGGAAGGAGACCGGGTTGTAGGAAAAGTGACAGTAAAGGAATGTTTTCTCCTGTCAAGGGAGATATTAAAGAACATTATTAAATCAAAGACACTAAAGAACACTGTCTGCGAAGAGGAGTCCATCTCAGGATGGCGACACAGGGAGAAAGGGCCAAGAGAGAGGGGAAGGCTGGAGGAGGGTCTCAGCTGGGTCCCTGATATGGAGAAGGCCTGAGAGGGGGGCGGCCAGTGCTCACGAGGACGGAGGGGCTGTCCTCAGAGGGCTCACCTGAAGGAACAGAGAACCCTGGGCTTCAGAGCAGGCTCAAGACCAGCCCACCCCCTTCAGCCATGACTGTGAAGGCTTGGGCCAGTCTCCCCACCACTTGTGTTTTGGCCTCACCATCTCTAGAATGCGTGCCCTGGGAGCCCTGGTGGGATTAAAGACCAGGAGAGGCAGGGGGTAGTGCAGGGAAAGATGAGAGGGAGGAGGTAACTGGATGGGCCTGGGAGGCCAGTGTTTGGGGGTGACCACTTTGGAGAGGCTCAGCTACTGGGGGGAAGCTCTCAGGCCCAGCTGAGGGGGGAGACACCCCACTAGGGCAGTAGGTACTGGGAGAAGATAGACACCTGGACCATTCCATATATGTGGGTCCTTCAGCAAGTGCATAGGAAGGACACAGGGACCCCAGGAGTCTTTACCCTTCTTCTGAGCTGCCCTTCCTCTCCTGCTCTATCTGTCCTATCTCATCCTATTCTTCAAAGCCTGGTCAGGGCCCACCTCCTCCAGGCAATCTGCCCTGACTCTTCAGTTCACCTTCCTAGAGACATGTCCAGGGTCAGATGTTGTCCTTAATGTTGAAGCCCATGCCCCGTCAACTTTCTCTCCTGAGTCCATCGAAGATTCCAGGGACTGGGTTCAGAATTTCACTTCAGCTGCACATGTGACTCACGAGGCACTTAGTGGACAGAGGTTATTTTTAACTTGTCTGTATTTTCCTGATATGCTACAGTGGGATCTAGTACCAAGAAAGGCAAAAATTAAATCTGTTGAAATGAGAGACACCTGCAGAGTCTGATGAGCATTTAGACTTTATCTTGTTGCTCACTCACATCACGTTGATCCCAACCCAGTTCCTCTCTCTACGACTAGGGGACAGGATGACAGCTCAATGGCGTAGGGGCATCTCCCTGATCTGTGACCACCAGCTGCTGGGACAGACGCCAAAGGATTACTCAGCCCAAAGCCTTGAATCTGCTGACAAAGCAGCCAGAGGCCACCTTATCACTAATACAATTATTCCCCCAGGGGACAGGTCAGCAACCTCCTTCTGACTCCAGGAGGCTGGGGCTGGGCTCAGGCAGCCTGGGTGGGGGGTGGGGAGAGGAGGGGTGGGGTTGTGGGGTGATAAAGGCTGTGGAACTGTCTTCCTCTGGACCCTGAAGGCCCCTGGAGTTAAGCCCTTTGCCCAAACTATCAGGCCAGAGAGATGACGGGGTGCTGCTGTTGGGAGTGGCTCCTGGGGTGGCCATGGCACCCCTATTCTCAGCATTTGCTCTAGGAAACTTGCCTCGTGTGGCAGTTCCTTTGAAATGCTCCTTTTTGCCAAACAAGGGTTTTCACCATCTCTGAGAAAGGCTAGCTGGTGCTAAGTGTCCAGGCTCGGAGCTTCGTACCCAGCAGTTGTGCTTCCGGGAAACTATCCCACAGAAAATTTCGCCAAGATTTAATTATATGGCTGTTCCCTGCAGCAATTTTAGAAGAACATCTATCTTAGACAACTGGCTAAATAAAGCATGCACCCTCCCTTAATGGACAGCTATGCGCTGTCGCAAATGGGTGCTTCTCTCTCCTTTGCCTGGAAATATGCCCGCAGTGTTTCAGCTGCAAAGCCAGCTACAAAAAAAGCGACAGTGTGGCTGGTTGATTCCAGTGCCTCAGGGAGTTTCTGGCCAAATCATGGGACTCCCTTCTCCTCCATGGGGCCTAAAGTAATCAATAGTTTCTTTTTCTCAAGCAGTGAGTAGAAGCTTCAGGACACCAAGACGGCAGGAGGAAAGTTTCTCAACAAAGCCTCTTTATTGTCCTTTCGAGATCACATTTAGAAATAATCAGATAGTAACCTCCGCCCCACCCCCCCACCACTCCAGCCCTTTGATTACTGAAGTCTTTTCTCCTAGATTCCTTTGAAAGGTCTGAGCATAACTCAGAGGCCCTGCCCAGCCCTGGGACAACAGACAAAAGGCAGTCTGTCCTGGACACTGATCCCATCTGCTGAGCCACCTTTGGGGGGATCCCTTCCTCCCATGTAGGGAGATGGCTTACATGTTTGAGATCCAAGTTTCCTTCCTGCCATTCTGAGAGGTGGGCTTCTCTAGCTGAGTCACTATAAAAGCTCTGAGAGTGAAAAGTGTCAGACATTTTTACTGAGTTTGAATGTTTAATGATGAGTATGCATTGCAGTTATAATAAGGATAAAATAAAACACTTCTTTTTCAAAAAGAGAATGACTAATTTGAAAGAGATCTTACTGCTGACAGTAATAGTAATAATAATAATGCTTATGAAGAAATTGTTAGGTGTCAACACATGTGAGGGCGAAAGCTGCTCTGGATTTCTCCTCTTCATTTTGGGGAGGGAATAGGAGTTGGATGTGTGGGGGGGTAGGGGGTGGGCAGCAGCACAGCACAGTGCTGGGATACCAGGTCAGGCCCAGGCTGTGGCTAACTGGAACAGCTGCAGCCATGGGGCTGGGGGCTTGGGCCTTAGGGCTCCTGTCCTCCTGCTCTGTCAATGTAAACCTTTTAGTGCTGGCCCTGGGGAAGCTCTAGAGGATTCTGGAGGGCCTGGGTGATGTGGTCAGTGCAGAATGGGCACTCCTTGAAAACCAATAGGATATTTTAAAATTTCAACAACAGGGCTTCCCTGGTGGCCTAGGGGGTTAAGTCTCAGTGCCACCATCATGAAGGCCCATTGTGGCACGAGTTCGATCCCCAGCCAGAGAGCTGACCCACATGGCCCAGACCTCTCCTGTCTCCCCCGCTGCTCCTCTCAGCAGTGTATTTTAGTAGATCTGCCTGTTCTGCTCCCCGCTCTGTATGTCTCTGGTGAATCCTCCCACTCCCTACCCTCCACACCTCTGGCTTGTACTCCATTCTTCTATGTGTAAGTAAATGAAAATCTTAATTAAAAAAAGGTTCAACAACAGAGCCGACATACCAGCTACTTCTAGCAGAGTGACCCTCTTAATTATGTTTATTATCTCCTAGAAATGAAGCAACCTAAGGCAGGGGTTTTCAGGTCAGTCACTATTGACATCTCAGCCAGATCCTTCATTGTTGTGGTCAGGTATGCCTGTTGTAGGATGGTTAGCTGCATCCCTGGTCTCTACCCACTAGATGGCAGTGGTGCCCCTTTCGCCTTAATTATAACAACCACAAATTTTTCCAGACATTACCAAATGTTCCCCTGGGTGTCAAAATTATCCTTGGGTGGAAACTGCTGGCCTAAGCCAGGCCTTTTTGTCTGTTCTGGAGAAGTCTGTTTCACAGACGCAGGAAGCATTGCCATGACAAACGTCAGCTAGGAGCCCCAGGTCAGGCAAACCCATTGCCTGACAAACCCAGGTCAGGCAGGCACATTTATCTCTGACTTCCAGAACTGAAGACTGCAGACTTGGGAACTATCTGGAAGGATGCTCTAGTCCAGACAGACATTTTTCTGAAGGAGAATTTTGCTTTTTTTCTTTATATTTTCCTGTGATTTTGAATGTTTAATAATGAGCATGTATTACAATGATACTCAAGATAAGATTTTTTGATTGTGTTTTTAAAAGAGACTGGATAATTTGAAATAAACAATATAACAACAACAAAAAATTCCTATTAGTGAATTATCATGTGCCAGAGACAGTGCTAAGTGTTTACATGTGAACACATTTAATCCTCACCACAACACAACAATAGCAATCATTGTTATTATCCTCATTTTACAGACAAGACTGACAAAGGTTTAGCAACTTACCCAAAGTCGCACAGCTGGTAGGTGACAGAACTGGAATTCAAATCCAGGGAGATAAGATGGTTATTTTAGGAGACATGGATTCTGTCATAGGAGATTTAAAACATTTACTTGTAATTGAAGACAAACCAAGTTAGAGATCCTCTAAAAAGACAGATGTGAAAACAAAGAGTTGCTAATCATTGTGATATAAAGGGAGTGTACTTTTTTGTTTGTTTATTGAAGTAACATTGCTTTATAACATTAGATAGATTTCAGGTTGCAGCACTTGAAAAACAAAATATTATACTGATAAAGGTATTTATTTGACTAGAACAGAATATTGGTTAAATAATAAATTGCTGCAGAATGGAATGATGTTTTTCTAGAGATCTTCCTCAGGTTTCCATGCTGATGTTTCCGTTGGCCAGAGAAACAGCCCTTGACATAAAACAATGGTTTTCAAGGTGTTGAGTAAAGAGTCTGACAAGTGTGGGCCCCTCCATTGTTTCACCCAGAGCTTTCATCTATAGTATTCTGTTTGGAGAAAGGTTTCCTCTTCTTAAACACACAAGGATATTGCAGGAGTCTGCACTGATTAGCTATGTGACTTTGGATAAGCCTTCTAACCTCTCTGGGTTATTACAGTGAAGAAATAATAGCGCTAGTAAACCTTGCTTCTGTGAGGGCAAGGATGGAACTAAAGGACCTCTCAAGTTCTTCCTCAGATCTAAAAGCCATGAACATTTCAACGGTTGGAACATTAGAGGTACGTTTACCTGCTTGCAATATCCAGAGAGTCCACAAGGGGGAGGTGTCACTCTGGGAGAAAAATTTGCCTCCTCCATGGACTCTCACTCAAATTCTAGCATAAGAAATTTGGCGATTTCTTTGAAAATGCAAAAACCTCAGGGAGAGGATTTAAGCTCTTTTAGAGATGGATCCAGTATTTAAAGTACACCTTTGATTCTTCTCCCAAAATACCAGAGGAGCTGATGGGTGCGACTGGACTGCTGGCTAATTCTCAGGCATCATCTCCACCACACAGCACGGCCTAGGTTTGACTCCGGTACACTGGTCCTGTGTTAGAGCTCCTGACACGCACAAACATTCAGGAAGTGGAAACTGAGCTGGAGCGTTGCATGGCACTCTACATTCCAGCAGAAGTTTCCTGGGTTCCCATTAAGAACTGGTGAGGTGATCTGTCAAAAAGTCTAGCGGGAGTTTTGAGCTACAGTTTGCTTTTTTTCCCTGCAATTTAGAGGTGATTTCCTCAAGGACCGGATTGTCAGGCGTTGGGGAGCATTGTGCAGGGAGAACCTTGGCTGGATTCAGATTGGGAGCTATGTCAGGTTCAATCTGGCAGAACCTGCCACGTGGAGGGGCTCTCTAGATACAGATGAAGTTCTGTGTCACGCTGATGAGAAATCTTGCCCTGTTAGATTTTACTGGTGGGAAAAGAAAGTATGAAGGCAACGAACAGGACAGGGCAGGCACGGCTGGGTCCAAATGTCACATCTCCCCCAGCAGGCTTTGGATGGAGGCACGACAGAGCCTGGAGACTGGTTGCTGCCACAAGACACAGGGACAGGAGGGAGTGTGTGGGGAAAGGAGGCGGCCCAGGCTGACTCTGACTGTGACAAAGAATAGACACCTTAAGGCAAGAGCTGGAGAACACTCTGGACACAGACCTGATGGCTGTTTTGCCGAGTATGGTCACCTATAGATAAGTGAGCTGAGCATCCTGAATCTGCCTGCTTATCTGTGCGGACCAGCTGGTGGAGGAGCCCACCTGACCTGCACGAACAGGCTGGGACAGCCAAGGACCAGAGCCCGCGGCCTTATTACTCTCTGCCCTTGCTGCAGCTAAGGAAGCCAGGCCTCCTTTTTGCCCAGGAGACCCCTGCCCTGGGCCCAGGTGGGGCCTCCCTTGGGCAAACCGGCTTCCCTGGGTCCTGTAAAAGGTTCACTCCGTGTTCTGACGCCCCCTCGCGGTCCTTCTTGGTTCAGCCTTCACCACGGTCAAGCCGCACCTTCATACTGATGTTTGGGCTGTTTGGCGTCTCTCGGTGGCCCTGCCTGTGAGCTCCTCGAGCTGTGTTAGTTTGGTCTGGCTGCTGCCACCTCGTTCATAGGTCATGGAATGGGTCATTTCCCGGACCTATTTGAATCGGCCATTTGTTTCTTTGCTCTTGGATCATGTTATTATTAAATATTTCTTACACATAACACAATCTTTTGTGTCCTTAACTCTAGTGCGAGGTTTGCATCAAAATCCTTAAGAAGACAGAAAGAATGAAATGTGGGCAAGAGTGAGGTGAAATATGTACTCTCATCCTAAAGATAAATTTGTATCTCGTCTGCAGAGAACTGTGAATTTAAAATATTTATACTGCTTGATATAATCTTTCTATTTTGGGGACATGGCCAAGGAAATACTTTGAAATACATATAAAAATATGTGCAAAAAAAGTTCACCAGCGCTTTCTTGATAGTAATGAAAAATTGGAAACTATCTAAATGAAAACCCCAGGGAATGGTTAAATTACAGTATACACTTATAATTAAAAGTAGCAAGTAGCAGGTCCACCGCGAGTGGAAGGTAGAGAAGTGATTGAGGTTGGGGGAACAAAGGGCTCTGAGGACCAGTGCCTAGAAAGGGCAGAGAGCGCCGCCTGGTGGCGATGGTAGGTAATGCGGCTATAGGGTGTGTGTGCGTGTGTGTGTGTGTGTGTGTGTGTGTGTGAGAGAGAGAGAGAGAGAGAGAGAAAGGGCAGAGTGCTGTCTGGTGGCGATGGTAGGTAATGCGGCTATAGGGTGTGTGTGTGTGTGTGTGTGAGAAAGGGCAGAGAGTGCCGCCTGGTGGCGATGGTAGGTAATGCGTCTATAGGGTGTGTGTGTGTGTGTGTGTGTGTGAGAGAGAGAGAGAAAGGGCAGAGTGCTGTCTGGTGGCGATGGTAGGTAATGCGGCTATAGGGTGGGTGTGTGTGTGTGTGTGTGTGTGTGTGTGTTAGGGCAAAAGGGAGGTTCAGGTGGAGGCCCAGTGGCCAGGCCAAGAACCAAAAAGGAGTGAAAGTGGAGCAGGGACAAGTTTTTAAATCCAAATAGACATGTTTTGTGATTTAATGGCCTCCTGATATTTTAGGTTAACAGTATTTTTGGAGAAGACATGCGAGATTTGCTTCCACTTCATTTTGAATTTCCAAACTGTTAGGCTGCAGCTTGGTGTGACCAACGCAAGTGGGATGTGGGCGAGTGCTGCCCCGCCCACCCGCACCTGCGGGCGGCACCACCTAGCCCCTCTGACTGGGCATGCGCAGTGGGCCCAGCCGCCTCCCTCATCTGTCAGTGCTAAGAGTGCTAGGAGTGGAGTCCTTCCTGTTGGGCCATCGTCCTCCGGGGCCAGCAGGGAGGCACCATCTGTGCTTTCACCTGGGGACCTCCTTGGCGGAGAGGACAAGGTGAGTCCAAAGTGAGGGGAAGGAAGGGGCCTTCCCTGTGGACGGGGAGGGAGGGGCCCAGCGGGAGGACCCAGTGCAGGGTGGGCAGGATGTGGAAATCTGGGGCTTTGGAGGGTTCTTTGTTGTGCTGGAGGATCTCAGGGGTCGGGTTCTTCCCTGACATCAGCTTTTCCAAGCACAATTCTCTTTGCATGCAAAGCACCTCCAAAAGGACTGCCTTGAGGCCAGTGCCTAGTTGGCCTTTACTTGCACTGTTTATCACCCCATCGGGCAGTGACTCTGAGCTCCCAGGTGGGAAGGAGACCCAGACTCTTCTGGCAAGTCTCTTATCACCATGTGTCTTCTTCTTTAGTAGTTTGTTGGTGAAATAAAACCCTCGGTGTTCCAGCTGTACTGACTGAGCGCGTCCTGTTGGTGTTTGCTCCCGCTCCTTCGTGGTGCACTGATGATGTGCCTGGTGTGGGTTTTCGGGGCGCTCCGTTCTGGTCCCTTGATTCGTCCGTTTTCAGTCCTGTAGATGTATAATGTCGTTTGGGGAACATATTGTAAAACATTCTGGGGCTGGTCGGCAGCAGGGCACACCCATAACCCACAGTCTCCATCATGTACTGTCCAGGCCATCTGCCCCTGAAGATGAAGCCAGTTTTATAAACCCCAGTGATTACCACGGAGGCACATGAAGACTTAACGATGGGCGCTCAGTTTGCATCTTCCAGCACATTCCTAAGAAAGGAAGAGGGTCAGTCCGCCATCGCCTTTCTCCAGCATACCTAGGTTAGGTGGGACAAACGAGAAGTCCCTCGATCCAGAATAATTATATTATAAATGCCCTATCACTCTTCCTATCATATAAACTAAATTCAAACTCCTGTTCTTTGGAATTGCTTTCACAGAATAAATCTGTAGGGCTAATTCCTGGTTTCAAACTTATGCTAGCGTGCTTTAATCTTCTAATCTTACGATCTTATGGTATTTCCGTCTTGCCTTTGCATAGGGCCAAAAGAGAGACACTCACTACTTTGACAACTTTAAATCGGACTCCCAGAATGTCACCAACAGCATGACTTTTTGTGGCCAAATCCAGCAGCCAGCACTTCATCCT
>JAGFMF010012105.1:17674-82452 GCA_019455555.1 Galemys pyrenaicus
CTGCCTGTTCTGCTCCCCGCTCTCTGTGGTGAATCCTCTCACCCCCCACACACCTCTGGCCTGTACCCCAGTGCTTGTACGCATAAATAAATAAATCTTTAAAAAAAAAAATAAATAAAGATTCCTTAAGTTTTTCACAAGTTGTTAACATATTTGTTGCAAATGAGATAACTTTGTGTTGCTTTCTGTGATTTATAAAAAGATCAATTGCTATAGGGAATGTAATTAAAATGGTTATTTTTCAAATAGTGTATCTCACTTTAAGATTCAGTTTTGAATGAAGTTTCATTGAAAACTGTTGTTTTGGAATAGTTTGCCTTCACCTCATATTCCTTATTTTAAAAATATGAAATGTATATTGTACAAATTTTTGCTTTTCACTTTATCCTTAGGGTGGTGAAGAAATTAAAGTTGTCTTATCAGTACTTCCTGTGTAAATAAAAAATAGATGGTATTTGTTTTGGAGCAAAAGGATTTGATGGTGGTATTATGCCAGTTAATAAAGTTATCATGTTGCTCATTTGAATTTTGTTAACTCTGATTTGAATTTGTCTTCATTTTAATGCCATCTGAATTTGTGTTTTAGGTCCCTTATTTGTTTATTTAGGAACTGAAGTTTTTGATTAAAATGTATTTATTAAAGAAAATGCAGTAGTTGAGTGAAGAGAATTGACAGTAATCCACTTCTGACAGTTAACCTTTTTTTGAGTTCATTACTACATAAAGTTTTAAAAGTTAAAATATCAGTGTATACTTTAAGCTTAGAAATTAGGCTTTAAAACTTTCCCATATCTGTGTTAAGCACTCTCCAAATTAGAAAACAAACCAAATCTAGATTTAAGAATTTTTATATCAATGTTTCGCTTTTTGTACTCTAATCAATATTTATTTGATATTCATGCTGTGAAATATACACAATTTCCTTAATATAACCAGTATATCCAATCAAGAGAATATTTTGCAAGTTCTTATTTATTTATGAAGATTTATTTATGCATCCAAGAATTGGGGTGTAGGGTAGAGGTGTGGGGGTGAAGGATTCACCAGAGACAGAACAGGCAGATTGACTGAAATACACTGCTGAGGGGAGCAGTGGGCAAGACAGCAATGGTCTGCTGTGCCATGTGGGTCACTTCCCTGACCAGGCATTGAATTTATGTTGCATTGGCTGGTGATAGTTTGATGGCACGGTGTCTTTATCCCCTGGGTCACCAGGGAGGCCCTACTATTTATTTTTTATTTTATTATTTTTTAAAATTACTTGCTGGCAATCAACCCTGGCTTCATGTTTTTAAAACTGCCAAGGAGGGCCTCCCTGGTGGCACAGTGAGTTAAGCAGCGGACTATGCAGCAGACCGCAGCCACTGCAGCACAGAGTTCGATCCCTGCTGCCGCCCGGGAAGGGGACCCACATGGTGCGGCAAACCTCTCCTGCTGTGCCCACTGCTCCCCTCAGCAGTGTACTTCTGTTGATCTGCCTGTTCTGCTCCCCGCTCTCTGTGGTGAATCCTCTCACCACCCCCCACACCTCTGGTCTGTACCCCAGTGCTTGTATGCATAAATAAATAAATCTTTAAAAAAAAAAAACTGCCAAGGAGTGGGGACAGGTCACTCATCTGTGTACTAACAATGGCAAGACCACCCAAACTCAGGGTGAAACTACACAGGGTTTATTAACAGGAGAGTAGAGTTTCTAAGGCCACAAGTAGCTGACTGTTTTACCCCATGTAGTATACACACAGTCCAGTAGTCCCAACCAAAGGCTGCTTGTGCAAGATGGCACTGTCCCTTCAATAAGAGTCTAGAGCTGGTGACACACTAGTAGACAGTTCACCAGGCTCTAACTCATGGTGGCAACTGGAGATACTCACAGGCTATTGAGGTGACACTACAAAGGTTCACAGCAACCAATAGGCTGGACAGCTCTGGATAATGGACTAGATAGTGCTGAATGCAACAGGACCAAGAGGTGGTCTGGAGGTCCAGAAGTGTTTGACAGCTCTCAAAGGTGGTTGGACACAAAGGTGGCTGGTGAGCACTGGTCACTAGGGGGTGGGGCCAGAGGAATAAGTGTTACAGTTCTTTGTGACTTGATATAAGCCAAAAGCTAAACAGCTTTTTTTTTAAAAAGATTTATTTATGCATACACGTAATCCCCTGCGTATATGGGAGGTGAATCACGGGAGGTGAATCACGGGAGGTAAGGGGATCCACGAGAGATAGAGTTGGGAGCAGAACAGGTGTATCTACTGAAATACATTGCTGAGGGGAGCAGCGGGTGAGGCAGGAGAGGTCTGCTATACCATGTGGGTCTCCTCCCTAGCTGGTGGCAGGGATTGAACTTGTGCTGCAGTGGCTGCAGTTTGCTTAACAGTGCATTGCTTAACCCATTGCACCACAAGGGAGGCCCCAAACAGCTCTTTTTTAAGAGACACTAGGCCCAGGCCACAGGCATGCCTTATAGCTGATGTCAGAGGCTGGGGCAGAGGCAGATGCAGTGTTCTTTTGCAAAGGCCAGCAGAGGTCTGGAAGTCTACAAAGGAATGCAAAGTCTGTGAAGAGTATAATGAGGTATTCCGTTGAATCCTCTTCTGAAGCCATTGATAAATCCTTTTCAGAGACCATCTGCTGAATCAAGTTGGTTTCTGCTCTTATGTCCTCTTTAGTTCCCTCTGTTGCCAAGCCTGATTACACCATTTTTAACCTAACTGATTGGTGCTAGATAAGCACCAATTAGCTCACTCCATTTCCAGTTCACGTAATGGACTTGCCAGCATTAATGGAACTGGAAAGCTTGAAAAAGAAAACTCCTGGGAGACTGTCTAGACCTGACACCTGCACTAAGATCAGGGCAGGTTTATCTGCCCTATACTCAGGGGAGCCGTAGCCACAATGGGCCACAGGCCAGAGGCTTGCTGTATCTGGTGTCCCCAAAGGGCTGATTTTAGCAATGCAGGGGGCCCTGCAGCAGCATTGGGATTGACCCAGCAGGGCCTAGCACTTTTCCCTGTAGCTCCAACAAGGAGTCCTGGGGCTTGGGGGACTCCCTGCAGATGGCCTAGGTTGAGGCAGTAGGCAGGCAAACTCCTGTGCCTGTAGGCTCTTTGCTTAGGTGTGCTCAAATGGCAAGGTGTCAAGGCAGTCATGCCCTTCTGCTCAAGTGGTGGGAACTCTTAACACCTTGAGAGCCTTTCCTCTTTGCTTACTGTTACGTCTCCTACTTCCTGTTAAAAGAACAGCAGAATAAAGATGGATATGATTGATGAATCTTACTAATTCTGGAAGGCTTTTAATATCACGGTAATTTTTTTTCTATCCTGGGAACCAGAATTATAACTCTTTTCTACACTGTGAACTGCATACATAAAAATGTATGCCTTTCTAAATGCATATATAGAAATGTATGCATTTCTAACCAAAGGTAGAACATACTGAGAGATATATTTTACAGTTTAAAATACAGAGTTTAAGTTAGTGAAGGATGACACCATTTTATAAGGCTAATTTTTTCTGAAACATTCTCCTTCAATCTACATATATTTATAAAATGTTTATTTTATGGTAACTTGACTTTCCTAGTTGAAACAGAAACTTAAAACATGGAGTATAACTTCAATTATGAATTCAAATTCTACTTTTTGGTCATAGAGGGTGAATAAATGAGAATTAACTACCTAATTTTGCCTATAAAAATATTAGCTACAGATTGATGGTGATAACTATTAATTTGGATTCTGGGTTAAACAGAAATCTAGCTCATAAGCATGTAGCGGCATTTATTAGGTTAGTATGGGGGTAAGAATTTGTCTTATGAACTGAGGTCAGTAATGAGTAGACTTCAAGAATAATTGGAACATCAGATTTTTTTTTTTATCTTCTGCATCTCTGCTCATTTTTAAATTCACTCCAGATAAATCTTTTCAACTTTTGACCTATATGTCAAAATTTGGTCTCTTCTGAACTTCTGAACTTCTTGTGAATAAAGAGTGCCTGCAATTTATTTCTTAGGTCAGTTTAAAATTTTCCAAGAAAGAACTTTGAATAGCTTTTGGGTTAGGCAGAGCTGTCATGCTGTAACATGATCGCAAGAATTAAGGGGATGCATTGAAGGTAGAGTTGGGCAGTGAAAAAGTAGAGCATTCAGTTTCCTAAAGAGAGCAGGGTGATAGTTATGCCATATAGGCAAAAACAGGTTTATGTTTTTGAAAGAATTTTATGTTCAGGTTATTTTAGACAGGGAAGACTTTTGAACATTGGAGAACCTCCAGTTAAGGGCAATGTCTTCAGTTAGAACTTCCTTCCAATCAGATTACTGAAATTTCGTTCAATTGTGGGTCTGGGCTGGGTTAGGACTAATGTCGTTGCTCAAGTACAGAAACCTGTGGAAAAGAGATTAGCGTGAACCTTTGAAAAGCTGGTCATACTATTAGATCACTTGTCCATCATATTGTACATACTAGGAATGCAACTTACTTTGGAAATAGAAGTATGATTGGAATCCATAAAGTTAAATGGCAATTTGCTGAAGGATTATAGGGAATAACAGAAATATAGCTAATTCTATTAGTAATCACAGTTATCTTGAAAAAATTCCTTCCTGTTTTTATAAAAGAGGTATGTTAAGCCTTGAATATATATCCCATTGTAATGTCCTGAATTGAAAGTCTGTACTTGCATCAGTTTTTTGCACTGATCATGAAACCTTTAACAAGATTAAAGTTAACACACAAAGACCAACATTTGAATATGGAATTTGTATGAGGAAAAATAAACTTAAAGCTGGAGCTCTCTAAATGGTTTGGAACAGTTGTGGAAAGTATGCAGATACTGTTTGGAGGAGCCCTGTGAAAAGTTTAGATTAGAATATCAAGTATTTTTTAGTTTGCCTTACTAATTTTTGTCAGGGAAAGACCAGCCTTTTTTGAATGTTTTTGAATGAAAAAAGATTTTTTTTTGGTGTTAAAACTAAACGAATTATTTGTGAGGTGTTTTAGTAATTTATTGAATATACATAAAATTCAATGAATCCTATTTCAAAATCTGTATCCAGGTTTGATTGACTTGTGGGTGTGTGGGATTGGACTTTCTGGAAGGACTGTTGGAAAATTTTATATGTGATATGTAGTATATTTTCAATTTATTTGTATTCAGGCCTGCATTGTTACATATTTTCCAGGAGATTTCTTCCAAACTTTTTATTTATATTTTTTCAACTACAATATATATACATTTCTAATAATATGTATGTGTGCTTTAAAAATTATATAATAGACACTTATGAATCAACCATCCCCAAACCAAAATATTAGCAATTTATCCGTTGCTATCTATTTGAACACTAAATTTTATTCCAATATAAATTTATCTTTGTATCTTTGATTCTTTTTCACTCCCTTCTTTTTCTTTTCTTTTTTAAAATTAAATCAAGTGTTCTCAGGAAACTCTGAAAGTTACCTTTCATTTGTAGATAATTCTATAAATTATAGATAATTTAAATTCTATTTCAAGGTTACTTGAGGATTTAGAACATAAGGTATTCATATCTTACTATTTTTGAGAAAGCTCTAATGTCTTGGGATATTTGACTCTTAGACACTCATAAAGATTAACTTATCAAGCTGTTAGCTGAAAGAAGTTGGAAATAGAAGTGAGATATAAGTAAGGAAACCATTATGTTTTAAAAACTTATGATTAATAAAGATGCTTGCTATTTAACATGCCACTTAAGGTTTCTGAAAGAGTGGTTGAAACAAAGTTTTAGAACAGATTAATCATGACTTGATGATTCATTTCTTTTTACCACTGAATACTTTTCCTAGAAGAATTAGAAATTCAATATTTAAGAAAATAAAATCTGTTTTAGAAGCAGAATACCTGTTGTGTGATTTCAAGAAGTATTTGTTTCCAGTGATTCTCTGTATGTGATTCCCAGACTAACATCAGCATTCTCTCAGAATTTGTCCAAATTATGTAGACCTATCAGTCCTTAAGTGATTCTGATATAGCTAAAGTTTGAAAATCACTGCAATATTGGACTATATTCATATTATTAAGTAGCTATGTTGGCATGGTAATTTGAAGTAATGCTCTTGGGCTGTGAACTTTCTATTGCAAGTAACAGAAACCCAACTTGAACTAGCTTAAGAAAAAGGGAGTTCTCAGGCCCCCTTAGCTGGGTTGGAAGATTATTGGGGTAAATGACAGATTCAAAGCAATAATTATAAGAATCGGGGCCATGGAGCTGGACACTGCTTATCTTTGCATGGTTTTACCATGCAAAAGATTTAGAACATCTAGATCTTATTTTTAGATTAGGCATCCTTGAGAAGTGGGAAAGATGGACACAGGCAACTCCAGATCACATCTGAGCTTAGCAATTCCAAAAAGCACTGCTTTTTTTTATAATTTCATTAAGCCTACCCCTGAACTATTATGTTCATGGGAATGAGGGTGAATGGTTACTGGCTTAATCTGGGACATATTTTTATCTCTGGGCGGAAGAGTAAAAAAGTATACTATAAACTGACAATGTAGTTCATTATTAGATATCTGGTTGATTTCAAATAGACTTAACTATCTTTGAAGTAGAGAAACCTGGAGGCCTAGAAAGTTAGAAAATGGATATTGCTCAAAGTGTGTAGTATTATGTTTTTATATTATAGAGTAGTTAATTACTTCATTCAAGTCTAAGAAAGCCATAAAATGGTATTTGATGTTTTGGGCTTATTTTTATACAGCTTTAGAAAATGAATTCCAGGAGATATATAAAATACAGAGAAATAAAAAAATCAATCTTCTGTCCAGAGACAAACACATCTTGGTGAATTTTCTCCTAACATTTCTTGAATGTTAATTTTTTTTGCTTTGATCAGTATTCATATAAGTTTCTGTTAAAGTAGTGGAAACAGTGTCATTCAATACCACCAGGTTGTACATTTATTTATTTTTTTAGAGCAGTTTGAGTTCACAGTAAAATTGAGAGGGTAGTATAGTGATTTCCTGTCCCTACATGTGCCTCCACATCCCTATCACAGTGATACATTCATTACAATTGATGAACCTATATTCTCATGTCATAATCGCTGAGAGTCTGAATGTTGCATTACCCCATTCACTCTTGACTTTATATTTTGTAGATTTGGATAATTATATGTATTGATTCTAGTCCCCTGCAATCACTGATATTTTTATTGTCTCTATAGTTTTGCGTTTTTTTTTTAAGAATTATTTATGCATACAAGAAGTAGGGTATAGTCCAGAGGTGTGGGGCGTGAGAGATTCACCAGAGACAGAGTGGGGAGCAGAATAGGCAGATAGACTGAAACACACTGCTGAGGGGAGCCGTGGGCGAGGCAGGAGAGTCTGCAGCGCCATGTGGGTTCCCTCCCGGCTCCGGGATCAAATTCATGTTGCAGTGGCTGCAGATGCTTCATAGTGTGGTGCTTAATCCCTGTGCAACTAGGGAGGCCCCAGTTTTGCCTTTTCTAGACTGTCACATAGTTGGAACCATATAGTATGTAGCCTTTTCATAGTGATTTCTGTCATTTAGTAATATGCATTTAAGGTTCTGCCATGTCTTTTCATGACTTGATGGTTCATTTCTTTTTATCATTGAACAATATTCCATTGTTGGAATGTACCATAGTGTATCCATCTGCTGACAGATATGTTATTTACCTTCAACTTTTAGCCATTATAAATTAAAACTGCTATGAAAATAAATGTACAGATTTTTGTGTGAACATGTTTAAAGCTTCTCTGAGTAAATAGCAAGGAGCATGATTGCTGTATCATATGGTAAGAGTACATTTAATTTTTAAGGAAATTGCTAACACTGCCTTTCAAAGTGGCTTATTTTTGCATTCTCACCAGCAGTGAATGCTAATTGTTAATTTTTAAATCTTTTAGTACACAATTTAAAATTTCTTAACATATAGCAATTAGATATTTTTAATTATTATTAAATTTAATTGTTCATTTAATGGACAAAGACTGTCATCTAATTGTAATTTTTTGTATCCTTGATTGCAATGAGTGATCTTTTGTTTATTTACAAAGCTATTTATAGTTCCTCTTGTGACTGCCTTCATTTTTAATCCATTTATCTAGTAACATCTCTGTGGTTTTCTTAATTAGTATGAATTCCTTAAATATATTTTTAGCTTCCTAGTTTGCAGTTGTAGTTTTTAAATGTAACCTAGATTATTTTGTGTATTTAAATTCCATCTGGCTTTTTATAACTTAGCATTTTTAAGTTTAGAAATTTTTTTCCTCTTTCAGAGATATAATAACTTTCCTTTGTTGTTACTTTCTTTTTTAAGATTTATTTATGGGCCTCCCTGTGGCGCAGTGGGTTAAGCAACGCACTATGAAGCAAACCGCAGCCACTGCAGCACCAGTTTGATCCCTGCTGCGGGCCAGGGAGGGGACCCACATGGTACAGCAGACCTCTCCTGCCTTGCCCGCTGCTGCCCTCGGCAGTGTACTTCTGTTGATCTGTCTGTTCTGCTCCCCGCTCTGTCTATGGTGAAATACACTGCTGAGGGGAGCAGTGGGCAAGGTAGGAGAGGTCTGCTGTGCCATGTGGGTCTCCTCCATGGACAGGGATTGAACTGGTACTGCAGTGGCTGCAGATGCTTCATAGTGCGGTGCTTAACCCCTTGCGCCACCAGGGAGACCCCCTGTTGTAGTTTATAACTCTTTTTTTATCTAGAATTTATTTTGCAGTGTGATATAGGTATAAGTGTATTTTCTTATGATTATATAAAAAATCAAGTAAGCAAATCAGCAAATAAGGATTTGCTTTGAATATATAATCACCATCTTAAAATGCAGTTTTCAAGTTTCTTTTTAGTGAGCAATAATGGTTGTTGATTCATTTTGAGCTTTAAGGATAATGAAAGATGACAAACTTTTTTGATAAAATATATTTTAGCAATGAAAAAAACCCTCTGATTTGAAGCATGCAACTTTCTCATCGGTTAAATGTTTAGATAACATTTCTGATTAGCCTTCTGTTAGTACATTAAAAGCAATTGTATTATCTGGAAGTAATATTCATGAAGAACATTACAGCAGAAGTCACTTTAAACAGTAAGAAGATTCTAGACTCTTCTGACAGTCTAGGATTTTGAAAAAAGCCTTTGTGCTTTGGCAGGAACACAGGATAGGAAGTGTCTACATCTGCTACATTCTAGAAGCATTCCCAGTGAGTTACTGTAAAGCAGCCAAGAGAACAGTGTTTTTCACTGTGTGATTCTGGAAGTATCTGGAAGTTTGCAGCAAACTTGAGGAAGCAAACTTAGGAATACTTCCAGAAAGTCACTGTGGTAATCTATTGAGATTCAAGTCACAGGAAAGTATTTTAGAGAGTAGGGAGCTTTTCAATGTGGACTTGAACCTGTCAGTTTGGGGCAGGTTATTAGGGAAGGATCATTATTGATGCCTGCAAAAGAAGGAATAGGATACAAATCAGAGTAACCAGTGGGAGGCTGTTAGTGGGGCAAATTTTACTGTAATGATAATTTATTCTGTAAGGTAAAAATGAGATTGTAAAATCTATTTGTGTTGTAAAATTCTTCCAGTAGCAGGGCATCTGGAAGATCAGGGCAAAATCTTTCTGCTAGTTACTAGTTGATAATTGCTTCTATAAGAAGAATCCATTCTAAGACAAGATGCCACCACTGAGGAGAAAGGAAAAAGAAGGATTTACTATCAGATACTAAAGATGTGCCACAGCTGTGTACTAGGATTTTTAATGTAGAACACGGTAGATAAGGGAAAAAACTCAGTACTGTCTTTTGAGAGGAATTACTGTTTTAAATTGACAGGGCTGTTTATTCTTTTTGAATTACCTACTCTTTTAAAAAATTAGCTTTAGTAAAAAATAATTCATATATCATACCAATTTAATGTTCATGATTTAGTGACTTTTAGTACCTTTCACAGAGTTCAATCACCACAGTCAATTTTAGAACATTCTTATCACCTACAATTCTACAAATTTTAATTGAACTTATTTAAATATTAAGTACACATAGGGAGGACCTCCCTGGTGGCACAAAGGGTTAAGTCTCAGCACTATGAAGTTACCAGCAGCTATAGAAACACGAGTTTGATCCTTAGCCAGGGAGGTGACGCACATGGCACAGCAGACCTCTCCTGTCTTGTCCACTGCTTGCCCTCAGCAGTGTATTTCAATAGATCTGCCTGTCTGCTCCCCACTCTGTCTTTAGGGAATCCTCTCACCCCCCCACCTCTGGCATACACCCCAGCTCTTGTATGCTGCAACAAGTCGGTCAGTGCCCTGGCCAGGGATTGAACTCATGCTGCAATGGCTGCATATAGCTTCTTAGGGCTGTGCCTTAGCCCCTTACACCACCGGAGAGGTCTGTAGACATGTGTATTTTTCTTTAATGTGAAATATCAAATCAGTAGTTTAGTTATATGAAAGTAAGTACTTGTTAAATAATTCAAGATTATTAAATCAGTTTTCAAGAGTTTTTGCAATAGTTCTGTGGGTCACCTTGGGGTTTGACTTATATTTTGTTCATTAAATTAGATTAGGAACTTTTGCTGCATCTTTTTCTTTTTTTGGTAATGGCCATATTTCTCTTACAGGCGTGTGAACCTGAAAAATTAAGTCATTCAAGATGATCTGGTATATTTTAATTATAGGGATTCTTTTCCCCCGGTCTTTGGCACATCCAGGCTTTTTCACTTCAATTGGTAAGTTTTAACTATTTTTATGGTCTGTATTTTTACATTTAAGGTTTTCCATTTTTAAATGTTCTTAAAAGCAGTAAAACTAATACAGCCCCTGATATTCTAAAAACTCTTGCTAAAATTCAATTTTTTCTTTAATTTTTTTCTTTTTACAAAAGTAGTACATTCTCTGTTTAGAATTCTTGTAAAAATTTTAGAAAACATACCAAAGAAATTCATCATGGGTTCACCTAGAAAATACTGTAAAGCATATACTTAAACTTTTTATTGCACAAATAAACAAATACATTGAACCTTATTTTGTAACCTATTTCCATTTAAGAATCTACTATGAACACAAGTTTTTTTTCGTAAGCCATCATTTTTTAAAAAAAAGTTTCAAAGTATTGCAAAAATAGTAGACTAAGGGGGAAAACAAACTACAAAAATTTAAGAATTCTGCATGTCCTTTTCACTTCAGAAATATCCCTCATAATTTGATATGTGTCATTTTATATTTTTGTATATGCATATTCCAACTACCTTAAATGAGATGTTTTCCTTTGTACACTTGATTTACCCTTGTGTGATTGTAGACCTAAAACACAGTATTATATTAATGACACCTACTTCTAAACATAGTGGTAAGCCTTCTCATCTAATTATGAATAAGTACATATAGATTATTTGAACTTCACTTGTGAAGTATTCTTTTTGTTAGTATGGTTTTGTTTGTCAAATAAAAACTTAGTTCTAATTAGTGTCAAAAACACTAAGATGAGGGGAAGGGAGAAATACATTGATTCATAAAAACTCTTCTGTAATTTAAAAATGCGTTTTTAGATAAGAAGACAATCTGCTAATATACTCCACGCTTGCAAAATTAAGTAAAAATGGGAACACATGATTAGAAATGTTTTGGCTTTATTTTTATTTATCTGATTATAAAAAGATGCTCTCTTCATATTTATGCCAGTTAAATCCTCTCATAAGATGAAGTATTCTGCATTATCCTTAAATTATTCTAAAGGAATTGTCTGGATGAATATGGATATTTGATAATCTTCTTCCTTTGTTCTAGGTCAGATGACTGACTTGATCCATACTGAGAAAGATCTGGTGACTTCCCTGAAAGACTATATTAAGGCAGAAGAGGAAAAATTAGAACAAATAAAAAAGTAATTAGAGTGTTTTACTTATTATGACTCTGAACCCTCCAGTGTATTTTCTTTCTGGAGTTAAAACAATCTTAGTAGAAATAAAAGCCATCTGCCAGTCTTACAAAACCAGCTGAAATGACTGAAATAGAACCACAGAAGAGTTAGCCCTAGGCCAGAAGTTTCTAGTCCTATGTGTAAAATTTTGATGTCAGTTTGGTTAAGTGAACATGTAACAGAATTTGGCTAATTTGTAGTTGGTAAAATAAATTATTTGCTTTTAAGGACCTATGAGGAAATTAATTTTTAGACTTATTACAGAGATTCAATGGCAACTTTTACTAAGTAAATAGGTGGGTTCCATTTTCTGTAACCATTTGGGAGAAACAACTAAAACAAAAAGACTGGTAGTTATATTTTGATACTAGTAAGCTAGATTTTATCCATGAGTTTTGCTGCTTAAAAAACCCTTAAATTTTTATTGATTTGCTATTTATTTGCAAAACTATATAAATTTGGTATTACGATTTCACACCTAAATGTGTACATGCTTTACTCACCCTCCAGTGCAGCTCTAGAGCCTGTATACTATCACTTACCCCTTTGCTCCTCAACTCTGCTCCATCCCCTACCCTCTGATAACCATATAGAGTCTAAGAATAATTTTTGTTTTCAGTTTTCTTTGGTTATTTATAACCTACAAATGAGTGTAACCATCTATAAATGTCTTTCACTTTCTGAGCAAGAATACATAGTTTCCTCTTTTTTTTCTTAATAGCTGAGTAGTATTCCATTGAGTATATAAACACCATAGTTTCCTTATCCAGTCATCTGTTGATGAGCATGTAGGTTGATTCAATGTTTTGGCTATTATGAATTAAAAGTCTTTATAATTTTACTTAAAAATTATAATTATACATATAGTTTTAAGTCAAAACCTCTAATACTTTTAATGCTTTACTCAGTTGTGTTTTTTTTTTTATATTAAGTGTATGACTACTTCATCTATATGTCTTACATGTATAGATGGGCAGAGAAGTTAGATCGACTAACCAGTACAGCAACAAAAGATCCAGAAGGGTTTGTTGGGCACCCTGTAAATGCATTCAAGTTAATGAAACGACTGAATACTGAGTGGAGTGAGCTGGAGAATTTGGTCCTTAAGGATATGTCAGATGGTAAGTCATATGGGTAGACTAATATGCAAAAAAAAATAATAAAGCAATATTGCTACCAACTGTGGAAATGCCATAATTAATGATAAATACAGTTCTCAGAATAAGATGTGTTCAGTGTTGTAACTTAGTTATTGCTGGGGTTTGGTTCAATTAGGGTAGAATTAGTGTAGATCCTGAATTTTTTTTTTTTAAAGATTTATTTATTTATGCATACAAGCACTGGGGTACAGGCCAGAGGTGTGTGTGTGTGGGGGGGTGAGGATATACAACAGAGAGTGGGGAGCAGAACAGGCAGATCAACATAGGTACACTGCTGAGGGGAGCAGGGGGCACAGCAGGAGAGGTCTCCTATGCCATGTGGGTCCCCTCCCTGGCCGGCAGCAGGGATTGAACTCATGCTGCAGTGGCTGCGGTTTGCTTCACAGTGCATTGCTTAACCCACTGTGCAACCAGGGAGGCCCCCTAGATCCTGAATTTTTTGATTAAAAAAATGCATAAAACCTGGAAATAGAAATAAAAATAAGGCTTTACTATCAAAAAGAAGTAATTTCTGTTGCTGGTAACTAACAGTGTTGCTTTTTAATTTTAAAATTTACAGAAGTGAATTGATTACTTGGTGTATAGCTTCATTTCTGAAGGTATATATTTTCACATTAGGATTACCTTCAGGCTTTAAAAACTTATGGGCAAATCTTTATTTTTGAATCAATTTCTAAAGTATTGCTTGTTGGTACTACTAGGAAAAGTGTTAGCTATGCTATACACAGTATTTTGAGTAAATAAAAATAAATTTTAAAAACAGGTGGTAAAACAGTAACAGTGAATGTTTTTCAAATTGAGAGAATTAAGTTGTATTTGGAATATTGAGGTATTTTATTTTTATTATTTATGCATACAAGAACTGGGGTACAGACCAGAGGTGTGGAGGGTGAGAGGATTCACCAGAGACAATGGGGAACAGAACAGGCAGATTAACTGAAATACACTGCTGAGGGGAGCAGTGGGTGAGACAGGAGAGGTCTGCCGTGCCATGTCGGTCACCTCCCTGGCCTGTTCAGAGTGCTGCACCTTAACCCCTTGGGCCCCCAGGGAGGCCCCTGAGGTATTTTAGATGCTTTAGTAACATACACAGATAGTAGAGGTTCAAATACAGGTTGAATGATTCAAAGTGGTCAAAAAAAAAAAAAAAAAGAACAGAATCATCTGTGTAGATGAAATATTCCAGTATTCTGAAGGGTGCTTATAAGTGTTAATGAGCAGGAAAACTTGACTATTATGCATAGGACAAGAAAATTTGAAATGAAAAATTAAGGTAAAATCTTGAATACTTCTTCATAATGAACAGGAAATACTAGTGATTATTCTCCCTTTTAAAAAGAACATTTTTAGTTCATGTATGTATGTGTATGTATACACACACTTGTTATTTTCAAGTAATGACTCATATGACACTAGCATTTTAATTTGTGTTAGTCATCCCATAATGCTATAATACACAAATGCATACTTTTTTTTTTTAAAAAAGGATGATTTAAATAGCTTCCTGGATTTTATTTTGGGGCATATAAAACATTTCCATTTTCTGTAAAACTTTGTTGTAAAATTCCATGTGGTTATTACGACTGAGTTGGTCTTAAAATGAAAAAATATGAACGTTAGCCCTCTTGCAGCTGATTGTTCATTTGTACATTTCCATTAACATAAAATGCATGCTCCTTTGCTGATTAAAATAATAAACATAAGCAAATTATAAATTATAAGCAAATAAGAGGAGGAAGAAAGTCTCAAAATCTGTTTTACTGCAAATCACAACATATTACTAAAAATTTATATGTTTTGTCATTTTGGCTTCTTAGTGGTATTTAGCATCCATCTTCTGAAGAATTTTGTTATATTTTGTGTTTTATTAAGGATTTATTTATACATACAAGAACTGGGGTACAGGCCGGAGGTGTGGGGGTTGAGAGGATTCACCACAGACAGAGTGTGGAACAGAACAGGCAGATTGACTGAACACACTGCTGAGGGGAGCACCAGGTGAAATAGGTGACAGGAGAGGGCTGCCACGCCATGCGTGCTTAACCCCTTGCGCCACCAGGGAGGCCCCTATATTTTATATAAAACCTTAAGATTAGGTTTTATATGGAGCAAGTCTTGATTGAACACTATATTCAATAACTAAATAGATCGAAATGTATTTTAATAAACTTACCCATGGATTTAAAATTAACAATATAATTTCCTTGGAGAATTTCACCAAATTATGTATTTACATATTTATATAATGTGTGACATATGGAAGGAGAAAATAAAATTTTAAGACATTTAACATTTATTATTTGAAAATATGACCAATTGCCATTGAATGTCATTTTCAAATCCCTTAAAGCATTCTTCATGACTAATGACTATGTTTTGTTACTAAAATCTCTATTATGTTAGTTGACCTTTACTTACTAATATAGACATAATTTATGTAATTACCTCAGAAAGCTTAAGCAACATTAGAAAGGATTTTGCAATATTAAATGAATTAGAAGTATGTCAAATCTTATTGGGAGTTACTAATTTTTTCTTGTTGAGCATGTGGTTATGGAGGGAAATCATGACAAACATTTTTGAAAGATTATTTTAAAGATTATTGGAAATTAAAAGTCTATAAGATTTTAAAGTTTTTTTCTTTTTGTTTCTGTTTCAAGGTTTTATCTCTAATCTCACTATTCAGAGACAGTATTTCCCTAATGATGAAGATCAGGTTGGGGCAGCCAAAGCTCTGTTGCGTTTACAGGACACCTATAACTTGGATACAGACACCATCTCGAAGGGCAATCTTCCAGGTAAGTTTTTTTTTGCTATTCTATAAAATACCCATCATCTGGCTTACTTCTTCAGTTCATTAGGGCAGTATTAATAGACTTTTGTATTTTAAGATTTTTAACTTTGTCTCAATAGCCTTTGAGCACAAAACAATACTCCCTTTTGCTAGGATTTAATCACTGTGGATAAGCATTTTGCTTGTTGCTATGGGAGCTTATAATTACGAGGGCTAACTTAAGTAAGCAACTTTAACATGTGGAAAACACTTTTCCAAATTTTTTTTATAACACCCAGTGTTTGCAGAATTATAAGAGGGTTGAAAAATTTTACATGTTCATTAATTTACAAACAAAGGCACATTGGGTATGTATAGATCGTTAAAATGTTTTGCAGTATGGAGCAGCCTACTTTATTACCTACTTGCAGCAAGCCCTTTTTAAAAAAGTTATAGCCACTTTCATGATAATCACTTTAAATATTTTTACTGTTTAAAAAAAGTAAGTTGTCTTAGCCAACTTTAAATGTGAAATTTACTGGCATTACATATATTCATGTTGTTGTACAACTAACTGTAACCACTATCCATTTCCATAGCTCTTTTCATCTCTTAAAACTGTAACTTATGTCCATTAAACAGTAACACACCATTCCCTACTTTTCCCAATCCCTGGCAGTCAATACTTTAATGTCTGTGTCTGAGATTTTGACTAAATACCTTGTAAGTGAAATCGTACAGAATTTGTCATTGTGTGACTGACTTATTTTACTTACCATAAATGTGCTCAAAGATCATGCATGTTGTAGAGTATGTCAGAATTTTGTTCCTTTTGAAGACTGAATAATCCACAATGTATAGAGAACACATTTTATTTAATTCATTTGTTGATAGACATTTGGGTTACTTCTATATTTTAGCTGTTTTGAATAATGCTCTGTCAATATCGGTGGGCAAATATCAGGGTATATACTCACAAGTAGATTAGTGGATCATGTGGTGATTTCTGTTTTTAAGTATTTGAGAAACTGTCATCCTATTTTCCAAAGCAGTTGTACCATTTTACATTTCTACCATTAGTGCACAAGGGTTCTAATTTCTCCACATCCTGAGAGTTTTCTGTTTTTTTAATAGTAGCCATCTTAATGGGATGAGGTAGTACCTTATTGTAGTTTTGCATTTACCTAGTGATCAGTGATGTTGGGCATCTTTTCATGTGCTTAGTGGCCATCTGTATATCTAGGTTGTTAAGATGGTTTCTTGCTCATCTTCCTTCACTTGGGGCAAATTATCAACTGAGAATACTAAGCAGAATATTAAGAAAATTTTCATTAACCTGGAACATATTTCTATTACACTAGACTTCCAAAATATACAAATTTATAAGTTTTGTTTTCTGTTTCTGCTAATACTTTTCTATACTTCTGATAATGTCATATCCTTATTCTAAAAAACTGGATTCTGGTTCAAAAACATCATTTAATTTAATATGTATTAACTGTTTAATATACACCAATCATATGTTAAGCAGTAGAGATATAATGAATAAGAATGATACTTTTCTTGCCCTTTAGGTACTTAATTCTTATGATATAGTATGAATGCGTAATTAGGGAAACTTTAGGATACTATAGGAGCACATAGATGGAGATTTAATTCTGGACTTGATAAGAGGCCTATAGGAAGACTTCTTAGTAGACATGACATTTGAAACATTGAGAGACAATGAATAAGGAATTAGCCAGGAAAAATTCAGGAGAATAGGGAACACATGGGCATGGGAAAATTATTCCAAATAGAGAGAAAGAGAATATTTGGTCAGGTATATAACAAGTGATTTGTTCAAGAGATGAGTACATGTGGGTGTAAGGATGGGGGTTTGCTTCTGTGAGATTAGTGAGAGATGAAAATAACTGTGTAAGCAGGAACCATCGCTTTACGGGCATTGTAAGCCATGTGGAGGAGTTTGAACTGTTCTGGGTGCAATGAAGAATCATTAAGAAGTTTTAACAGGGAAGTTACATAATTTTGATTTTAGAAATATTCTGGTTACATAATGGCAATTTTATTAGACTTAGATGGGAATAAGGAAGTCTAGGAGGAAGCCTTTATGAATTTTAAGTAGGAGACGATGCTTAGGAGGTACAATGGTATAATATGATGATTATTTGATAGGGGTTTCTGATTAAACAACCAGATGGGTTCCATTTAACAAAATAGAGAAAACAAAAGAAGTGGGTTTGATATATATGGGAATAATTAATTCATTTAGTTTTCTATATTTCTGTTTGAGACTTTATTATCTTCCCATCGATTTGGAATATTCCCATCAATATTAAGTAGAATTTTAACTGTGACTTTGCTGTGTTCAATCTTAGGAAATTCATTGGATCCTCCAAGCTTCTAGTCTTTAGAGTTTAATTTGAGATTTTCATAGAGAAATGGCTTAAATAAAACATTCTGAGAATATATGTAACCATTTTTCACTGGATCAGTGTTTGTTTCTCATGCACTTTTAAAAAAAAATCTTATTGACTTCTCTTCCTTGTCACATTCCTGTTTTGAGTTAGTTTTTAAAAATTTTTTCTTACATGCAAATTCCTTATAAGTTGTGTGAATGGAACTTTCTAAGCATATTATGTCCTCTCAGTGGTAAAAGTAGCATAAAAGTAACAACAGAGTGAACTAATAATAAATTTTTAGGCTTTGTTTTTCTTTGAATCTTTGTTGTTAAAATGAAAGATCACAGATATGTTTGGAGGTCTTACCCTAGTGCGTCTTTCCTTCTATCCAGAGATAATCTGTCTCCAGAACTTGGTGTATGGATTCCTATTTTATACTATACTACATATATTTTATTGTTTTTACATTTTACACAAATAATATCTTTCTACAACCTTTTACATCTAGTATTTTTGAGTAAATTCACCCATGTTGATCAGATTTATTTAAGTTCTGTATGATATTGTGTGACACATCGATTTACTCATTCTTTTCGTGGATAGATAGGTTATTTCCACTTTATTGCCATGTCAAATAATGGCCAAGTAGCAGAATATGTAAAAAAAAAAAATGGTGCTTTCTGCACATATTAGAATATTTTCCTTTTTGTCTCTGAGAAAAACATTCTTAATTGCTGCATTGTAAGGTCATCTTAGAACTGTACGCCATTTATTATAATTGAAAAATGAGAAAATTTAATGTTTCTTTAATTGCATCATGTTAAGCTATTAATAAGTTAGTTTTTCAGTATCTCAGGATTAGGATAGAGTGTTACTTAAGGAAAAAGTATCAAAATATGAATATTCATCTTCATTTTATTAGTATACTGATAGTTACTATTCATAAGTGACTAATAGGAGGCAAAAAGAAAAAATAATAATGAAAGTAGTTACATGATTCAAATATTTGACTTTACTGGTCCATATGATCCTCCATTACAATCACTTTCATGCTTGGACTGCTTGATATTGGAATCAAATAAATCATGTCTTTAAACAGGGCATGCTTTCCCCAGAGAGTGAATGTGTGATTACTAGCAAAACATGCCTATGCCTTTATTTCCTCTTCTCTGATTTCTCATGAACTCCATTTCTGTCAGTTTTTGAAACGTTGTTGACACCATTGAATAGATTCTTATAGCTGTCTATTTCTTAGCCAATTTAATGACTCCTTGAAGTAAAACTCAGTCAAAATTTATTAAAAAAACTCCATGTTTTTTTTCCCCCATCAGTTTCCTTTGTGATATTAATGGATATAAAGGGAAAAAAATGTAGGTTTAGTCAGCTTTTGACCAACAGCTTTTCCCTCCCTTTTTAAAAATTGAAATATTGAAATATTAGTTTATACTGTTTTAACATTATGTATATCTGTAAGACATAAGTTTTACAAATTCCAGGTATACAGTCTTTTAACTCAACATCTGTATATACTAGCCTATGTTCACCATCAGAATTCTGGTTCCATCCATCACCCTACACTTGAGCCATTTTACTTGATTCACCTTTCCCTTTATATGTAAAATATATTTTATAGTTTTATTTATTTCAGATTTTTCATTTGTTTATGTATACAAATGAGTAAAATCATACAGTGTTAATCTTTCTCCACCTGGTTTATTTCACTAAGCATAATCCCTTCCAATTCCATCTATGTTGTCTCAGTTGGCAAGATTCCCTTTTTTTAAATAGCTGAGTAATATTTCACTGTGAATATATACCACATCTTCTTTATCCGTTAGTCTGTTAAGTTGTTTCCAACTTTTGTCCAATTTTTGGCTATTGTAATATTGCAGTAACAATGGGGGTTCATGTATCTCTTCAAACTAGTGTTTTTGTATTCTTCAGAAAGATACATAGAAGTGGCTAGCTGGATCATATGATATTTTTCTTCCCTTTACTTTCTCCTCCCAGTGTGAGTGACATTTCTGTTCCTAATTTTCCCCCATTCTTACTTTTTTAAGAACTGCCATATTAGGTGATAGCACTGAATTTTATATTGCTTTATATAGAACGGCCATTTTAGCAATGTTAATTCTTCCAATCAATGAGTATGTGTGTCTCTATTTTTTGTTATCTCCAGTTTATTTTTTTTTTTAAGTGTCCTAAGTTTTAAGAGATCTTTCACTTCCTTGGTTAAATTTATTCTTGGGCATTTTATTCTCTTTTTGCTATTGTAAACAGGATTGTTTTCTTCTCATTCTGATGGTTTGTTGTTTATGTATTGAAATACAACCAATTTTTTATATTAATAAGTAGTCTGCAACTTCCTGTATTTATTATTTTAATAGTTCTTTTGTGGAGTCTTTAGGGTTTACTGTGTATAAAGTCATGTAATCTATAAATAGTGACAACTTTACTTTTCCCCTTCCAATTTAGATGCTTTTTATTTTTTGTCTGATAATAGTTTCTTTAAAAAATTTCACTCTTCTGGAAGCAAGACTTCTAGAACAATATTTTCAGAAAATATATATTCAAAAGAAAATATTGCCAGTCAATATGTAATTTTCATTGTGTAATTTTTTTTATATACCAGTTATTTTCTTTAGTGTAAAAAGGAATTATGTGACTTTCTTTATATGGCTTAAGCCCTGTAGGACATGACTTTGTCCTTGTGATGTTGTTTATAAAGCTAATTTTTTTCCTATGAAAAATATCAAACATAACAAAAAATAGTGACATAATGAGCCTCCTTTTATCTGCTTTAAAGGTTTTGGTTTTTTTTTTTTTTAACATTTTGCCATTCTTGTTTTCTCTATTCCTTTCACCCATTTGTTGTTTTTATCGGATTATTTTTAAAGCGAATCTTAAAATTAATGTCATTTTATCCATCAATAATTCAATATGCATGTATAAAAATCAGGTCCTTTTTATAAAACGCACACACACATACACAAAACCACTTACTGTTATCTAATCAGATAATATTTCATTAATATAATTTATCTTTATTTAAAGATTTATTTATGCATACAGAAACTGGGGGTATAGGCCAGAGGTGTTGGGGAGGTGAGAGGATTCACCAGAGACAGAATGGGAACAGAACAAGCAGAATGAAATTCACTGCTGAGGAGAGGTCTGCTGCACCAAGTGGGTCACCTCCCTGTCTGGGGATCGAACTCATGCTGCAGTGGCTGTGGATGCCTCACTGTGTAGTGCTTAACTAACCCCTTGCACCACCAGGGAAGCTCTCACTAATATAATTTAATACTCAGTCAATATTCATTTTCTCTGATGATGGTAAAGATGACTGTTTATAATTGATTATTTTGGTTATGTCTCCTAGATTTTATTTTTATCTTTTCCCATTCATTAGTTGAAAAAACCTGCTCATGTCCAGTGGAATGTGCCACATTCTGGATTTCCTGTTTTGTGTGTATGTGTGTGTGTTGTTTAATTTGTTCTAACTCCTGTATTTCTTCCAAACTGGCTAGAACTTGAGACTGTTTTAGATTTGTTTTTTAACTTCATAGATGGCACTATGAATTTTCTCTTCAATTGCATGACTAGACACCTAATGTGTTGTCATGGTTTTGGTGATACTGCTTGAAAAGTGGGTTGAAGTGGTGGGAGATAACTCCTCTGTAGCAGAGGAGTACCTATGTAGGTTCTCCTTGAGTTTTATCTCATTGTTTTTGCAGCCTTTCATGATTATTGCCTAGAACTGTTTCACTGAGATTTGCGAAAGGGTAGCTTTTCTCATTCTGTTACTGCTTCTACTTCAATGGCTAGAATTCTATCAAACACATTCTTTCAAGAACCATTTGGTTATCCTGAACTAAAGTTTATACATGAATTCATAGAAACATTAAAAAGACATAAAAAAAAATTGACTCTTCCTTATATCACTTTTCAGAGTAATGAGTTGATTTCCTAATACTAGTAGTGACCAGTGATTTTTACCCTGAAGTATCTATGTACTTAATGGATTTTTGTTTTCTTTATTTTAATTAGTCATTTTCTTTTGATCCTGAGATTTCCCGTTTTAAGCAAGTGTGGAGCCTCTTAAGGTTGAAATTATTTTTTTTTAATGGTCCTGTTCTTTCACAGTATTCTGGCAGTTATTTCCAGGCTTAACTTGAAAATTTCTACCCCAGAGCAAAAATCAGGAATTTCTTTAATAAGCCTTTATTCTTTTTAATGACTCAGGAGCTAGGTTCTAGGGATATTTATTGCTATTGAATTGTCACTGCTTTTAGATCTTTTCAGTACAGAGATAGGAAATACGTGATTTTCTATTATTGTATTTTGTGTGAATCTATTTTATTAGGTAACAATGGTTTACAACACTGTGTATAATTTAGGGTTATAGGCTTACACCTCTTCATATATATGTTACAAAACCACATCTGCCATCAGATTACCCATAATCTCTGCCTTTTTTTATTGGTTTCTCTCTTCCCTCTTATCCCTCTTCCCTCCCTACCCTCTTTCTGGTAGCTTCAGTTCTACATTCAGATTCCTAGGGTTCATTTTAGTTTATTTTCTGTTCCTTTGTTTTGTTTCTCTGTATTCCACATGAGTGAAATCATGCACTATTTATCTTTCTCTTGACTTATTTTGCTGAGCATAACATCCTCCTGTTCCAGCCATGTTGTTGCAAATGACAAGATTCCATCTATTTAAATAACTGAGTAAATTCTATTTTGTGTGTATGTAAAGTACAAATTTTTTATTGAAGTACATTTTTTATTGAAGTACTGGTTTACATCCTTGTTAGTGTTTTGACAGTATAGGATTTCCCCCCTCAGGGTTAGCATTCCCACTACCAAATCACCTGTAGGCGATTGTGCTCTCTTCCCCCAACTCTGTTCTCATCCCTCCTTTACCCACCTCCTTTTCTAGATGCCTTAGGTAAACTGAGTTTTCAGGGATTTTCAAAAAATTTATTTGTTTACATCGCTGTTAATTTTTGTACAGTATTTAATTTCCCCCCCTAAGGTGTAGTCTCTGTAGTTCATAATCCTGGTTCCAAGACAGTAATACAGTTATTTCTCTGCACTATCCTATCATATGCTTAAAGTAATTCCAAATTAGTACCTATATAAATAATGCTAAATCTATTGAATGCAGTTTATTTTTTTGTACTTTTTATCCTTAGCATGTTTTAAATAATTTAAATTATTTAACATTTAAATGTTGCAATGTTACTTCAATAGTAAAAGAAAAATTATTTTAAAAACACCCAATATAATTCATATGTGTGACTATGCCCTCAATGTATTATATAGTTGAATCCACTCATTTCAGTATTTTTTAATTTTGTGGGATTGTTTTCCCTTTTTATTATGACTATTATCATTTCATTTATTTTGGTTAATTATCTGCAGTGAAATGAATGAGTTTCTCGGCAGGTCTATATTTAACTGTTAAGAAACTGCAAGATTGTTTTGGCAGTTATTGCACCATTTTATTTTATGTATAAGATTTCCATTTATTACACATACTCACACTTGGCAGGTTTAGTCTTATTTAATCATAGCCAATCTAATGGTTGTGTAGTGGTAATGCAATGTTTTCTAATTTGAATTATTACATATATGTCACAAGTGCTGACTAATGCTCTTGAACATCTTTTTGTGTGTTTTTTTGGCCACTCATCTTTTTGGTGAAGTCTTTTCATATCATTTAGAGTTTTAAGAGTTTGCTATATAAATGTATTGTGAATATTTTCTACTAGTCTTTTATCTTTCATTATCATATTAGTACCTTTAAAAGGCATACATTTTTAAGTTTTGATTAAGTGTAGTTATCAGTATTTTTCCTTTTACAGGTAATGACCAGTAAGTTTCTATTTCATTGGAAGTTCTGTTTTTTCCCCCATTCATTCTGCGTCGTCTTTTTTTTTTTTAAAGATTTATTTATTTATGCATATAAGAGCCAGGGTAGGGGCCAGAGTCACCGGAGGTTAGAGGATTCACCAGAGACAGTGGGGAGCAGAACAGGCAGATGGACTGAAATACACCGCTGAGGGGAGCAGCGGGTGAGGCAGGAGAGGTCTGCTATGCCATGTGGCTCCCCTCCCTGGTGGGGGATCGAACTTGCGCTGCTGCACTGCAGATGCTTCACATTGTAGGGCTCAACCCTCTGTGGCACCAGGGAGGCACCCTGCGTGGTCTTTTTTAAGGGTATCTTATTCATTCATATTTCCTGAAACATTTAAATTTGTTTTTCTTGGTCAAAAGTTAAAAATTGGGCCTCCCTGGTGGCGCAGTGGGTTGAGCAACACACTATGAAGCAAACTGCAGCCACTGCCACACGAGTTTGATCCCTGCTGCCAGCCAGGGAGGGGACCCATGTGCCAAAGCAGACCTCTCCTGCCTTGCCCACTACTCCCCTCAGCAGTGTACTTCCATTGATCTGCCTGTTCTGCTCCCCACTCTCTGTGGTGAATCCTCTCACCCCCCCCTACACACACCTCTGGCCTGTACCCCAGTGCTTGTATGCATAAATAAATAAATCTTTAAAAAAAAAAGTTAAAAATCCCTTACTTTTGTACCACTACCACACTTTACAGGGCAAATTATACCTGAGGTGATAAACACAAAGACAAAACCACAACAGATAAAATAACTCAGGAATGTGTATCTAATTGACATTACATTGCATTAGTCAATAATTGCACTTTTTTGCGAACTGTTGCTCTGGCAGTCATGAACAAGAAGGGTTTCTTGTATAAGCTGCAGTAACTCTTCTGATTATGGATCACTGTACTTTTGTGGCAGATTTTTACAGTTTCTCTAATGGATTTGGGACACTGTTTCAAAGTAACCTGTAGCTTTCCTGCCATCGCCTTGCTCTTTCTCCTGCTAAAAACTGTAGCACTTTTCTGCTGTACTTTTAGAACTCTTGTTACCATAGCTGTCATTACCACCACCATAAGGAATTCCCCCTTGCATGGATCAATAATTTGACTGCAATTTTCCACTATAATTTCCAAAATTGTAATAGTTACCACCATATGTCATCCACAACAACCGTCTTGGTTTCCATACCCTGGTACTACACCAACATAGCCTCCTCTGCCAAAGTTTCTATAATGGTCAAGGTTATCCCACCACTTCTAAAGTTTCCTCCATCACCCATAGTTACCAGGTCTACCTGTGTGACCTCTTTGTTATCCAACAGACTGCATTTCTTGTTTTGAAAGGGCCTTTTTCACTGCATAATTATGCCTGTTAAAATGTGGTATTTCAGGACCAGAGTTTTATCATCTGTATGATGATCATCAAGTTACAAAAGCAAATTCTTTTTTCCACTCTGCCCGTCATCCATACATCTTTTATGGTTTCAGTCTTCCTATCTTTTTCAAAGTAGTCTCTCAGATTGTATTCTTCTGTATCTTTAATACCACCAACAAAAATTTTCTTCACTGTTAAATGGGCACCAGGCTTTACAGAATCTGCATTAGAAATGGTTATGTTTGGTTTCTCTTCATACCCATCAACTTTGTGTGGTCAAGCACACATTACTGCATCTCTTCAACACAAAAGTCACAAAACCAGAGCCCCCTGAAACTTTTTATTTGGGCTCTTGCTACCACACAATAAGTGTGCCCCATTTCTCAAAGTATTCTCTTAAACTGTTATCTGTAGTTGCAATGCTCAGACCACTTAAAACTAATTTTCTCAACTGCTCCGGTTATGTTGTATTCCTAATTTGGAGATTCCAGTATCTGAGGACTTTGAGGGATGGTAATGCTCTTAATAGTTTCTGCTGATTTTGTTCATAGTGGCTTGTTTTTTGGTGTACTCTGATTTTGAATTGTGTGCACTACAAAATCGTGTGTGGGAACTTGCAAAAAGCAATTTTACCTCAGGTTTTGGACATCATAAATGTTGCTTCTCCCGGAAGTCCTATGACATCACCAACCTAGAAACAAGTTAATTTCTTTTGCTTTAGTTTCCCCTACCATGGAGGAGGTATAAATTTGAAATCAAAACTTCCTTGAGGGCATACCTATGGAATTCTAAGAGAATATGGCTTCCACACAGTACCACATCTACAGTGCAGACTGAGAAGAAAGTTCTTTTGTTGTTTCTCTTTGCTAGTTGATAGATTTTTTTTTTCCCCCCTTTAAGTGAGGTTCTTAGGACCAACTAGTCATTTTGCAGGATTTAAAAAGTCAGAACTCTCAGTCTTTGATCTGGTGAATATCTCTAGGATTTATTCAGCTTCATCCTTTACTTACCTCTCTGGGTTCTAAGTTCTTTTTTGGTTTTGGTCCAAAGAAACTTGGCTTTAATTCTTGTGAATTTGGCTATAGTATAAATGAATAATAGTATAAATGGACATTGTATCCAGTATCAGAAGTATCTCCCCAGAATATCTGCTCCAAAGTAATTCTCTATTACTTAGTATGAACCAAAAACAACATAAAGTACTCAAACCCTTAAATTTTCCAAGTAACTCATCAAGTTTGCTGTTTATAAAGATGGAAGATTAAGATACATAGTTGCTATCATTCTGTACATATTCCAAATTACATTTTTTACATTCTTTCTATATTTGTTTTCCTGTTTGTTCTTATGAAAGTAGTAGCACAGTATTTAAGAAGGTGAAAAAGTTAAATATTTTGGAAACAATTTACTTGTAATCTGTTTTCTAGAAAACAGCTAGACCTTTTGACATGTTTCTGCCTGGATTTTCCAGCTTTACTATACGGCATTTGAATTTGTCTTAGTAAAAAATACTATTTTATTATGTTGACATACCTATCTATACATTCCTTGCTTTTAGTTTAGTACAGTTTTTAGCTCTATTAGGCTCATCTATAGAAATTATTTATAGATGTCTCCTCCCCAAACTCTAGTATTAAATTGACTAAAAAAATTAACTATAAGCTATTAAAGCATAAACTTATTTTATTTCATACTTTTTAAAAAAAAACATTCATGCATACAAGAGCTGGGGTACAGGCTAGAGATGTGGGGGAGGTGAGAGGAGTCACCATAGATAAAGTAGGGAGCAGGATAGGTAGATTAACTAAAATACACTGCTGAGGGGAGCAGCAGACAAGACAGGAGAGGTCTGCTGTGCCATGTTGGGGCCCCTCCCTGGCCGGGGATTGAACTCGTACCTGTGCTGCTGATGCTTCACAGTGCAATGCTCAACCCACTGCACCACCAGGGAGGCCCATATTGCTGAATATCTTAAGAGTAAAGTTACAAGTTTCCTACTCCTTCCCCCTATTAAATTTCCCCATTTTAGGGATGTAAACTTCTGAATTAGGGATGTAATTAGGTATGTAATTCAGTATTAGGGATGTAAACTTCTGAAGTCATATTGTGCAGATTCTAAGCTTGAGCACAGTTGTTAACATCTCTAGTTTTTCATCTGGATTGCTTTGAGGATTAAATAAGTGGCTTTGCTTGGTATTAGTAAGACGTAAATAAATGTAGGCTATTCAAATATTTTTATTCCTGGTGGTTCTAATTTCATATTTCTTCAATGATTAGTGAAAATAGATCTTTCCTGAATGTTTTAATTTTCTATTTATAGCTTATCTCATGTGAACTAGCAAAACATCCTCTTAAGTTAGAAGTTTTACTTTAGAAACAAGTTCACATGCTGAAACCAAAAGCACTACTATTAAAGATTAATAAGTAGGACTTCATCAAAATTAAAACTTCTGTGCTTCAAATTATAGCATTAAGTGAACAGAATGAGGAAAAACTTTTGATTATCCTTTCTGATAAGGAGTTTGTATTCCAGACTATAGAGAATTCTACTAGTCAATAATGAAAGGACAAATTGGTTTTTAAATAGGTAAAGAGTTTGCATAGACATTTTTCCATAGATGATATTAGTGGCCAATAAGCCCATGGAAAGATGCTAAGTATCATCAGGGAAAGATAAAACCACAATAAAATACTACTTTGTACTCACCAGAATGGCTATAATAAAAAAGATGTATGATAACAAGTAGTGGTGAGAATGTGGAGAAATTGGAATCCTCATACATGGCTGGGTGGCTTATAAAGTGGCCATTTTGAAACACAGTTTGGCAGTTTCTGAAAATGCTAAATATAGAATTGCTATAGGACCCTATAATTCTATTGCTACGTATATTGTCAAGAATATTGAAAATATGTCCACACAGAAACTTGTAGAAAATGTTCATAGCATTTTTCATTAAAGTCACAGGTGGAAACAACTCAAATGTCCATCTATTGATAAAATTTGGCAATAAAAAGGAGATCCCAAGAGGGATGAAACTTGAAAACATGTTTAATGAAAGAGGCTAGTCACAAAGTCCTCATATTGTATGATTCCACTTATATGAAATAACCAAAGAAGCAAATCTATAGTTACAGAAAGATCAAGGTTATCTCATATTGAGGCAGGGAGGGGGAATTAATGATGGTAATGGCTAGTTGATTATAGTTTCTTCCTGGGGTGAAGAAAATATTCTCAAAATATATTATGGTGATGGTTGCACAACTCTGAACATACTAAAAATTATTATATTTAACTGGGTGAACTTTTTGATATATATAGTATATTGTTAATAACATTAGCAAAGGGACCAACTAACAGATTTGCCTCTTCCTGTCCATCCTTTTGCCCAGATTGTTAAGAATAAGATGCACTTATACATTCCTTAGTGATATTTTAGTCAGTGATGGACTGCATACATGGACAGTAGTCCCAGTAGACTATGCTATATAGCCTTAGTACACTATACCATCCAGGTTTCTCTAATTGCATTCCGACAGTCACATAACAAAGTTGTCTGACCCTGTGTTTCTCAGAACTTACCTCTGTGAAGTAGTATGTAACTGTCTCATACAGTGATTCCTGATAGAAAATAGCATGTTTTACCTTAAATTATCAGCCATCATACCAAAATGAAACATCAAGTCTTGGGTTCTTTTGGGTCACCTATTATCAGCTGTTTAATTCTTGTCATGTTTCATTACTTTGTAAACTTAGGATAATTCTGGCTTTTCTTATCCCAGAGGGTTGGTGTGAAGTTCATATGAATGTGAGAAAACTTTGAAAGCTCTATAGTCCTAAATAACTATATATAGTATTTAGATTGTTAAAGTTCCCTCTGTTTTCTTTTCATAGGAGTAAAACATAAATCTTTTCTAACCGTGGAGGACTGTTTTGAGTTGGGCAAAGTTGCCTATACAGAAGCAGATTATTACCATACAGAACTGTGGATGGAACAAGCACTAAGGCAGCTGGATGAAGGCGAGGTTTCTACCATTGATAAAGTCTCTGTTCTAGATTATTTGAGCTATGCTGTGTATCAACAAGGAGACCTGGATAAAGCCCTTTTCCTCACAAAGAAACTTCTTGAACTAGGTATGTTAATTGGGCCTAATTCAAGGTTATCGATACCCTGGGTAGTATTGTGCTTGAGTGTGTGTAGCCATATGGCTTTTGTACTTGTTAGAGATACATATCTTATTTTTTTTCCTCCAATAATTCCCTTTTTGTGTATGAGGTCTAGGTCAGCAGTGTGGGGAGAGGGTTCAATAAGGACAGAGTGGGGAGCAGAACAGCAGGTTTACTGAAGAACACTGCTAAGGTGAGTGGGCTAGACAGGAGAGGTCTACTGTAACATATGTAGAGTAACTCCCTGAACAGAGATTGAACTCAGGTGGGAGTGGTGATAGTACTGATACATAACCCCTAGGCCACCAGGTGGGCCCCAGTTATATATTTTTTTAATCCTTTATGTAAGTGGAAACTTTTTTTCTCACTGGAGCTACTCTGTTAAATGGCACTCATTTTTCAGTGGCTTTTTCTTTGCTTTTACTCTATATGAGTTTCAAGATTGTGCCTAACTCACCAGTCAAAAATGTTTATTTGCCATATTAAAATTATTTCCATTGAAGGGTATTTTTGGTTATTATATTTCATATTAAAAATAATTTGAGATGGGCCTCCCTGGTTGGCACAGTAATGGTAAGCGCCTACTGCGAAGCATACCCCGCACTGCAGCGTGAGTTTGTTCCCTGGCCAGGGAGGGGACCCAACATGGCACAGCAGACCTCTCCTGCCTCACCTGCTGCTCCCCTCAGCAGTGTATTTTAGTTAATCTGCCTGTTCTGCTCCCGACTCTGTCTCAGGTGGATCCTCTCACCTCCTGTGACTCTGGTCTGTACCCCAGGTCTTGTGTGCATAAGTAAATAAATCTTTAAAAAAATTTTTGAAATAGACTGAAAATATTTGTCATATTCAAATGTTAGAAGAGTAAGATAAGGATTTTACCGCTAGTATTTTGAATACATGTAGTATTTTTCTGTAAGAATGATTCAGAGACCATGTGTAGCATAATTATATATGTATTAGAAATAAAAATTACCTGATTGTCACCTCGGTCCTATTAAATGAGAATCTCTGGAGGTGGACTTGTGTACTAATAAACTAATTTACATGAACCTTTAAAACTTCGTTTTTATAAATAAGTAAATGTCTATTTGGTAGAAGAGTTGAACAGTTTAAAAAAATTAGTTACCTAAAAATGTTTGATAATTAGGTTATTTCATTGAGTGAATTGAGATATTAGTTTAACTACCAGTTATCAATCATAAATTAGAATAGTGATTTTTTTCTCCTTTAATCTATAAGCCAGTCATTTAAAGATAACCACAAGTTTTTTATTTCCTTGTAGTATATATATTCCTTAACTTTTCCCTTTCTTTTACAAAATTAGGCTTCTATATCATTATCACAAAATATATTATGAAAAGTTCCTCAAAGACAAATATTTTATAAATGTAAAACTAAAATCTCCAAACATTTTAATGTCATGAGTGAAATTTTTATGTACTAGTCTGCCTTTTTAAATTTGTGTGTGTACGTGTGGGTTGTTCGGATATTTTTTCCTCCCAAATGGGAGGAGTAATACTCTTTTCCTCCGCTAAAAGATAGGTAAAAATTATGACTAGCAATTTGGAGGTAGTTAGTGGATACTGGCTGATTTGAAAATTATATCTTTAGTTTCTTTCTTCCTCCTCACTTGGAATTTGGTGACTAAAATTTACTCAGCCTTAAGAAGTAAGGCTGTATTCTGCTTTTATAAAGTATCTGTGGTAAAGATTTCCTTTGAACTGTATACCCTCTTTTCCCTATGATAATTACATGTCAGTCTCAAAAATCTTTTTCATTGCTTAAAATAAGTAGAGTAATTTCTTAAAAATTTATTTTCTTCTTACTAGGTTTGTGCTTTCTTTTCTAGGTGTAATCTCCATAGTTTCCACCACCAATTCACCCATGCACCATCACCATAGTCCCTTGTGCTCTTCCCAGCCTTGATCCCAATTCCTCCCCTTCCCTGTAGATCACTGTGATTTGTAGTTGTCTGTTTATTTTTGTTTTGTTTTTTTCCCCTTGGTCCCCTGAAATCCTCCTATAAATGAGATCATCTTGTATTTTTCTTTTTCCTTCTGAGTTATTTCACTGAGAATCCCTTCAAGCTCCATCCATGTTTCTGTGAATGGCCCTAGTTTATCTTTTTTGATTGCTGAATAGTATTCCATTGTGTATATTTTGGGGCATTTGGGTTGATTCCAACTCTTACCTATTGTAAATAATGCTATGATAAACATAGGGGTGCATGTATTCTTTTGCATTAATGTTTTTGTGTCCTTTGGGTAAATCCCTAGCGGGATTGCTGGGTCATATGGTAGCTCCATTTTTAGAAGCTTGAGAAACCTCCATACAGCTTTCATAGAGGTAGGACCAATTTGCATTACCACCAGCTGTGTAGGAGAGTTCCTTTTCCCCCACATCCTTGTCAACATTTGTAGTTGCTCGTTTTTTTACTGCCATTCTTACTGGCATCAGGTGGTATCTCATGGTGGTTTTAATATGCATTTTCCTGATTATAAGGGATGTTGAACATTTTTTAATATGCCTGTTGACCATTTGCATTTCCTCTTTGGAGAATTGCCTTTTAAATTCATCTGCCCATTTTTTTCTTTTATTAGATTGTTTACTTTGCTTTTGTTGAGTTGTGTGAGCTTTTTGTGGATCTTTGTGATCAGTCCCTTATCAGTTGTATGAAGTGCAAAAAATGTTTCACAATCAATGGGGTGTCTGAAAGATTAATGTTTTAAAAATATATTTGATATCAAATTGATCATAGTGCCTTTGACTGTAAGTTCTCAAAGTATAAGCAATAATTGCTAATTTGAAATAAATGGTTATTTCTGTTCTTTAGAACTCTTTTATATAGGTGACTTTCCTGATTTATTTCAGGTCGTACTGGTTTACGCTTGTTTTCATATAATTATTAGTTTTATTTCTCAAATATCCTGCTTTACAAGATAAATCGTATGATACCCTATTTTTATATATTGCATTCAGATGCTTGAATCACTGTAAACTTACACATGGACGTGCTTTTTTTCTTTTCTAATAGATCCTGAACATCAGAGAGCTAATGGTAATTTAAAATATTTTGAGTATATAATGGCTAAAGAAAAAGATGACAATAAGTCTGCTTCAGATGACCAGTCTGATCAGAAAACCTCATCAAAGAAAAAGGGGGTTGCTGTGGATTACCTGCCAGAGAGACAGAAGTATGAAATGCTGTGCCGTGGGGAGGGTATCAAAATGGTAAAGTGGAAAAGCCAATTGCATGTGTGTGAATGTGTGTGAATGTGTTTTTTTTATATACTTCTATAAAGAATCAGTTTTTATAGCTAAGCCTATGTGTTTTAAGAAAAATTAGAATTACTGCATTAAGTATTATAGTATACCACTTCATCTTATTGTGGATTTAATATATGCTTCAGCTTTAGTAAAATAAAGTTTTTAAGTCATATACCACTTGTGGTAAAAATACCCTTTTTATAGATTAAAAAAGCAGTTTTTAAGGTGAACGATCAGATAATTTAAGGAAAATGTGAAGTTTTTTTCTTATTTCTTAATGCAAAAAAGCGATTTTAGCAGTCTTAAGTAGAAATCAATACCATTCTAATTAGCCTATGAAACAGTGGTTACCTATTACAATAGTCTCTTAAGATGTTTTTGTATTCAACCTTGCTGAGTGTGAAATATTTTAGTGTATTTAAGAAATACTAAAAATATAGAAAGAATTAAATGTGTTGTATGTCTTCATTATTTATAAGTCAGTATCAGTGCTTTGGGATGTTAAAGGGCAAAACCAAAATAGTTTCAAGTCTGAAGAATGTAAAGTCTTGACTTTTCAGAGCCTTTTAAATAATAATGTATATTATGTTTCCCAACATTAACTGGGATCTTTTATTTTATTGTTTTTTAAAAGATTTATTTATTTATGCATACAAGAACTGGGGTCCAAGCCAGAGTGTGGAGCAGAACAGGCAGCTAGACTGAAGTACACTGCTGAGGGGAGCAGGAGAGTTCTGCTGCACCATGTGGGCTGCCTTCCTGGCCAGGGACAGAACTCTTGCTGCAGTAGCTGCCGATGTTCATAGCGTGGGGCTTAACCCCTCGTGCTACCAGGGAGACCTTTACTGGAACCTTTTATTAAAAAAAAAAAAAAAAGGAGGGCCTCCCCTGGTGGCGCAGTGGGTTAAGCAACGCACTACGAAGCATAGAAGCATATCGCAGCCATTGCAGCACGAGTTCGATCCCTGCTGCCGGCCAGGGGGGGGACCCACATGGTGCAGCAGACCTCTCCTGCTGTGCCTGCTGCTCCCCTCAGCAGTGTACTTCTGTTGATCTGCCTGTTCTGCTCCCCGCTCTCTGTGGTGAATCCTCTCACCCCCCCACACCTCTGGCCTGTACCCCAGTGCTTGTATGCATAAATAAATAAATCTTTAAAAAAAAAAAAAGGAATATCATGTAGTACTAGTGTTAGTTGGAAGGAGCTAGTGAATTTGAAGTACTTTTTAAGTGTAAACATTTGAATAATGTATAACTTTACTATCAAGCTCAGTTTTATATTTTGATACTGATGACAAGTATTGAGAATCTCACTCAACAGCAAATTTAGATTGTATCTATGGTGACACTTTTGATAGCTAAATTCATGGGCTCCTGAGAAAACCTGCTTACTTTTCTTGGAGAGCTTGAGTAAATATAAGGATAGTAACACTTTTAGACTCATAAATATTTAAAATCTCATATCTAAATATTGTAGTTTGAATCTTTTGGCAATAAAACAACGTAAGAAACCATAATACCATTCTCATTCCTAAAAACAGTAGTTCATAACAATTCTATAAAATCCAATAGTGTTCAAATTTCCAATAATAAGCTGAGTTTTTACATTGTCTTTAGTATGTCTACCAGTTCATTGATGGCACACATATATCAGCTCTGCCCGAGATTTAAGTAATATCCTTTTTCTCAGAATAAGTTCATTATTTAATAATTAAAACTTAATAGATACTTCATATATAACACACATGTTTAATCAAGAGAAAAGTCAGCAATGAGGTAATAATACAATAATGATGAAAGGAAAATTTGTGTTGTTGATATATAGTGTTAGTATCCCCCTAATCAAAGTATCTAGCTTCTATTTTTACTAATTTATTTTTTCATCTACCCATTTTTATTTCTGTTCTTTTAAAAATCCTTGAGCAATTTTTCTGGGGGTGCCACAAGCACTTAATTGGAAGTATTTAGGGAAATCTGGTTAGGTTTTACTTTGACTTACTTTACCTTTTGGTAACTCTCTCTCCTTGGTTGCTTTCTAGAACTCTGCAAGATTTGGAGCAATGCCATTCAGTTATTTTTTCATAGTTACAATTCTTGAATTTTGTTGAAAGAAAGGTTAGAAGAGAAAACTTTTCTTAAGGCCTCTCATTTCTCTCTGAGGAAATGTCATTTTTATCTTTGAAAATTTTCCAGGTTGTATTTGATGCAAAATATTTGCGTAGTACTGATTCTTTTTGTATGCACAAGTATATTATTGTTTCTTTTCTGCACAGGAAATGTATTTATTTTAATATCTTAACCTTTTTTTGTTTAGACTCCTCGAAGACAGAAAAAACTCTTTTGCCGCTACCATGATGGAAATCGGAATCCTAAGTTTATCCTGGCTCCAGCCAAACAAGAGGATGAATGGGACAAGCCTCGTATCATTCGCTTCCATGATATTATTTCTGATGCTGAAATTGAAATCGTCAAGGATCTAGCAAAACCAAGGGTAAATAATTTTTCTTTCTTTAGTTTACTGTATCTATGTATCAGTTTTCCCTTTACAAGATTACAGAAATGATAATTGATACTGCAATACCCCCCCCCAGGTAGTTTGATAATTACCTTAACAAAATGGAGTTGTTAAAGCACTATTATCAATACATACATACCCTGCAACTAGCTTTTAACCACTTATTTATGAAAATCAAAGATTTTTATTCATACTTAAAACAATTTGTTTTAGACATCTTCCTGAAAAGTTTTCATGTATTTTGAAGTCCTTTAATCCTGGAGACTACTCAAGAACCACTTTTTTAGATCTATATATATATATATTTTTTTTTTTTTTTTAATGAGAATGAGTACTTGAAGTAATTTTCTTCCCTGTTAGGTAATAATTCCAAAGCTGTAGTTGGGCATAAGCATCATTTCATTTGGTGACTTCAATCTACATCATCTATCTCAAGAATAATTTAAGCACAGTCCTATAAACTTGGTGTTTAGCATAGAAATTCTTTTGTGAAAAAACTTCCCTTTTACTGTTTTGCCTTTTCCCCCATCAGATGGTTCTTAAAACCTATTTTATATTTTCTATTTTATAGAAAATATAAAACCTATTTTATATTTTATAGAAAAATATAAACTGCTGTCACTTTCATAAAGAAGTTATTAAATAGGCATATTTTTAATTTCTTGTTAGTTGATAATTTTCTATAAAGGTTAGATAGTATCTTTTGTGCTTTGTAGACCATATGGTCTGTCACACCTACCCAACTCTGTCATTGTAGTGCCAAAGCAGCCTTAGAAAATATATAAATGAATATGACTGTATTTCATTAATATTTTATATCTAAAGAAGGTTGTAGTCTGAAATGAACCCATTGGCCATAGTTTTCTGACCCTTGTTATTATCTGGACATCTTAAGTGCAAAATAATTTTAACATCAGAATTTGTTAAAAAGAATTTGGAAAAGTCATAAAACTTTTTTATTACTACTGCTGAATACAGTAAATGAAAAAGACTCATCTAATAAGCATGGGTACCATCCAGAAAATTCTTAAAGAGTTCCCAAGCAAAATTGTACTTGGATTCCTATTTCAATACATTATTTTTGGTCAGTAAACCAAAATATCTTGGTAGAATATTTTTTTATGTGTTTACTTCAGCTTGAAGGCCTCCATTTTCAAAGGGGATGCCTTGGTTGGATTGTTTTGATCAAGAATTTCTTTTGCTAGCCTCAGAATCATTCTTCCATTAAAAAAAAGTTTAAATTCATTATGTTTACTATCTTTTCATACTGTTTTCTGACATTTATGAGTTCTTTTGATTTGCCCTTGTGCTCAATCCAAGATTTTATTGTATATGTGAGCTGTTATCTCGAAGGAAGAAATTTAAGTTAGGATTGAATAACTGCAAATTAATCATTCTTACAACTTATAAATTAGACTTCAAATTTTAGAAGTTTCTTTCTCTTATTGTTGTATCTTCTAACATTAAAATTTAATATCCAATCTCTTTGTACCCTGAATTCATCAAAAATTTTAAAAAGCTTTTAAAGAATACAAAAACATAAAAACCAACTGACTTTCCAAGCTTAACACAAGGTGACTGGAAGTCTCTGGAGATATTTTCTCTTTTCAGCCTCTGTAAAAACCCCAGAATTCTGATTGGTTGGATAAATGTGATTCATTTTTTTTTTGTTTTGTAATGCAACTATTTCGATGGTTGGCTTCACAGCTGAGGCGAGCCACCATTTCAAATCCAATAACAGGAGACTTGGAGACGGTACATTACAGAATTAGCAAAAGGTAAGAGATGTGTATGCTGCATATTTTGCCCGCTAATGAATGTTTTATACATCCTACAGGAATTATTATTCAAAAAGGGAAATAGGTCATTTTCAGTCTCCAACTCAAATCATTGCCCTATGTATAGATATACATGGATAACAGCTTTGCGTTTCACAGGTCTTTACCTTTAACTAGAAGTTCTGTTTTTAATCTTTTTAGTGGTTTGTTATTTTTAGGGAATTAATATATTTTACATCTCTCTTCAGGTCAGGATTCAAATATCCAGGAAATGGCTTGATACTTTTTCCCCCTTTTTCTTGCCAAAATGGGGAAAGAAAGGAAAAGAATTAGGCTGGCTTAATCTGAGCGTAGTCCTTACTTATCTAATTCTATTACAGTCAAATACTGTACTGAATTTATCCATACATCATTCATCTTGTAAAACTACTATTGTCACTTGGGGTAATCTATATTCCTCCAGTTGAAATTTTAAAACACTTGCCAACTTAAAAGTTGGCAATGGAAAGAAAAGTTATGCTTCTAATTCAGTCTTCCAACTGCTGTTGCTTGTAGTTGCCTTTTACTTCCCCAAAGAGATGTTAACAGTTTTATCTTGGTGAGAGTTTTTTAAAAAGTGACTTTTAAGAGACTTGACAGAATATTTAAAGAAAATTAAACTTCTAGATCTGAGAAAGCACCTGTGAAACCCATTGCTATAGTCATTTACATGCAGCTTCAAATGACTTTTTTAAAAAAAGTGAAAGGACAACAAATCTACAGCAAAAATCTGTCAACCCATTTTCTTGATTTGGAAGCGGCATTTCTTATTGCCACCTTTCTGAATGTTTTTGCTGATTTGAAACCATTACTCATCATCTAGACCAATCTGAACCCTTCCAATCACCTGTGGCTTGGCAAAACAAAAACCAGAATTGCCTGCTACGTGAATAAGTCCTTGTCCTTTCTCTTTTTTTTTTTTTTTTGTAGCTGAGCCGAGCTACAGTACATGACCCTGAGACTGGAAAATTGACCACAGCACAATACAGAGTATCTAAGAGGTAAGGGAGTATTGCAGAGACTTTTAGTTTTATGTGGACCATTTTCTTCCTTGAGATTCTAATGTCCAAAAAATCCATGATATGGTTTCTGACACTAGGCCTAAGAATTTGATGACATCTGTGTCGGAATTTTCAAGAAGGATTAATAAACACACATTGATATGGGGCAGTTAAATAGAGATAGTCTAGACTAATTACTGGATTAGAAAATAGCAGTTGATATTCTCTAAATCCTAACAAGTAAAGTTCTGTTCTCATATTGAAATATGAAGTTCCTAAGACCTTTCATACATACAGCAAGTAACTGTAGGTATTGAGAAGTAAATGCCCCGAAGAATTATAGAACATATTCTTGGGAAATCAATTAACTTCACGTTCTTTCTTTAAAAAGAACCTGCTTATGTTATTAGATGATACATCAGTGAAATAATTTGTAGTACTGGATCAGTGTGTAACATGTATACGTAATTTAGAAGCAGAACATAGTGATATTATCTCAATAGAACTTTTCTACTTATGCAGTGAAGGTTTCTTAGCTCATAAAATTATCACGCTGAATTTGACGTCATCCTACTACTTTTTTATTAGGCATCATATCTATGAATAAATATAAATTCTACATTTACCTTACTAGGAACATTTTAATGTATTTTTTTGTATTTTGTAATTGTTAATCATGTTATTTATGTGTTCTAATAATTACAACCACTCATTCCAGAAGTCATTACTTTAGGCCTTTGTAAGAATTTTATATGTTTTAGCAATTTATATAAATATTTTTGTTGAATAAAAGACTTATAGCCATAAAAATACACCACAGTAGAGCTGAGTTTCTTACCTCAGTGCTCTTGACATTTTGGATCAGATAATCCTTTGTTGTTGCTGGCTATCCTTAACTTTGTAGGACGTTCAGCAGTATCTTTGGTACCCACTGGATAGAATCAATGTCATATTTAAGCCTGGTTATGACAATTAAAAATGTCTCCTGGTAGGCATAATCATTACCCCTCCCCAGACTTCGGGTCTCCTTTTGAAAACCATTATTCTAAGATAAGAATTAAATGAAATGCAAGTTCAAAGGGTGAAAACTTTCCAAGTACTAAAAAATTTATAAAACAAAGTTTCACTTATGTGCTTTTTAAGGTGGTTAGTTTGTGCACATCACATTTTTATGGTATTTAGATTACATTGGATAAAAAAAAATAATGATTTTTTCCCCCAGAAATTACCACTAATTGAATGCTAGAATTCAAATCCTTTGACATAATAATGAAAAGTTTTAGTTAACTTAAAACTTGTGCAAAGGAATACATAGATTTTAACTATTTTCTAAGGCATTCAAACAGATTTTAAGATTATCACCTTCAGTCATAGCAATAAAACCTTTGGGGCTGTATGTCTTTCTATATTAACCTTAAACATCCCACATAGTCTGGTTTCCTAACCTATACCACCAGCAACCCTTTTGTTCCAAAGAAAGGCATGAGGAAAATTAAATTTCCCATAATGTGATTTAATCCCATAGATGATTAAGGTATTGCAGAAACTTAATTTCAGTACACATGTTTTCAAGCATGCTTTTGTGTATTATAATTCTACGTTAAGCTAATTTTCCATCTTCAGATATTGCATGCTTTTAGACTTTACTGTTACAAGATTTTTAAGTATTTAAACTCTCAACATTTGAATGCTTTTATTAGGCAGCATAAAAAATAATTTCATTCATATTTTAGAAATTTTCTGTCTATACAATGGATCTTTAAAAGAAATATCCAGCCTACATAGTCATTGGACTATTACTAACAAGTTAAACAACTTCTAAGAAAGGTAGTCTACAAACTGTTTTCTTTAAATAATGTTTAGAAGTAGTTTTTAAACAATGTATTTTATTGCTCAGTAAACATTACAAAGGGTGAGAGCAGAAAAGTGGTATGAAGACACTCCATAGATTTAATTTTGATCACTATAAAAGGTGAAGGATAATAAAACAGCAAGGAATCTGTGATGGAAAACAAAGGCATGTACAAAAGAAAAACCCTGGCTGGAAATCACCTTAAGATATACAAAGGTTGAAGACAAAAACCAAAAGTAATTTTTAAACATTTTGAACTTTTAAAAATAGTCTAATTTTTATTACTCTAAGAAGGCAATTATATTGGGCTTTTTAGAAAGGTACAACCATAATTTATCACATATTGCATCAAAAAGCATTTACCCAATAGCATTAGAAGACTGAGTACTATAAGAATAAGTTCACCTAGCCTTAGGAAAATATCCAGCGTGTGTATGTGTATTTGTGTTTAAAACATCCTAGTCTAAATGGAATTCCACAGCAGTGATATTTTTCTTCCTGTTTTAAGGAAAATTGTTCAGCAACCTTGTTAAAAGTTTTTATACTACTTCAGGAATCTGATAGCTATGTCTCTGTCACTATAAATCTGAAGTTTGAAGATTTCCACAAGTGAAATGAGTAAGCAATTTCTTATACATTAGACTTGTGAAAATAGCACCTTAAATACAAAATTAAAAAAAACGATGTGTACTGACATCAGTTAAAATAATCCCTTTTGCTCTAGGAACATCTGTGTTTTGACAAATTTCTAAGCAATTGCATCATCTTCTGCAGAAGTAAGGATTTGTTCTAGCATTCCACCAAAGAGAATTTCCTTTGGGCAATATGTGACTATCCCTCATACTTACTTTTCCAATATTGAAAGAAGCTAAATATTCACTGCAGCTTGTTAAATGGAAAAGCTAATAATTTTGCCCGTCAGAAAAGTGAAATTTTAGTTGCTGAAAACTAAATATTCAGTTATGTGCGCTTGTAAAATCCAGTTAAGGTGATAATGAGATGTGCAAATAGACACTATAGTGTGGTAGAAAAGCATGTCTTTCTGTAGGTTATTCTTGGAAGTGAACAGGGTAAGACAGGAGATACTGTCTGTGCCAATTTTTATAAAGATATAATTTATAAGATTTAATACATTAATATATGTAGTAAATACAAATATATTCTTACATAGGTAAGCAAATGCAAGTAGCTTTCAATGATTTCAGATATTTTAAAAATTGGCATAACTTTGCCCTCTATTAGGTTGAACTATGGTTCGTAGATTGAGATAACAGAAGTGAACAGATCTATCGTGTTATTGCGTAATTGTCCTATTAAGCAGAAAGGGGCTGAATAGACCGCAGATTAAAGAATAAGCAAGGCTTGTTAAGGAAATAATTAAAGATAAAGAAGCAAAATCTGCTAGACTAGGGTCCATGGATTTAGAAAGGCAGAAGGAGTCTTTTTTTTTTTTTTTGGCTGTAACACTCGGGGGGTGTTGGACCCNCCCCCCCCCCCCCCAGCCACCTTCCCCACCGGGCCTTCCCAGCCGTCCCGGAGCCGGTCGCGCCGGTCGCGGCGCACCGCCCCCGGCCCCGCCCGCCCGCCGGGTGGACAGAAGGAGTCTTTTATCTATCAAAAGAATAGAAAGAACAGTATCTGTAAGCCTTTGATGCCAAAATATAAGGAAAAAGAATAGATGCATAAAAATTGGTGGTACCAGGAACGGTATTAATAGAGACATGAGATGTAGATGACAAGTTCTTTGTGTGTGATGTGTTCCAGGGTGGAATAATAAGTTTTCTACCTTGAAAGACATGAGATGTAGATGACAAGTTCTTTGTGTGTGATGTGTTCCAGGGTGGAATAATAAGTTTTCTACCTTGAAACTTTATTAGAATACTTATAATCTTAGGCTGTAATTACCTATTAAAAAAATCATCAGTAGTTGCTCATGAAGTTTAAAATCTGTCACATTGTTGCCAGGCAGAAAATACGGGTATATTGACACACCAGATTAGTTCTGCCAGGAACTTTATCGAAATGGAAGGATTATGCTGTAGCATATATTTAGCAATTACATTCTTTATAGCAATAAAATTCTTGGGTTCTTTCCATTTTTGCTGCACTGAGTAATTCTACTCAGTCTCAAATTTGCAAGAGATCACCTGACAAGTAATAATGGTAAAGGTAAAACACATCTTGGATTACATATAAGAATCTTCAGGATTCTTTTACAAATAGTAGATGCTCCAAAATATGTGCCATGCGATGTAATAGTTTCTGCAGATACAGTGGTGTGTAAAACCATGCGTAATATGTATTTGAAACTCGTACATGAATGAAATGATGTTACCTTAATAAATAACAAGTTAATGTAAAATTACTGTGGTAAATGCTACAAAAGAAGACTACTATAAAAACACATGTGGCATCTGCCTTCTCTTTGATGTCCACTGAGGTAATTTCTTCCTGATGTGGTTTAGGCTATTACCATCTCCACATATTAACAGGTCTGTGAGAAGCCTTGTTTGGTTCTAGGGTCACAGCGGCCACCACTCTCCCAAACACTAGGATGATTTCCACAGTAATATTTGATGGGTACCCACCGATATCACTATGATCCTGTTAAATATTAAACTACTAAAAGCTCAGTTGCTTTTATGGAGAATATTTTCTTTACATCAAGAAAAAATTACTTTCTTTTGAGAAGAAGAGAGGTGGCTATCTTTTGAGGAAACAGACTGATAAGGGTTCCCACCAGTATGAAAGGTTATGATGCCTGCAACATCTAGGATTGGGGTGGATGACTCAGACTATCTAGGCTGTGGTAGGTGATGTGTGCTGGTAGATGTATCTGGACCACAAAACCATGGTTCCTAAACACTTGCATGACTACATATAAAAAGTAGCATTCTTTGAAGATGTACTTCCAGTGTTAGAAAATGATGTATATCTTTTCTTCAGGGTGTGCAGAGACATAGAAACTTATTTGGTGTTCTACAAAGGAAGATACATATTTTGAGTTAGCTGATTGTTCATTCTTTGCCCAATGTTGATATGAAAGTAACTGAGTTATTGTAAGATTGTAAACAACACTGGGTTCTCAATATCTTGTTGCTGATAAAGTGGACATGCAAGTAGCTGTGATGGTTAAGAAACAGCAAATTTAACAGAAGGTGAAAAGACTACGGTCTCATTAAACCCTTCAGCAAACTGGTCTTGCCCTCCTCAACCTAGACAAGAATTTCTAAGAAAGACCAACTGTTCCTCCTATTTGTCCTTGTAATTTAATTTTATTTTAATGGTAGAACTTACTTTGACTCTTTGACTGTCCATGTGTATACATACAATGTATATATAAGAATATTTCAGGAAGACAGAAGAACTTGTATATTAGTCTTAGAGGCAGGGGAAGCATGTTCTTGAAGAAGTGTTCCTGTGCACTGTGACAGAATTTTAGTGGTAGAAGCTAGTGGGAGATCAAGATGGAACAACTTGAGAAATTATTTGTAGAATGAGGCGGGAAATCTCAAGAATGACAAATACTAAAATGTTACTAAAAAGGTAAATAAAATGGAGTTGAAAGATCTTGTTAGGTTTAGTAGCACAGTAGCGCTAGAAGGATTATGGGTGATGTTAGCAAGAGCAGTTTTTAGGAGTCTGGTACAGTGACAGCGATGTATGAAGATGCTTCATTTCTCCCCATGTTCACAACTAAATTACACCAAAGCAAAGATAACTGAAAAAGTAAATGGATGACTATCCCATTGATTAAGACAGATTTTAATGGACTATACAAGGACAGTAGAGTCCTTAAGAAGGAGTTTCTCTGCTGTTAACTCAGGGGCACACACCAGGAACTTTAAAAACTGTAAGGGTACACAGAGGTGGTGTGCAGCACAAAAAGTGTACTTATTTAATTATAAAGGGTAGAGTTATGATTACCGGCTTGAGCTTGTGGCTCCCAAGCTAGAACAGTTGTAATTCCAATGGGTAAGGAGAACCAGATTATATCACATCTCTCCTCATAGAAGAGGTAGTAATTTGCAAACCTATGGCTGTGATATGGAAACACCTGCCTTCCCCCACCCAGGTTTCAAAATCAAGTCAAGAACTGAATACTTATTTATCAATGTTTAAAGCACTTTGAGTGTAACAGGAGCAACTGGCAAACAGAAAACATTCTAAGCTTGTGGCTTTGTCTCAACTATAGTCCCCACTCAGCACTACATCTAGGGCTCATTCACAACTTTGAGGTCTAGGCTGGCACTAGACTGTTTTGCCATTTTCACCAAGAAGTTTACCAATAACAGGAAGGGAGATCAGTGTGAAGAATCCCCATCACACAACTTGGGTACCCAAAGCCCTATAAAAAGCTTGAATACTGGAGGCAACTTTTCAGTGCCCTGCTGCCTCAGTTCCTACCTGCTACCCCTTTCTAGCAACAGAGCCATCTAAACAGTTACAAAGGCATCAGTCTATGAAATAATAGATCACCTGGGTGATTTTGAGTGAAAAAAATTGTAGGATTGTACTTAGCTTCTTGTAGGAGGGGATTAAAGTCAATTTATCAAAAGAAAAGCTTCTCACAACTCGTAAAACTGAAAATGAAGAGACAGAAAAACGCAAATGCTGAGCAAAAAACAAACCCCAAGAGAAGTCTCGATCCAGCAGAACTGTAGAATATGCCTGATGAGGAGTTTAAGTAATAACACACTTGCTGAATTGAAAAAAAACAATGGATGGAGAAAAAAGGGAACACAATAAAGACTGAAAAAATATGAGATTGTTTCAGGTATAAGTAATGGATCTCAAAAAATACTATGGGGCCCGCCCTGGTGGCACAGTGGGTTAAGCAACGCACTGTGAAGCAAACCGCACTGTGAAGCAAACCGCAGCCACTGCAGCACGAGTTCGATCCCTGCTGCCGGCCAGGGAGGGGACCCACATGGCGCAGCAGACCTTTCCTGCTGTGCCCGCTGCTCCCCTCAGCAGTGTACTTCCCTTGATCTGCCTGTTCTGCTCCCGCTCTCTGTGGTGAATCCTCTCACCACCCCCCACACCTCTGGCCTGTACCCCAGTGCTTGTACGCATAAATAAATAAAAAAATCTTTAAAAAAAATACTATGAACAAATTCACCAAGTTTGAATGCAGAGTAGCAGAAAACAAATAGAAAAAAACACTGTTAGAGGTCTTTGGGATAACCCAAAAAGAAATATCTGTATCATGGGGGTTCCAGGAGAAGAGAAAGAAAGAAAAATAATTGCTGAGTACAATGTCAGTCTGGGAAATGAACCATATATCCTGTCAGTTTGCAGACAGGTCTGAAATCCCAGAGAAATATGGGCAGTGCCACAGACAAGAGCCATCATTTCTCTCCTCCACCTCCCACCAGTTCCACGAGTGTCTGGACCCATCCAGGTACCTCCCCTCTTCCCTGACACAGCAGCTTTAATAGCAAATCTCCAGATCTACATAAAGGACCAACACCTAAATTTATTTAAACATGGGAAAAGCTATTTTTAAAAAGGTTCATATTGCCACCTATTGGAAAAGTAGAAGTACTGCAAATCTCTAAACTACTGCTATAGTCACTTAAGACTAGGAAAACCTAAAGCAGGAAAATGGGCAAAAAAGCAACACATGACATATTCCCTTCAGTTATCAAGGTGCCATCACAAAGACATGGAAGATTTTTATCTTTTTAACAGTTCAGAATTGCATTGATAAAGAACTGGAAGAAAACTCAGAAAAACAAATGAATGTCCTGATAAATAAAATTAATGAGCAGAGATTAGAAATTGAAGTTTTAAAATAAAAGATACAGGACTTGAAAAAAGATCAATAGAACATTCTGGTGAAAGCTATGCTAAATCAAAGATGAAATCAGTGATCTTGAAGATAATACACAAAGGGCACAGGTAGAAGAAAAAGGAGAAGGAAGGAAAAAAAGCAAATGCTTTTTGATTATATGACTCCATTAAGAAAACAACAGAGATAAGAGGTATTTCAGAAAGGAAAGTTTGAGAAGGGAATAGATCTTCTTCAAAGAAAAAGAAAACTTCTGGAACCTGGGGAAGCAACTAAACAAACATGTCCATGAAGCTAAAAGGACAGCTGGCTTACGTAAATACAATGAGATCTGTACCAAAACATGAAGATGTGAAACTTCCGAGGGCTCAAGAGAAAGAGTGCTTTTAGTGACAGGAGGAAAAAAAGATAACCTGTAAGGATAATCCTATCATTTTTACATCAGACTTCTGAATCAACCATACAAGCAAGGAGAGAAATAAATGACATATTAATAATACTTAACTGTCAGCCAAGTATACTGTACTTTACAAGACCTGCCTTCAGATATCAGGGGAAATAAAGACCTTCCTACACAAACAGAAGCTGAAGAGGTTTGCAAACATTAGGACTCCCCTACTTGAAATGTTGAAAGGAGCTGTTCTATCTAATTCAAAGTGAAGTCAACAAAAATTTGAAGAAGGATATAGAACCAAAAAAATAAAGACAAAGTGGCAGCAACAAATCCTTATATATCATTAATCACCTTAAATGAAAATGGACTGAACTCACTATCAAAAGACAGAATGTCAGTTGGATTGCAAAACATTTTTCTGCTGTCTCCAGGAGCCCCAGCTGAGCAGAGATAATTACAGGTGCAAATGTAGGGAGAAAAAATCCTATAAGCAAATGCAACAAGAAGTAATGATTCAAGAAACAGTAAATACATAAGGAAGACATAACACTCATCGATATATAGGCCCCAAATGAAAAACCTCCAAAAAAAGGAAGAAAAAAAACAGCTATTCACAAACCTGAAAACAGACATTGGCAGCAATGCAATAGTTGTAGGCGACTTCATTCATCAATGAACACATGAACCAGATAGAAAGTCAACAAGGTAACAGACTTAAATGAGGAACTCGATCACTTAATAAACATACATAGGGCACTATACTGTATCACCTCTTAAACTAAGTACACATTTTTCTCAAGTTCACATGGAACATTCTTCTGATAGGCTACATGTAAGGACATAAAACAAGTGTCAACAAATTCAAAGATCGAAATCATATTAGCTATCTTTGTTGATCATCGCTGTCTCAAACTAGAGAGCAACGACAAAAAGAAATGGGAAAAACCTCTAACAGATTGAACAACATACTACTGGAAACTACTTGGATTATTAGGAAATCAAAGGAGAAAATTAAAAATACACAGAGACAAAGGAAAATGACAACGAAGAGACTTCTGAGACACAGCAAGAACAGTTCCAAGAGGTTAAGTATATAGCAATACAGAGCCACATCAAGAAACCAGATCTCAATATTTTAACCTTACAGGGGGCCTCCGTGGTGGCACAGCGGGTTGAGCGCTGCACTGTGAAGCCTTCGCAGCCCAGCAGTGCGAGTTCGATCCCTGACCAAGGAGGAGCCAACATGGTGCAGCATACCTCTCCTGCCTCGCCTGCTGCTCCCCTCAGCAGTGTGTTTCAATGGATCTGCCTGTTCTGTTCCCAACTCTGTCTCTGGTGACTCCTCTCACCTCCCGCAACTCTTGGTCTGTACCCCAGCTCTTGTATGCATAAATAAATAAGTCTTCAAAAAAATATTTTAATCTTACATCTTGAAGTAGAAAAGGAAGAACAAACAATCAAAAACCACTAGAAAGAAGGAAATAATAGCAAAACATTAATGAAATAGAAATTTAAAAACAGTCCAAAAGATCAATGAAACCAAAAACTGATTCTTTGGAAAAATAAAATAAACCTCTAGTTAGGTTCACAATGGAATGATTCCAAACATTTTATAAGATTAACATTACTTTGATAGCAAAGGCAGACAAGGACCAAAAAAATTACAGACCAAAAACCTTGATGAACATAGATACAAATATACTCCACAAAACCTTGATATGACAAATTTATGAATGCACTGAAAGGATCTCATATCATGATCCTGTGGGATTTATCGCAGAGACAATTATGGTTCATTATCTGAGAATTGATGTAATATATATCACATCAACAAAAGGAAAGAAAAACTATGTTCCTATTAATAGGTTAAGAGCATTTGATAAAGATTTGACATTCATTATAAAAAAAACCTCAAATTGGGAATAAATGAAACATACCTCAACATAGTAAAGGCCACATAGGACAACTGCAGAGCAAACATCATATTAAATGATGAAAAACTGAAAGCTTTTTCTCTAAGGTCCAGACAAGACAAGGATGTTACCTCTCACCACTACTGTTCAACATAGTATTGGAAGTCCTAGCCAGAGCAGTCAAGCAAGAGAAAGATACAAAAGGAATAATCCAAATTGGAAAGAAGGAACATAACTACTTTTTGCAGATGATTAATAATACACTTTGGAGAAGACGTTCTCTTCAACAATGTTGGGAAAACTGGATAGTAAAGGCAAAAGAGTGAAAGTATAGATCACCATCTCATACCTTATACAAAAAACTAAGTTAAAATTGACTAAAGACTTGGTTTAAATACCTGGAGACATATAATCATTGAAGAAAATATAGGTAAGAAACTATGACATTAATTTCAGGGATGGCTGTGCTTTTGTTTCCAATGGCAAGAAAAACAAGACTAAACAAGTGAGATTACATCAAATGGAAAATCTTCTGCATATCAAGAAAAATTAAGAACTGCTACTCAATGGGAGAAAATATTTCTACATCATACATCTGACAAGGGGTTAATATCCAGCATCTCTATAGAACTCAACAAAAAGAAAACCAATAGCCCAGTAAAAAAAATGGACATAAGAGCTATAGCTACTAATGAAAAAAAGCCATATAGATGCCTAACAGCACATAAAAAAAAAATGCTCACCATCATTTGTCCTCAGGGAAATGCAAGTCAAAACCACAATGAAATACCTTCTCGTACTAGGGCGAATGGCCCATATCAAAAAGATCAGAAACAGCAAGTGTTGGTGAGGATGTGGAGTAAAAGGAACCCTCATACATGGTGGGAATGTTGATGGGTCCAGCTCTTATGGAAAACAGCATGGATATTTCCAAAAACATTAAAAATTGATCTGCTATACAACCCAGCAAGTTCACTCCTAGGTATCTACCTGAAGAATGCAAAGACAATAGTTCAAAGGGATATATCCACTGCTATGTTTATTGTAGCACTATTTACAATAGCTTAGTTATATACACGAAGATAAGTGAAGTAAGTACATGTTGTATATTTCCGCATGGAGTATTATTTAACAATAAAAAAGATTTACACTTGTCTTTTATGACAATATGAATGGAAATGCAGGGGATAATGCTAAACAAAATAAGTTAGAAAGAGTAATATTGTATGGTTTCACTAGGTGGGAATATATAAGGAGGAGGGTAGAGAAAAAGAGGTAAGGTAGAAAAGGACAAATGGATTATGGCAGAAGACTAAGGTGCCTTGTTAGGTTTAGTGTGTTTAGCATATACCTGAAGAGGTGGGCGACTGTTTCTGAATTACATAGTATTGTAAACTAATGTTACATAACAAAAAAGTTATCAAGAAAGTCTATAAAGACTCCACCAAAAAGCTATTATGAACAATAGATGAATGTAGCAAATTAGCAGGTTATAAAATTAACATACAAAAATCTATTGCTTTTTTACATGCATATAATAAAAATTTCAAAAATTCATAATTGTGAAAAAAAAATCAGATACCTAGTAATTAACCTAACCAAGCAGGTAAAAGACTTTACAAAATGAAAACCATAAGCCTTTACTAGTGAGTATAGATCATAATATAAGGAGATGAAATATAGTTCATGCTCATGAATGAGCAGAATTAATATAGTCAAAATGACTGTGCTACCAAAAGCTATATATAAACTTACTGCAGTGCCTATTAAAATACCAATGATATCCTCGAAGATAGAACAGAAACCTAATATATATATGGAGCCTTGAAAGTCATCAGTTAAGGCAATCTTGAGAAAAATGGAGAGGAACAAAGGCATGTTTCTTGATTTTATAAGATAAAGCAACAGTTATTAAAACAATATGATACTAAAATAAAAAGACATGAATAAATAAAACAATTGAAGTGCAGAAATAAGCCCATATATACAGAAATAATTCATGATAAAGGAGCCAGAGCCATATAATGGGGGGTGGAGATAGTCTCTAATGAATGATGCTACAGAAATTGGATGGCCACTTGTGAAAGACTTTAAAATTGGACCAGTTTCTAACTCCACATTCAAAATAGAACCAACCCCTGCAACAATAAAATACATGGAAGAAAATATTGATGATTAAAAAAAAATACTGGCGATATACTTCATCACATCAATAATAAAGATATTTTTAGAGACTCAGCCCCTGTGTCAAGAGAAATATAGCAAAAATAAATTATTGGGATTCCCTTAAATTAGAAAGCTTTACACAGGAAAAGAATAGATTAAAAAGACATCCCGCCGAATTAGAGGAAATATTCACACATTTACACAAATAACAGGGGGTTAACTTCCAAAATATATAAAAATTTATTTTAACAAAAACCAACCCAGTTAATAAATGTACAGGCAGATCTGAACAATTCATCAGAGAGGATATCCAGAATGATACATGGGAAAATATTTATCATTGCTTTTAATAAGGGAGATGCTTGTCAAAACTTCCATGAGATTATTGTATCACACTCATGAGAATGGTACAGATTAATAAAAGCTCTAACAACAAGTGCTGGAGACAATGTAAAGAGAGCCCTGCTATATTGTGGGTATGTAAACTGGTGGAAAGTGATCTGTATTCATCTTAAACTAAAAATGGAAATAAATTTCTTATGCCCCAGCAATATCACTCTTGGGCATTTATTCAAAGAACATGAAACTTATTAGCTCTGTGTGTTCTACAGTGTTTATTGTAGCATTATTCACAGTAGCTAGGGCATGGTAACAATATACTTACCCACTGATAAAGAGGACTGGATTAAGAAGATCGGGTTAAGAAGTGGAATACTCAGCAATAAGGAAGATGAAATGCTGCTATTAATAATGGGAGGAGTTCAAGTGAATTATATATCAGAATGATGACAAATTTTACATAGCAGATTATTCAACAAAGCAAAATACTTATAAAAACTACCTGATACTAATAAAGAAAGTGATGTTTCTGATTTAGGAGGAAAGAGGATGCAAGGATAGTGGTGGGAAAAATTTTTGAATATGGAGAAGAAATAGATACAAACTTGACTAAGGAAGTATTTGAGTTACTTTTTTTTTTTTAAGATTTTATTTATGCATACAAGAGTTAGGGTACAGGCTAGAGGCACAGGGTGGTGAGAAGATTCACCAGAGATAGTGGGGAACAGAACAGGCAGATGGACTGAAGTACATGGCTGAGGGAGCAGAGGGCAAGGCAAGAGAGGTGTCCTGTGCCATGTGGGTACCCTCCCTGGGCCGGGATTCAACTCGCACTACAGTGGCTGCGAAAGCCCCAGCCCCTTGTGCTACCAGGAGGCCTGAGTTACTTGGTTTCTTAAAGGAAGATCAAATGGGTCTTTGCTTGCTTTTCCTGAGTCTTTTGTTTAGCTGATTAGGCCACTGGGCAACACATAATTACAATTGTCAGTTAAGTTTTATTAAATTGTTGGAAGATAGTGAATTGTTGATAAGATATGAATAAACAGAAGGGTTAACTTTATAGTATAATATACTGTAAATTTAGGAATATATTACTTGAACTTTCAAAAATATAACTTACTGAAGCTGTTTTATTTAAGTAGGTGCTATCTAAAGAACAGCAATGAGTATGATTGTATGCTATGTTTTATTCTTTCTTTTTAGTTAAATTGTGTTTTGATATGATTTAAAACTGGGCTGGCCCAGAGTACCCCATAAGAATTAGTTCTTAAAGGTTACTCATAAAGTGTTGAAGGCAGGAATTTTAAATGGCAGTTACTATACTGTACACTCACTTTCAAGACCTCATAAAATAATGAATAGAGAGGAAAAAGCAGTTGTGATTGAGTTATAAGGGAGTAATGCTAGATTGGAATGGACTAAAACTGGATTCAAATGAATTGTGAAATGAGTATGAAAAAAAGTTGATCTGAAATGGGAGGAGAAAGGTTGATAGCTGGAGGAAGGTAGAAAATTGAGGGTAAGAGTTTTTAGTTTTTACTTATTTTTTAATGGGAGGGAATTAAGCCCAATTAAAAGACGTGGGAGGAGGGCTACTCTGGTGGCTTAGGAGGTTGAGTGCTGCACTGTGGGACTTCCACAGCCACTGCAGCACGTGTTCAATCCCCGGCCAGGGAGGTGACCCACATGGCGAGGCAGACCTCTCCTGCCTTGCCCGCTGCTCCTCCAGCAGTGTATTTCAGTATATCTACCTACTCTGCTCCCCACTCTGCCTCTAACTTCTCTCATCCCCCCACACCTCTAGCCTGTACCCCAGCTCTTCTGTGCATAAATAAAATCTTTAAAAAAATAAAAAGATGTGGGAGGAATTATTGAGAGGGAAAGTTGACTACATAAGAGAGGGGAGGTCTAATCTATTTTTAAATATCCTTACAATGGCAGGAAATAATAGAATCCAGGGCAGAGCCTTAGATAGTGGAGAGAAATTTCTTCTTGGTACTGGAAGGAACTAGAAAAAACTAAGTCTACCTATAAATGTAGGTAGATTTTATGGTTTTTGGTTTCTCTGTGAAGTTGGAGATACATTACTTACTGACTGAAGGGGGAGACTGAGATGAGTTGGGATTCAGAGTAGAGAATAAGAGTAAGAATTCACTAAAGTTGTTGTTCATGAGTTCTTAGTGGAACATATCTGCTCTATTTCATTACTCTCTCTAGTAGGGTTTTGTGACAGAACTAAATCCTTTGAGAAGAGTCATTCAGGATTCTGCCAAACAGTTGAATTTAGGCTATAATCAAAGGGGTTGTTGAACTAATTGATCATAGAATCAAAGCTTGATGAGAGAAGTGAAGAAAGAAAAAAACTGATTAACTGGGAAAACATATGTAAAGGGGAATATAGTTTAATTTGAGGATGCTTTTTTGGTGAGATATAGTTCCCATATCTTAAAATTCACCCTTTTATGGTTCAGTAGTTTAGCTTTGCAACCATCACCATTATCTAATTAGAAAACATTTTAATTACCTCAGAAGAAATCTTGAGTCCTTTAGGAGTCATTCCCTTTGCCCCTCTGTTGCTGTCAGTCATTAATCTCCTTTCTGTGTGTATTGATTTGCTTATGCTGGACTTTTCATTTAAATAGAATCATAACTTAAAGCTTTTATATCTTATTTCACTTATTATTTTTTCAAGGTTGATCTATGTTGTGGTATATACTTCATTCCTTTTCATCGCACAGTTATCTGTCAGCACATTTTATGTATCTGTTCATCAATTGATGGATGTTTTGATCATTTGGGGATGTTAATACTGTTGTGAACATTTATATATAAAAGTTTTTGTATGAACATATGTGTTCATTTCTCTTGGGTGTATAACAGATGTAGAATTGCTGGGTCATGAACTGTTTAACATCATGAGGAACTGCCAAACTCTCCTTCAAAGTTGCCTGCATCATTTTACATTTTCTTAGCAATGTATGAGAGTTCCAAATTTCTTCCCATCCTTACCAACACTAGTTATTGCCACCCTTTTAATAACCATCGTAATGTGTTTGTGTCTTTTAAAAGCTTTTTATGTAATATGTAATTTTTTTCTTATAAACTGTTAGCATTATATATATAGGTGAGGCAAAAACAACAACAAAACCATCATCTCTCTCCCAAGTCAGTTCTCATGTCTTACTGAAAAGGGAACAATTGTTTTCAGTTTGGTATGTGTTTTTCCAGAATTAAAAAAATTCTCAATGTAGATAGTCTTCTTATATTAAACTGTTTTCATAGAAACTCTAATAAATGGTATTAGTTTTTTCCTTTCCAACTTGTAACTAGACTGTAAGATCTTTTAGACATTATTACATTAGTAAAAGAATCATAACTTAAAGCTTTTATATCTTATTTCACTTAATATTTTTTCAAGGTTGATCTATGTTGTGGTATATACTTCATTCCTTTTCATCGCACAGTTATCTGTCAGCACATTTTATGTATCTGTTCATCAATTGATGGATGTTTTGATCATTTGGGGATGTTAATACTGTTGTGAACAAATCAACTAAATGCCTTATAAAGAATTATTATTCCACATAATGTGACTTTTGAAATAAAAACTCTTGGTCTTCAAGTAATAGAACATTATCAGTAAAACTACTATTTTCTTACTATTCATAGTGCCTGGCTTTCTGGCTATGAAAACCCTGTGGTATCTCGAATTAATATGAGAATACAAGATCTAACAGGACTAGATGTTTCCACAGCAGAGGAATTACAGGTAGGTACTAAGGTTATCTTTAAATTATGTCACCACATGTATTCTTATATTTTCTTTACACTTTACAAAAGATGCTTTAGATGAGATTTCTTGACACAGTATATAAGTAGTACTGAATTTGCATGTTAGTTTGGGACAGTAAATATGTAAGCTGAAACTATGCAAAAGCTATCCTAATACTCAATGGGAAAATGATTGTTACCTTTAAAATATTTGTCAAAATATTAAGATTCTAACTTTTGTGAGTAAATCACAAGTTTCATTTATGTGAAAATATGTAGCAATAATGTTTACTAAGTGTACTGTAATTTTTTTTTAATTCCTAGGTCTGTCAGGTTACCAGCGCACTTTTTTAAAAAATAAATTCTCCCCCTTTTATTGAAATTCAGTAAAATTTTTCTTGGTCTCAGTATTATTTCACAAATGTGTGACCATCACTACTATCTAATTTAGACATTTCATCACTCCCAAAAAGAAACTCCAGTTAGTTTTAAATAGACAGTCTATTCCATTCCTCCTAACTAGACTCTCTGGCAGTCTAATCTACTTTATATGAATTTGCCTATTCTAGATATTTCATATAAGTGGAAATATGGCCTTTATCTGACTTATTTCACATAACAATGTTTTCAAGATATATCTGTGTTATAGTTTGTTATTAGTACTTATCATTTGGAAATACCACATTTAATCTGTATCAGTTTATGGATATTTTGGGTTGCTTTTTTGGCTTTACGATTAATGTCACAAATATATATGTACAAATTTTTGTGCAACATTTAAAATTCTCTTGCACCTATAGCCACATATATGGATACATGTGGTAATTTAATTTAACATTTGAGGAATTGCCAAAATTTTCCAAAATGCTTACAACATTTTATAATCCCACTGATTATGTATGGGGCCTTTCATTTCTTCACATATTTTCCAAGATTTGTTCTTGTCTACTTTTTTTGATAGCCATTATAGTGGGTTTGGAGTACTGTCTCATAGTGGTTTTCATTTTCATATCCCTTATACTATCTTTTCATTTGCTTATTGACCATTTATATACTTCCCTGAAAAAATGTTTCATCAAATCCTTTACTCATCTTTTTAACTGGGTTTTTTAAATTGTTGAGTTGTAAATGTTCTTTATATATCCTGCATGCTAAACCTTTATCATATATGGTTTGCAAATATTTTCTCTCATTCTGTGGATTGTCTCTCTTGTGGTGTCATCTGATACACAAAAAAATTAATTTTGTTGAATTTTAATAGGCTGTTTTTTTCTTTTTGTTTGCTTGTGCTTCAGATGTCTAAGAAACCACCTAATCCTGTGTCACAAAAATTTATGTCTGTCTTCTGTGTATTTTTATCCCTTACATCATTTGGAGCCAATTTTTTGTATATGGGACGAGGTGGAAGTTCAATTTCATTAAAGACCATTCATCTCTATTGAATTGTCTTGGTTATTTAAAATAGAAATATTGAGAATTAAAGTTTTTCTTTACTTGGAAACACATGAATAGTTTAAACATTCCTCCTTTTCATTGTGAAACGTATGAGACTGAGTGAGCATCTTTTCTTAGTTTAGCAATTTGCAAAGTGGCAACACTTTAATCCTTTGTGCTTTCAGTATTAAATATCTCCAAAATTGTTAAATATCTTCACTTTTATTGTGAAGATTTTTCCTCACTGTTACTTTCTCTTGGACATCATCATCCATTTCATCACTATCACTTTCCTTATATTAAGCAGGCTTTCCTTTACAGCCTTCTGGGTGCTTATCTAGATTTCTCAAATAGTGATAGTGTAAGCACTTCCCTTGTCAGATCTTTTCAAATTTCTCTTAAAGTTTGATATCAATTTCATGTCACTTTCCATTTCTCTGTTGTATACTTTATCTTTGTTGGCCAGTTCTCTCCACCAGTTATCCATCTTTGTACAATAGTATATGGTTTTTCACTGGGAGATAAGTAGCACAACTGCATGCTTTGCTGTTTGTAGGTGAGTAACAAATGTGCTGTCACCAATACCTGTCAGACTTAGAAAGAAGTAATATCATTAGGCATTGGTCATGATGTATTTATATCGTATTATGTGAAATGTTTGAGCTAGCAGCAACATTTATACAATATACAGTTAAAGTTTATATACCATGGTAACTGAAATTTCAGCAGTTTTTGGGAGTCCAATGTTAACTAAAACCATGGTATCTGTGACTTGTGCATCTTGCAACTATGCAAGGCAGGACTGTCTATATTTAATTATTTAGGTTGCCATTTATTCTGTTGTAATATACAACTTCTTTGGTGTGCATTTTATTATTAAAATCTCTTTGATGTTTCTTTTTCTTTTCGATTTAGTGTCTTTTTCTCTCCTAATTTATATTTACACTTAGAAGGCTCATTCAGGTTATTTGATATATTCCTATTTAACAGGCTTATTAAAATCCAAGATGTCTACAACATAAGTAAAATATACCAAGTAATTATAATACTTGAACTTTGCTGTAGGTGTTCTTAATTATGTCCCCTTTCATTTCATCAACATTTTAATTAGTCTCCTTTCATTTTGTTTTATTGGGATGGGAGCAGAGAGTTAAGGAAGGTATCTTTTCCCTTATTTTGTGAATAAAAAACTAAATTTGTTTCCATAGTCACATATGTTATAACTAGCTAGCTAGAACTTGAATTCAGACCACATATTTTCTTAGTTTCTTTTGTTGTTTCACATTGGACACTGTCAGAACTAACTGAAGTTATTAGGGCCCTCCAGCAGTAATAATTAAGTTGGTTAAACTCTCCCCATTTTTACATTACAAAGTAATAAAAAATACAGAGAAAAATAGGATTTAAGTAACACATAGTGGGAGTTAGTTGCCCCATTGAACTTTGGGGAAAATTAGTTTTGATTTAAATTCCAAAGGAGAATGTTCAATGAAATGGAAATCTCAAGATCCTAATTCTAACAAAATTTAATTCTAAAAATCCTCATTCTAAAATTTGAATTCAAATTTGTATTTAACTTGTGTATTAAGAGAAAAATGTGCTCTCCTACAAACATTTGCTAAAGAAAATATTAACTAAGATTCTAAAATAGCATATAATAGCAACCCTTAGGGGTTTTTATGTTGTAGGTTTTTTTTTTTTTTAAAAGATTTATTTATTTATGTGTACAAGAACTGGGCTACAGGCCAGAATGAAACAATTCACCAGAGTCAGAGTAGGGAACAGAACAGGCAGTTTGACTGAAATACATTGCTGAGGGGAGCAGTGAGGCAGGAGAGGTCTGCTGTGTCTTGTGGGTCACCTCCCTGGCCCAGGATTAAACTCGAGCTGCAGTGGCTGCTTATACTTCATAGTGCAGTGCTTAACCCCTTGAGCCACCAGGGAGGCCTGCTACCCTTAGTTTTTAATCTCTTACTCCTTGTGAATGCTCATTGACTTAAAATAGTTTGCTTTTATTTTTCTAGAAGTATCTAACCATGATATGAAAGAGGCCAAAAATGGGGTTACAAATCTTTTTGAACAGTAATCTTTTATTTCATGCATGCTTTGTTTCTCCCTTCAGGTAGCAAATTATGGAGTTGGTGGACAGTATGAACCCCATTTTGACTTTGCCCGGGTAAGTTAAAAAAAGGAGAATATAAGAGTTCCACTGAAATTTAGGTGTAACATGTTAACTTGATTCTTTTAGCATTACAATTTCATAATCTATTTGTAATTTGTGGAAACAGTGGAATTGTTATTTTGTAAAGCCTTCTTCAAAAACACACCAGATACACAATAGAAGAATATGGGATACTTTTAAATGGACTGCTGTGCTTCAGATAAAGAAAACTCTCAAACACAAACTAAACAAAATCTAAAGACTAAAATTAGAAAACTAAAGGAGGGCAGAACTGCTGAGGCTAGCAGTACATATCTCTAGAACCCCAGAACTTCGGATATGAACAGCTCTGAGAGAGTACCTTCCACAGTGTAGGACTACTAAATCTGAGACCCCTGCACAGGACGTAAATCTCCAAAAAGGATTATACTGTTAATGAAGGAAAGCGTAGCCTTGAAAATAATCTGCTTTGAGGCTGAACGCTTTAAAGGGAGAGTTGATTCTTGCAATCCTGTGGTGTGGTGTTCAAGAGGTTTGGAGTTCAAGCTCCTTCATGGAATTTGAAACCATAGGCAGACCTGCCTTCATGTGAATCTTGGATTGAAGTTTTACTGCCATGGAAAGGGTAAATTTTAAATTTTCAGTTTAGTATTGCTTCTTGGTACCTGGAAGTCACATCCTCTCTGTAGAGAAGCATCTTAACTCTAGTACCTCAGGAATTTTAAAGAATAAACTCAGCTACATATGAAGTCATTAAAAATATATTACTCTTATTGATGTCAAATATATGTAAATTTTAAAAAAATTAAATTAAAAAAATATATTACTCTTAAGACAATGGTGACACTAAAACAACCAAGATTTAGACAGAGCAAGATTTAGGAGAGCAGGATTTTAGATACTTGATCAAATACAGAATATAATGTCACTATGTAATACTTAAAAAATAAAACATAGACAAAATACTCAAAATGATTTAATAAACATAGAAACAGTTGAAGTGAATTAGTGAATTGACTGATAAAGCTGAAGAAATTATAAGAGTACAGTTTGAGAGATAGAAAGATTAAAGATATATAAAGACACAGGAGACTAGATAATACTAATGCAGTTTGTTGAAGAGTTATCCTTGCCCAGGTACTCTTGCTTAAGACTAATAAATATGAGATCTTCTTTAACACAATGAGCTATAAATTAGGGCATTTCCAAATCTTAATTTAAATCCAAACAGCAGAATACATGTTTTTTCAAGTTCGCATGGGGAATTCTCTAGGATTGTTCACATACTGGGATAAAAGAAAAGTTCAACAAATTCATGAAGATTGAAATAATGCCAGGCATCTTCTATGACTATAAAGATATCAAACTAGAAATCAACTGCTAAGAGAAAGGAAATTTGCTAATACATGTAGACTAAACAATACACTACTAAGAGACCACAGTTTTGATGACAAATCAAAAAATACATTGAGACAAATGATGAGAACACAACCTCCAGAATATTTGGGATACCACAAATGCAGTATGAGGGACATATATAGCAATTTAGACGCATAGAGAAACAAGAGCCCAAATAAACAACCTAATCTCTCATCTTGAGGAACTAGAAAAACTATTAAAAAAAAAAAGTATCAAAAGCCCCTAGAAGGAAGTATTAAGGTTAGAGCAGAGATACATGAAATAGAAATAAAAAAGGTCCAAAACAATAAAATCAAAAGCTGGTTCTTTGAAAAGATAAAATAGATAAACCTCTAGCTGGGTTTACCAAGAAAAAAAAAAAAAAGGAGAAAATACATTTAAATAGGATCAAAAATGAAAGAGGAGATGTTAACAACATGTACTGCAGAAATTCAGAGGATAATGAGACAACTATGAATATTTAGATGCAAACAAGTTCAACTACATGAAAGGTACAAATTTTTAGAATTTTACAATCATCCAAGGCAAACTGATCACAAGCAAGGAAATTGAAACAGTAATTAAAATTTTGAGAATGTAGATTGGTCCAGCTCCTATGGAAAGCAGTGTGGAGCTTTCTCAAAGACTGAAAATGTATCTGCCATATGTCCCAGCAACTCCACTCTTAGGTATCTACCTGAAGAGTGCAAATACACTCATACAAAGGGATATATACATTTCTATGTTTATAAGAACACTATAGTAGCCAAGATAGAACAACCTAAGCATCCAAAGACAAATGAGTGGATTAGGAAGGTAGACTCTACATATATAATGGAATACTACTCAGCAATCAAAAGATAAACTCGTGCCATTTGCAGCAACATGGATGGAGCTGGAAGGGGTTATGCTAAGTGAAGTAAGCCAAAAATAGATAAATACCAAATGATGTCACTTACAGGTGGAATATAGAAAAACCAAAGATCAAACTTTAAAACCAACCCTTGAAAGCTGACCATAGATCTGTGGCTTTCAGAGGGAGAAGGGGAGGAGAGCATAACTTTGACTTTGGTGAAGGACTGTGGGTGCTTTGGTGGTCGGAGTGTTATGTTGACTATACCTGAGCAGAGAAACCCTATCCTGTTAAAACATTGGCAAGGATGTGGAACAATGGTACTTTAATAACAGAAAAAATATCATGATTCTAAGGAATGTGCTGGTTTACAATAAAAAAAAAACTACCTTATTTTGGTTAAGATTATTTATGAATAAGATTATTCATAGAGGAATTGGGGTGTAGGCCAGAGGTGGGAGGGGTGAGAAGAGTAACCAGAGACAGAGCGGGGAGCAGAACAGGCAGATTGATTGAAATACACTGCTGAGGGGGACAGCAGGTGAGACAGGAGAGGTCTGCTGTGCCATGTGGGTCCCCTCCCTGGCTAGGGAACAAACTCAGACCACATTTGTGATAATTTGCTAATGCTTAGACTTAACCCAATGACACCAGGGAGGCCCCATTAGGGTAGATTGTTTTGAAAGAAAACAATCTGTATTTTTTATAGCTCTGGTGACTTAATCCTCGAATATCCAAGAGTGTTTTCTATATAGACCAACAAGCAATATATTTTATTTTCATTTCCTTCTATTTTCAATTACTGAAAAATATCTGAGGGTCTTGGATGATGTGAAAGACTGTAGTAGTTCAAGTCCTGATATTAGTGTGCCGTTTTAGCTTTTTTAATTTTGAAATAATTTAAAGATTCATAGGAAGGTGCAAAGAAATGTACAGGGATGTCCCATGCATCCCTTAATGTCAACATCTTATGTACTTATACTAACAAAACCAGGAAATTGGCAATGGCACAAACCTCAGAACTTATTCTTATTTCACCATTTGTACTTGTATCTGTTTATGTAGCTTTATTACATGTGTAGGTTTGTGTAATTGCCACCACAATCAAAATACATAATTGCACCATCAACTTCAAGACTTCCCTTGCAGTACTGCTCTATAGTAGGGCACATCTTATTTTCTGTCTCCTATTTGTAATTGCTAATAACACTATTCTTTGTATAATTGTTTCACAGTTGTTAATGTAAAGATTATATGAAATATTATTTTGTGGTTGTCTTTTTGCACTCAGTATAACTTCCTTGAAGTTCATCTGAATTTTTATACAGCATATCAGTACCATAATATGCTTCTTATTGCGGAATGGTATCACTTGTTTTTACATACACACACACACACACATATCACCTCTTATTTAATCATTTACCCTTTGAAGATTACTTAGGTGGTATCCATTTTTGGACTATAAGTGAGTATACATTTCTGTGTGAGAAATACATTGTCATTTTTCTGGGATAAATGCCTAGAGAGTATATTGTTTTTTAATTTAGTCAAATGTGGCTTATTCAGCAGGTTGAAGTAATGACTGTCCCAAAGAAATACAATCAGAATAGCAGTAAACATTTGAATGGATAAAGAATTCTAAGAAAATCTTAAATTTTTTTACCTATGGATCATGAATGTAGCCACCAGTCTTTCATTTCTTGTTCTTTTGAAAGGTAAAACTATGGATAATTGTTTTGATGATCTATAGATAAGTATTGGTTATTTAGTCTATCATATATGTATTCTCCTCAAAATATAATTCAGTATGCAGACCTCCCTGGTGACCTAGGGGTTAAGTCTCAGCACTGTCACCATGACAGCATGAGTTCAATCCCAGGCCAGGGAACTAACCCCCACATAGCACAGCAGATTTCTCCTATCTTACCCAGTGCTCCCCTTAGTAATATATTTGAATAAATCTGCCTGTTGTGCACCTACTCTGTCTCTGTTTAGCCCTCTGACCCCTCACATCTCTGGCCTATACCCCAGTTCTTCTATGTGAAAATAAATAAAATTAGAAATATATTCAGTATGCAAACAGAATCAACAACCAACAACTGTTTGTTTCTGTACAATAGTACCCTGGACATTACAAGGGAACTTTTTGGGTTGTTTTAGCCTACCATTCAGCATGTTACTAACATTTAGTTGCTGCTAGAGAATTTCATTACTGAATTAGTTGTGTTTCATTCACAGAAAGATGAGCCAGATGCTTTCAAAGAGCTGGGGACAGGAAATAGAATTGCTACATGGCTGTTTTATGTAAGTTAGTTAATTTTAAGTTGGGGTTTGTTCACATGATTCATTTATTTTGAGATGTATGTTCAGCTTGTTGTTGTTCTTAGCTCTTATTTAACCCCACCATTTAAGAAGAATGTCACACAACTGATTAAAGGGAGTTAAGAATGTTTCCATTTGCAGCTTTTTCATATTTTAATATTACAACCTGAAGAAGTTAAATTGCAGCCCAAGTGATAACTACTTAGACATAATCATTACTATTTTAGAGTATGGATGATATCTCTTTAGACATATATAGTATGTACATATATGCACATTATGTAAACTTTCCATCTGAATTACTGATATGTATCAGAAAAGTACACAAATCGTAAATATATAATGATAAAATTTCACAAAGTGATTGCATCTAGTGTAATTTGCACCCAGATCAACAAATAGTACATTATAGTACCATAAAAAACCTGTCAAGAGTAACCATTCCCATGCTGTTTATTAAGGTTTCAAGAATACCATGGTCTTATGCTCATACATATAGATAACATTAAGCTTTAATCATGATATTTGCCCTAGTCATATGTTGTTACTTCACTTTCTTTCTCACTATTGTAATGTTGACTTTCTCTCACTATTGTAATATTGACTAAGCTTAACTTAAGGTTCTTGCTCTGGATCTTTCATGCATTTGCATGACTGGCTTGAAGACTGAGGTTGAGGTTGGACTTTTAAGTGGTCTGGGCTTCCTTACAGATGGTGACTGGATTACATGAGCAAAAAATTTCCCTTCCCAAAAAAAGATCAAGGCAGGAGTGCATGGCTTTTTAATATTTAGCCTCTGAAGTCAAGTAGTGCCACTTCTGCTGTATTTAATTAATCAAGACAATTACATAGTTCAAGGAGATGAGACATAGACCCTACAACTTAAGAAGACTGTCACATAAAAAAGAGCATGTAAGACAGGGCCTTTCAGGATTTATCTTGAAAAATACGGTTTCTTATAATATTGTAATCTGTTAAATTTAAAAAGATACAATTTATATCTAGACTTAATTTTATGTATTTCATTACTCTTTCTATCTGTACCCCTATTTGAATTATATGAATTGGCATTTCTTTTTACTGTTATATTTCATTCCCAAAATCTTTCTCTTTACTCAGTCTGCCACCTTCTCTGTTAGTCTTTTACCCTATTATCACCATTCTTCTTCCCCTCTTTCTTTACATTCAAACCTCCTACTTAACTTTCCTATCTCTTTCTTGCCCTTACCTATTTCCACCCATCACACAACTGTCTTGTTTCTAAAAGGATCTAAGATAACCTTAAAAAACTGAGTAAAACAAGTAGGTTGAAATTAAAAATGAGAGTTATCTCAAAAGGGAAATCAGAAGAGAAGTTGATATACTGTACATTTATACTCTGAAGTCTTGTATACTTTCTATAAAAGAGATAGAGGTGATCTCTTTATAGAGGTTGCACCAATTTATATCACCTTTAAATATAGTGTTTGTCAAAGCTTTTGATCCGCATGTCTGTCACTTATCAGAATGACAGTTGCTACAGTTTTAATTTGCATTCCCCTTAGAGCATTGTACATCTTTTCAGATGTTTAAGAGGCATTAGAATTTCCTTCTTGCATTAGTTTCGTCTTGTATTTCCTTTGCTCATATAAATGTTGATGCTGCATTATTTGGCCCAATATCCACACATATTAGATTATGTGTTAAGTTACTATTATGGTCTCTTCTAGTTATATAGCATGTTGATTAGATTACCACCCCTCATTTATTATTTCCAAATGGGTTACATAGTAAGTACCCTCTAGAGCTACCTTTTCATGAACTGCTACTTAATTTCTCCAGTTAGTTTTTGGTTTGCTTAATAGCTTTTAACTGTTTAATTGTATTTTTATCATGGTAAGATGCCCTTCTTTATTTTCTTTCACTTAATTTTTTACCTTATTTTAAACTGCCTCATATTAAGATCAAACTTCATTTTCATAGGTACACAACAAAAACAAATCTTACCATTTGTTTTTTTTTTTTTTAAAGATTTATTTATTTATGCATACAAGCACTGGGGCACAGGCCAGAGGTGTGGGGGGGTGAGAGGATTCACCACAGAGAG
>JAGFMF010012105.1:82502-108856 GCA_019455555.1 Galemys pyrenaicus
CCCCCCCTGGCCGGCAGCAGGGATCGAACTCGTGCTTCAGTGGCTGCGATTTGCTTCGTAGTGCGTTGCTTAACCCACTGCGCCACCAGGGGAGGCCTCTTACCATTTGTTTTTAAGTCACTTGTTTTTACATGTGGCTTTTGGATATAGCATATAATTGTGTTTTGCTTTGTAGACAATCTTTGTTCATACATTCTATTTCAGTTGCTTTTTTAAAACAATCTTCACTAGGGGCCTCCCCTGGTGGCGTAGTGGGTTAAGCAACGCGCTATGAAGCAAACCACAGCCACTGCAGCACGAGTTCGATCCCTGCTGCCGGCCAGGGGGGGACACTCACATGGTGCGGCAGACCTCTCCTGTTGTGCCCGCTGCTCCCCTCAGCAGTGTACTTCTGTTGATCTGCCTGTTCTGCTCCCCGCTCTCTGTGGTGAATCCTCTCACCCCCCACACCTCTGGCCTGTACCCCAGTGCTTGTATGCATAGATAAAAAAATAAATCTTAAAATAATCTTCACTATAATGAGCTGTTTCCTTTGCCTTATTTTGTGTGTATGTGCTTCCTCAATTAATTTGGAAGATTTGTGTTTATATTCTAGGTCATCTTTAAAACTATATAATCTTATATAATCCTTTAGTTAGTATTTCTTCCTACAATGAGAAATGACAAAACTGATTTTAGTTTTTTTCTTGATGTTTACTTCTGGTTTTTGTTTAAATTCATTTATTTAAGTATTTACTGAACACCTGCTATTATTGAGATACTATTCTAGACACTAAAGCTCAGCAATGAACAAGACAGGTGAAAATTCCACCCTCCATGCAGATTATATTCTTAGTGCAATAAAAATATGTTTAGATGTCTCTGTTACTTGTCTGTTTTTAAATTCTCTTTATCTCTACCTATAAAGTAAGTGTCTATTCTAAAAATATATCCCCATCTCCTTTTCTGATTATCATTCCATGTATACACACATACACACACACCCCTTATTTATGCAAACCTAAACATTATCTTATTTTGTTTTTAGAAAACTACAGGGCATGTACAAACCCATCTAAGTAGAAGCAGATGTTCTCATGTTGCAAAATTCAGGATCATAGCCTCATTAAAGTGGCATGTTTAACTTGATTCTAACAGCACTGTTAATTAACTCTCCTATCTCTTCTAGATGAGTGATGTATCAGCAGGAGGGGCCACTGTTTTTCCTGAAGTAGGGGCTAGTGTTTGGCCTAAAAAGGTAAAGTTGCTTTGTTATTTTAATTTTGGAGGTCTCTTCATTTCTTTCCCCAAGGAGATGTACCTTTATTTCATGTCTAATTTTAAGACTACATTATTTCCAGGTAAATTTTTGGATATTTTTATAGATCGATTTACCATATATACCTTGAGGTAATGCCCAATCAGGGGTTAGTGTTTAGGAATTTTTATTTCTAAAGTGGGTTCGATATATTGTTTGCCACTACATCTATTATTAAGATTTGTTTTGGAAAATATTCTTTATTTCTCAAACAGCTTTTTTGATACTAACATTTTCATGTGATCAATAGAAAGCTTTTAAATGATATAATCATTATCAGGATCATATTAGAGGAAGATAAAATGCTGCCAACAAAGGACTATATCCACAAGAACAGAGAGAATTTGGTTGCTGCAAAAAAGTGGTAAAATGGTATTATATTTGGGGATAATTTTGTATTGTTCTCCACAGGGAACTGCTGTTTTCTGGTATAATTTGTTTGCCAGTGGAGAAGGAGATTATAGTACACGGCATGCAGCCTGTCCGGTGCTAGTGGGAAACAAATGGGGTAAATATTTCCTATGTTCTTTGAATTTGTGATTTTTGTGTTATATTGTCTTTAATGCTATTTCCACATGTTATTTTAAGAAGCATTGGCTCAAAATTGAGGAAGACAGTATCTTTCCCTCAAATGTTTCACAATGATCTGAGACATATTAATGTATAAATTACAATATAGTATTATACACACTAACAGATGTAAACTGAAGATGGCAACCTCCTACATTGGGGGGACTTCTTCAGAGTTTAATTTTATATTTGGTCCTGGAGATATGCAGTCACTTTACAGGGGTGTTCAGGACCAGTGTCAGGATCACTGTGATGCTACAGAGGCGTGTTCTCTCAGTGTCTTGGGATATAGCATTGGTCACATTTAAAAAAAAATAAAAACAGGTAAACCTATTTTAATATATAATATTAAACCCAAGTTACCCATTTCATTATGTGTCAATAGCTATATTTCTGTTGTTCAGTAGCTGGTAACTATAATGTTTGAGTTACAGTATTAGGATTGAGAGGTTAGTGGGAGAAAGATCAGTTTAGAAGTCTGTTTTTCATTGTCTAAGTGGGTGATAATGAAATCCTGGACTAAGGCACCAGCAGAAGTGTTAGTGCATAAAGTATAGATTAAAAAAAAACTATGGGTTTGATGAATAAAAAGTGTGGATGCACAGGTTGGGAAAGATAAAAAAGTAGCTAGGAATTACTATGGGTCCTAGTTTAAGATCGTTTGTACATATTGATACCATTGACTGGGTTCTAGGATAGAAGTAAAACATTTATTTTGAGGCATATTAATCTGAAAAGGCAGGATCTTGTATTTCTGAATCATTCAGTGTTGTAAACCAGTGTTACCTTAATTTTTAAAATTAAGGTATTTTTAAAAATAAAAACAGAAAATAGAATTGAGGAAACATTATAAGCACATAATAGTAATTACTTTGAGCATTTATATGCAAACAAGTTCAACAATCTAAAAGAGATGGACAAATTCTTAAACTATATAATCATCCAACGCTAAAGAACTAGAACACCTAAACAAACCAATCACAAGCAGTGAAGTTAAAACAGTAATCAAAATCCTTCCCAAAAACAAAAGCCCAGAAGACAGCTTCACAAATAAATTCTACCAAACATTCAGAAATGAGCTAGTGCCTCCTACACAAATTCTTTCAAAAAATTGAGAAATACTACCAGATATGTTTTATGAAGTCAATATTACACTAATGCCAAAACCAAACAAAGACAACATAAAACAAGAAAGCTAAAGGACAATCTCCCTAATGAACACTGGTGCAAAAATTCTCAATAAAATCCTAGTCAATAGAATCCAACAATGCATCTAAAGGATAATATACCATGACCAAATAGGATTTCAGGGTTCAATGTCCAAAATCAATTAATGCAACACATCAGCGAAAAGAAAAATAAAAACCACATGATTATATCAACAGATGCTGAGAAAGCATTTGACAAAGTTCAACATCCATTTATGATGAAGGCCCTCAAAATTCTCAGGATAGAAGAAACATTTTAATATAATACAAGTCATTTGTAACAAACCCACAGCCAATATTATGCTCAATGTTGAAAAGCTGAAAGCTTTTCTTTTAAGATCTGGAGCAAAACAAGGATGTTTTGCCACTCCTTTTCAGTGTAATACTGGAAGTCCTAGCCAGAGCAGTAAGACAAAAGAAAGCAGAAAGACATACAAGAAATCCATATACGGAAAGAATAAAACTATCACTATTTGCAGATGATATGGTAATATACATAGAGAAACTTAAAAACTCCACAGAAAAACTAATGAAAATAATAAACCAGTTTAGTGAAGTAGCAGGATACAAAAAACACCCAAAAAAATCAATAGACTTCCTATGTGCAAACAATCAATCTGAAGAAATTAACAAAACTATCCCATTCACAATTTAAGCAAAAAAAAGTCAAATAACCTGGGAATAAACCTAACAAAGAAGGTGTGAGTAACCTATGCAAAGAAAATTATAAAACATTTATAAAAGAAATAGAAGACAACACAAAGAAATAGAAAGACTGCACATGAATTGGAAGAATTAACATTAAAATGGCCATCCTCCTAAAAGCAATTTACAGATTAACTGCAATCCCAATAAAAATCTCAGTGACATTCTTCAAATAAATAGAAAAAATATTGATGAAATTCATATGGAGCCACAAAAGACCTCAAATAGCCAAAGCTCTTCTGACTAAAAACAAGAATGGAAGTATCACACTCCCAACTCTACTACAAAACCATAATAATTAAAACCAGTATGGTACAGGAACAAAAACCCACAGACCAATGTAACTGAATAGAAAACCCAGGAAGAAAGCCACACATATATGGACAACTAACCTTTGATAAAGGAGCAAAGAATATGTAGTAGAACAAGAATAGTTTGTTCAACAAATGGTACTGGGAAACTGGACCAGCACATTCAAAAGAATGAAACTACTACTTCACACCATGCACAAAAACCAACTCAAAATGGATAAAAGAATTGAACATGAGGCCTGAAACCATAAAATATATAAAAGAAAATATAAGTAAAACACTACTCAGTAACATCTTTAAAGACTCATCCCCCACTGCAAAAAAAGTGAAGGAAAAGATTTTAAAAAGCTGGGATTTTAAAAAGATTGTAAAAAGCTGGGATTACATCAAAATAAAAAGCTTCTGTACAAGAAAGACTTTTTAAAAAAAAAATATTTATTTATGCATACAGTTGCTGGGGTACAGGCCAGAGTCGCAGGAGTTGAGAGGATTCACCAGAGTGGGGAGCAAAACAGGCAGATTGAAATACACTGTGGAGGGCAGCAGCAGGTGGGGCAAGAGAGGTCTGCAACACCATGTGGGGCCCCTCCCTGACCAGCGGCAGGGATCGAACTCATGCTGCAGTGACTGCGTTTTTGCTTCATAGTGCGTTGCTTAACCCACTGCGCCACCAGGGAGGCCCCAACAAGAAAGACATTAACCAAAACAAAGAGACACCTACTGAATGAGAGAAAATCTCTGAACTCCATACAACTGATAAGGGACTGGTCACAAAGATCTACAAAGAGCTACTCAACAAAAACAAAGTAAACAGTCCAATCAAAAAATGGGCAGAAGAGCTAAAAAGACACTTTTTTTCTCCAAAGAGAAAAAGCACATGGCCAACAGGTGTATGAGAAAATGTTCAACATCCCTTATAATCAAGGAAATGCAAATCAAAAACACAATGAGGTAATAATACCTTATACCAGTGAGAAGGGCACATATTTAAATAAGTAGCAACAACAAATGTTGGCGAGGATGTGGAGAAAAAGGGACCCTCCTACACTGCTGATGGGAATGCAAACTGGTCCAACCTCTATGGACAGTTGTGAGGCTGTTCCTCAACCTACTTAAAAAAGAAGAAAGAAAGAAAACCACCCATAAATTCCACTCCTGGGAATCTACCCAAAGAACTCAGAAACATTAATTCAAAAGGATACCTGCACCTCTATGTTTATTACATCACTATTTACAAGAGGCAAGAGATGGAAACAACCCTAATGTCCAAAAATGAATAACTGGATCAAGAAGATGTGCTATATGTACACAATGGAATACTACTCAGCAATCAAAAAAGATAAACTCATATGCCATTTGTAGCAACATGGATGGAGCTAGAAGGGATTATGGTCAGTGAAATAAGCCAGAAAGAAAAAGAAAAATATCGATGGTTTCACTTGTAGGAGGAATATAGAGGAACCAAATAAGGGATCGGGAAAAATTAATTATAATAAAAAACCAAAATAAACAGGCAGCTATAAATCAGAGACATTCTGTGGGATAATGTGAAGGAGAGGGATCAAAATGGGAGGAAAAAGCACAGGGGACTATGCTGATGATGCATGGGTGAATCAGTGGTGAGAAATTTAGGGGACTACACCTGAGAGGAGAAAGCACACATTGTGCAAAAATGATGTAAAATATAAATTAAATTAAAAAATAATAAAGCTGAACTCTTCACTTAAAATCTAGTGAAACAGAAATTAATAGTTTATTATTTTTCCTTGTTTCCAATCCAGTGTTCTGTCTAGTGAACACCTCTCATTGATCATAATAGTTTGACCTCAAATAAAAGCTCCTCAGAGAAAGGAAATATTTATTACTAAAATATATGTATAAATAAAATGCTCACAAATGTTAATAAAAAAATAGTAATTGATCCTGGAGTTGTTCCTTTAGAATGAAGATTGAGTTCATTTAAAAATGTCTTTGTTTTACCTGATTGTAAAATATAACCTCGGAAACAATGTCCTGCTCTGTTTCATTTCAGTCTATACATTGAACATTAGAAACTTTAGAAAATGCATAGACTCAAATGTACATACATATATAATTGTGTATTATAAATTTTTGTAAGTTTACAACTTTTAGTGAATTTTTTTGAAGAGTTGCAACTAACAACTGTTTTTCTGGTTTTGGGCTTGAACTTTTAGCCAAGTTATAGACTTGGCTATAAGACTGTTATAGACTTAACTCTTAGAAGTTCATTAAGCAATAATTACAGTATGAAAATTTAATGTATTTTTCTTTATCTCACAGTATCCAATAAATGGCTTCATGAACGTGGACAAGAATTTCGAAGACCATGTACCTTGTCAGAATTGGAATGACAAATAGGCTTCCCTTCCTCTTCTGTTGTACTCTAATTTGTCTGATACATGTTTCCAGATCTTAACTTTCAAGAGTTTACAACTGAATAACACTCCATGATCAAGTCAGTCATGAACCTCATCCCATGTTTCATCTGTGGACAATCACTAACTTTCTGGATTTTCTCTTTTAAAAGTAATACTAAATCACCATCTTGTACTTCTGTTACCTTGAAGTTCAATTGGTATCATAGAGGACAAAGCAAGGCAGAGTTTAAAATGTGTAATCTTTACATTTATGTTATATTTTAAGGAACATTCTGGTTGGACAAATTACAATTTCAACATTGGATTATAGTATTTCACTACATCACAGTTGGTAAGTGATAGGCTAAACGGGGCCATGTGATTAAGGAACAGATGCCTTACACGATTTACCTAGGTATTATGTTACCTAGTATTACTTTTTATTTTCGGGATCTGTCTGTAGACTATGAATAAACTACAACTCTAATCTGGTTTCCATATAGTATTTGCCCCATTCATAAGAGAAAAAAGCCAATAAAATAGCCTAAGTCCTTTTTAAAGAAAGTATACTGTATTTTACCAGTCCCCCTTTTTTTTTCATAGCTGCTCTGTGATGAATTAAATCTATGAGTTAAAATACTTTGATTTTGATTAAAATTTTTTTCCTTTTATATGTGAAGTTCTGCATGACAACATTGGACCTTTTTATCTAAATGAATTATCATTAAATCTGTTTTTCTTTAAATAGTGAATGATTTTGTCCATAAAATTTGCTGTTTTTCTTAGTGCTAATATTTTATACCTTTTACTACTACTGTAGTGAGGTGGTAATAATGGTATTTTCTGATTAATATTGTGCCTTAGGAGACTGGAAATTAAAAAATGTACATATTCTTTCAATGATGAGGGAATTGATAAGAAAAAAGGAGTATTTTTCCTAAAAAGCCAAAATGTTTGTTTTTTCCAATTCTGAAATGTATTGTGACAATGACCTATTTATGATCTTAAATCTTTTTTTAAAAAGATTTCTGTTTTCTGTGTGGTGTTTTTCATATTTGATGTGAGTACGCGCTGTATCAGTTAACAGGTTATTTTGATTTGTTACTTCTTTAGTATATAGGACTTAGATATTTAATCAGTTAAGATATACTTCCTTTATAAGTAGCTCTACAAGTTTATGGTGGTTATGGAGTTATTATAGTAATAGCAGTTAAGACTAGTATTCAAAAATGTAGAATGTAGTATAAAACTGAAAACTCAGTGAGGAATGTTAATTAACCCTTCACCTTTTTACATTCCTTACAGTGAATCCTTGTTCACAGAAGGGGTTTTGTCCTTTGTATGTATGAAAGTCTTAGGTTTATTGTCTGGGAAGGTATTTACTACTAATTTTTTTAAGCAAATCAGTTGTGATTTGTACCACTACCAGCATTTTAGTAAGAAATATTGAAAACTCAGTGGTTTAATTTCAGATTTTATAAACATAGGTGATTTAGTAAAAATTAGATGGAACCAATGCAAATTCAAAAAGTGTAGAACTGGGGATTCAAAGAATGGAAATTAAGATTTATTGCCATGTGTTTCAGCAAGTAAAATAAAATTATTTCAGAATGAAATTGTATATTCTATAATCTTACAAATTTCCTCATATTCAACCCCAAATCCCACATGAGGATTGTGAACCACTCTTTTAAAAGAGTTACATACTGCATAACCCTCCCAAACTTCATGATTACCAACTCTTTTCAAATGAAAAGGAAAAAGGAATTCCAATAAAATCTTTGGGTCTAGCGGTCCCTGTAGTCCTCTTTTTTTTTTTTTTTTTAAAGATTTATTTATTTATGCATACAAGCACTGGGGTACAGGCCAGAGGTGTGGGGGGGTGTGAGAGGATTCACCAGAGAGCAGGGAGCAGAACAGGCAGATCAATGGAAGTACATTGCTGAGGGGAGCAGTGGGCACAGCAGGAGAGGTCTGCTGCGCCATGTGGGTCCCCTCCCTGGCCGGCAGCAGGGATCTAACTTGTGCTGCAGTGGCTGCGGTTTGCTTCATAGTGTGTTGCTTAATCCACTGCACCACCAGGGAGGCCTGTTTTTGTTGTTTTTTAATGGTAACCTTTCATGTAAGTGAGAGCTACAGCTATTATGGAAAATGTACATTACTGATTTCCTCACTTTGCCCTAAATGCCTGTGCTTCATAGCTGGCAATCTCATTGTTCATTAACTTTAAGCATGGAGTTACCACCAGAATCACCAACATGAAGTTAATTTGAGGTATACACCAAAATACTCAAACAGCATGGTAAATACCTATGATAATGTCATAGTAACCTAGTAGTAGAAAAAGAAGTGATTTTAGGGTTCTTTGGGAAGCTAACTCATAAGTGCAGTGATGAAAGAATCAATCATTTACCTACTACGGTAAAGATATAATTGAATAGTTAATACAAGCAGAAAAGGATTAAGAGTTTATAAGCAGTAAACATAAGTACATAAACTAGTGCGAGTGTGTGTGTATGATTATTACTAATGAGAAGAATCTAATATCCTCATATAGTCATGTATTGATTGGTTATATATAAATTCCATTCCAGGTATTCACTTAAGTCCATATGGTTGAAAAATGAACTACCTTCATGCAGAGCTTCTGGACTAAACAATTGAATGATTCAATTTCCACCTTTAAAAAACTTAGTATAATACCAAAACAACACAAATACCCAATCATAATTAGATAATTGAAAATGACAAGAAATCAGCAGAATTACAAAATAAATATTGCAAGAAGAAAGCAAAATAAAAAACTTCAATCTAAATAACCAGCAACACAAGCACCAATCTCTCCTCTTGGAAGCACTTCAATATGGTCAAAGTTGGTGCTGTAGAAGGAGCAATATTGAGTAACTGAGAGAAAAAGTTGACTCGAAGACTAGAGAATATAACTTGGTTATTACCAAAATTTTCACAATAAAATAATTTATTTCTGTTTTCCTAATGTCCTTGGGTATCACTCAGCTACCCTATAAATAACTGTAGTAGAATAGACAGGTTCCTCTCTGCCTGCTTTCTTACCATTAGGACTTTATTTTCTGTGTGGATGTAACCTCAATTATTAAATAAAAACACTGATGCAGGAAGATCGAGCAGACTACCTTATATGAATTTTTATAACTTATCAAATGAAAAAGATTTTAAGTAAAAGGAAAACCAAAAGGAGTTGAAATTCTCCAGGTATTTTGTTTTATGAGGTTTGTTGAATTTCCATTGCAGCAACAATTTCCATTGTTGAAATTACTTGTACAAAGTAAGATAATCATAGATAAGCGCAAAAGCAAAACAAAACCTTAGATATTATCATTTGGTGGTTCTCTTTTCCAATAAGACAATTCTAATACCAATTTGTTTTACACTAAGCACTTCAAAGGATTCAGAATAGAATGTCTTAAAATGTGTAGAGTGATAGGGACTTTAACATTTCAGAACATTTTTAGGGAGATAAATGATATCTTCAGTCACCTTTCCTAGAAAAGTCATTCACTTAAGTTCACATTTAAAGTCTTAAGTGTCATTAAACTTCATTGCAATGTAAGTTTTATACTAGCTTGGATACACTAGGGGTTAACTCATTTTCTATGAAAGAACTGCATGATGGATTAACTTCTAATAACAGTCTTATCCTTCGATGCCTGTGCAATAAAACATAGCTGTAAACTATTAGATAAAATAACCTAATAATAGTGCAATTTAAGTTTGTTTTATTTTTATTTTATTATTAAGGCTCTGTCACACTTTCCACACTTTTACGAGGTGAGAAAAATAGTCCTTATTAAAATGAATCAGTGTTGGCAGCCCTCCTGGTGGCCTAGGGATTAAACCTCAGTGCTGTCACTGAGACTGCCCACCGTTGTGGCCTGAGTTGGATCCCTGGCCAGGGAGGGGACCCACATGGCACAGCAGACCTCTCCTGTCTCACCTGCTGCTCCCCTCAGCAGTGTATTTCAGTAGATCTGCTTGATCTGCTGCCCCACTCTGTCTCTGGTGGATCTTCTCACTCCCACCCCACACCACTGGCCTACACCCCAGCTCTTGTATGCAAAAATAAATAAAAGTCCTTAAAAAATATTTCTCAAGGCTACCACTAGACCTGCCTTGCAATGCTTCAAATTGAAAGGGCATTAGATAATAACTTAGTCATATGAAAATATAGCGATAGATAATGAAGTGAAATATATGGACAAAAATAGCATTATAATTTTGGTTTCTAACTTCACTTTTTCCTATAGGATTTCAAAAATATGCATAAGAATTATAAATCCGAATTATGTGTATGCAGTATAAAAAGATAATTTGACTTCACTAGAATAAAACAAGTATAGTTTTTGTGGGTGATTTAAGTTGGTATCAATATAAGTTAGATTGTTAAAACTTTTAGAGTATTATATGTAATTCCCAGCATAACCACAGAGAAAATGTGCTGACAGGATATAAACAAAAGGAAATGAGAAGAAATCAAAACATGTCATTACAAAAATCAACTAAAAACAAAGGAAGTCAATAACAGACAAGGAACCAAAAGCTGTTAGGAAATCAAATGCCCATCCCTATCATTAATTAAAGTGTAATTAACTCCCCAGTCAAAAGACTTCAGTTTAAAAAGACAGCTGTAATGGATTAAAAAGAACTTTATCCTGTGGCCTCTCTACCACTTGGGGCCTCTGCACCTGTGTGTGAAAGCATTGGCTAAGGCTCTCCCGCCTGACTGCCTTAAGACAGTGGCCTGCATCATGAGGCAGCCAGGGATGCCTAGGAGGCTTTTGACTGACTGTGTGGCCATGGTCTGAGGTGGTCTGGAGTAGCTCAGAAATTACAAATACCTGCATGGGAAATCCTCCTTGTATACCTGTTCAACATGTCCCCTCCAGGCCCCCCTTAACGTTGATGACCCTTTGTCTTCCCTGGACCCTGAAGGGGTCCTTCTGCTATTGTCACATCATCAACTGTCACATCAATCATGCTTGTTTATTACTGCTAATAAAATGCAAGAGGGCTGCTCACTGAGCAGCAGTTTGGCCTTGCAAGCCTGCTCCATGACTCGTCCCTTAGCATGTCCCTGGAGACATGCTGGCCGTCCACAAACCACATTATCCAAAGATATGCTATCTAAAATAGACTTACTTTAGTTGTAAAGACATGCAGAGTTGAAAGTGTGAGAGGATGGAAAAATGTATTTCTCATCAACATCTCAATGTTTTTGAAGAAACAAATTCATCCTAAAATAAATACGATATCACAAGTGATCCTAAAGAGCCAAAAACAATCCTTAAGAACAATAGAGCCTCATAATTCTTGATTTCAGAATTTATCAAAATGCTACAATATCAAAACTGTGGTACTAGACAGATGTATAATCAATTGAAATAGCCCACAAATAAACCCTTGTAACACATAGGTAACCCAACTTAAAAAAATTGATCAAGGACTTGATCTATTGCTAAAGATACACAAATGACCAGTAAGCACATGAAAAAATGTTCACGTTACTAATTAGGGAAATGCAAGTCAAAACCCCTATGAGATACTAACTTACACTATTTAAAATGACATCACAAAAAATAGGAAATGACAAGAGTTGGTGAGGCTGTGAAGAGATGGAATCCTTGTGCATTGCTGGTGGGAATAGAATGTTGCAGCCACAGTAGGATATGGATGGTGATTACTCAAGAAAATTAAACAGTTACCATATGATCTAGCATTTCTGGGCATATGTCCAAAAGTAGTGAAAACAGGGACACAATTTTAATAGCAACATTATTCACAATAGCCAGAAGGTAGAGGCAACCCAGGTATCTATCAACAGATGGTCAAACAAAATGTGATATAGAGGGTGGAATTTTACTCAGCTTTAAAAAGGATATTGTGACACATGGCACAGCATGGATGAAACTTGAAAAAATTATGCTACATGAAATAAGCTAGAGACAAACAGGCAAGCATTGTATGGTTCTACTTATGTGAAGTACCTACAATAATTTATAAAGAAAGAACAGTGCTGACCAGGGACTGCAGGGAGGGGATGTAGGTAGTTATGTTTTAATGAATACAGAATTTGTTGGGGTAGATGAGAAAGTTCTAGAGATGGATGATGGTGATGATTATACAACAACATGACTATATTTAATGCCACTAAACTGTACCCTTAAAATAGTGGTAAATTTAAACAATAAAGTAGTAAATTAAAACAATAGAAAAGTTTGAACAAAATTAAACAGGAGTTACTATTATGACACGGCAATTCCTCTTCTGAAATATGTATCCAAAAGAATTAAAAACAGAGACTTGAAGAGATGTTTCTATACAAATAACCAAAAAGTGAAAGCAATCCAAGTATCCAATGATGACTGGATAAAGCAAATAAAGGATAAAAAGGAAAAGCAATAAGCATATTAAAAAAGGTATAGATAAAAAATATAATGAAAACCATTGAAAAAAATAAAAATGTCACAGATAATAGGATTTCCTAAATAAACAAGTCTAAAGTAAATATTCCCTAAAAGTTATTTTTCAAGAACACTTTTCTAGTATAAGAACCTGACACTAAGCTTTTGATGGTTGAAGCATCCATTTCAAAGACATTAATCTTGGACGAACTTGCCAGTTGTATGACACAATTACAAGCAAAACAATGAAGGAATCAGGTGACCTCCACCCACGAAGTTCCCTTCCTATAAAACCTAGGTCACTTGAGTGACCCCAGTTTTGTCTACTCTAGTCCCACTCTTATGAAATTTGCCAGTAAACATGTGAACCTGTGAAACCCTAGTAACCCAACCTTGCATTCTCATAAAGGCAGAGTCCCAGGTTTGTACTCTCTCCTCTCATAACCCATGATCTTGCTGTGTGACTCTCCAGGATGCTGTGACATGATATAAATCTTATGCTTCAAAATTCTGATTTTTTTTGACTGAGGTGTGAGTAAGAACACCTGCAGTCACAGTAAGACCCTCAGGATTAGTGATGCCCAGGTGAACTGGTGGTGGGAATTTTATGGGGACTAGACCTGAGAGGAGAAAGCAAACATTGTACAAAAATGAAAAATTATGTAAAATATATATAAGTAAATCACATTAAAAAAAAAAAGAACCACAGGATTGGCCTAATCACAACTTGACTTCAGTGTGGGATTTGCAACCAAGTAATAGAGGCCCAAGAGAGTGCCTCAGGCATTCATAGCCAATAGCACCACCATCATTAGGCTAGAACTGATAGTATTTCTTAAAAATATTGAAAACTACATATTGTGAGAGCATATTGTCATCATCATAATGGTGAAAAAGCAAAAGTTTTTCTTCTAAGATCAAATATAAGACAAAGATACCTACTCTCACCACTTTTATTCAACATAAAATAGTATTGAAAGTCCTAGCAAGAACAATTAGACATGAAAAATAAAGGAAGAAGTAAAACTGTCATTATTTGCAGGTGACATATTTTTATAAGCACTAATGATGCCACCTGAAACTGTTAGAAGTTACAGGATTAAAAAAAAAATCAATATGCAAAAATTAGTTGCATTTCTACACTTATGAACTACTAAGACAGAAATTAAGAAACCAATGCATTTATAATTGCATCAAAAAGAAAAATACACCTAGGAATTTTGGTTTTAAAAGACATGTAACTGAAAATTGTAAGACACTGATGAAATAGAAGAAAGCTAAGATAAATGGAAATGGATTTCATGCTCATGGTTTAGAATAATAATATTAAAATATCTACACTGCCTAAAACAGTCTACAGATTCAATACAATGGGAGCTTCCACAGAAATAAACAATCCTAAAATTTGTATGTGTTAGAGGGCAGGGAGAGGGGCACCCCAGAACCCCCAAACCCACCCTCTCTGAATGGGTTCTGCCATCCACCGCATTAAGACAAGCATATAAGACCTTTAATGGAAAGGAACTTTAATACAATTAGGGTACAATACAGAAAGGACAAAGAATATAGTTACTAAGTATCCAAAGTTACCCAGCTCCTTGAGGGTAAAAGTTCAGCCAAATAGGACTGGCCCAAAGCAAGTCTCAAAAGCCTGCCACAAGTCTAAGGGACCTTTCAGTAGAGACCCATAAAAAAGGGTCAGAAAGAGTCAGACAAATCCAGGATGAAAGCTGCCATTATTAACCTCCCCACGGGTCTCTCACCCACATCTGTTCTAGCCAGTCCAAGACCAAAAAGCAAGTGCAATTTCTTTACATGTCCCTTTGCTTTACGTGCCTCCTCCATACCTCCTTGCTGCTCTCCATCCTGCTTCCTTCTGTCCTCCCTTCCATCTGTTCTGTCCTCTCTGCAGAATCTTATCCCTGCTCAGCTCCACCCACTTAGGGCGGAACCGGGATTCTGGAACTTACCCCTTTCCTGGGGACCACCCTGTTACATATGGACCCATAAAAGAAGCTGACTAATCAATAAAATCTTAAGAACATAGATGGAGGTGTCATGCTTCCTGGTTTCAAATTATACTACAAGCTATAGTAATCAAAATAGTTTGATATTGGCATAAAACAGACACACAGATCAATGGAAAAGGCAGTCCAGAAATAAGCCCAAGCATATATGGTTAACTAACCTATGACAAAGGAGTCAGGGATATATAATGGGAAAGGCCAAAGGAAAGTATCTTCAATAAATAGTGTTAGGGTAGGGCATGGTGGGACATGGAGTCCTTTCACTATTCGCCTCTCAGCATCACAAATCCATACCTGTGTACCTAACTGAAAAATACAAAACCATTAATTCAAAGAGATATATGTACCTCCATGTTTATTGCAGCAGTATTTATAGTAGTGAAGAGCTGGAAACAACCTAGAACCCATCAACAGATGAATGGATGAAGATGTGGTATGTGAACAGTAGGATAGTGTTCAGTTATAAAAAAGATGAAATCCTGCAGTTTCCAACAACGTGGATTTATGTAGAGGGTATTACGTTTGTGAAATAAGCAAGATGGAGAAACATGAACATTATATGATTTCACTCATGTGGTACAGGGAGCAAAAATAGGTATACAAAATAAAGACTTCTAGAGAAGAAATTAAACTGAATTTTAAATGGTTTCTAGGGCCTCCCTGTGGTGCAAGAGGTTAAGCACCACATTATGAACATCCACAGCCACTGCAGCATGAGTTCTATCCCCAGCCAGGGAGCGGACCCACAAGGCGCAGCAGACCTCTCCTGCCTGGGCCACTGCTCCCCTCAGCAGTGTATTTCAGTAGATCTGCCTGTTCTGCTCCCCACTGTCTCTGGTGACTCCTCTCACACCCTGCACCTCTGGCTATACCCCAGCTCTTGTATGCATAATAAATCTTTTAAAAAATTATTTCTAAAAGCAATCCTTTATTTTTGAAAAATGATTATTCATTAAAAGGCTACTAAGCATATAAAATAGAGGAAGAGGAATACTTTCCTGCTCATTTTAAGAGATGAGCATTACCTCGATACCAAAACCTGACAAGAAAACACATTAAAAAATGAAGAAAATAAGATTTCATGAATATATAACAAAACATTTGCAAAATAGTACGTTCAATCCAAAAACAAATAAAAAGATAGATACCCTAAGATCAAGTCATCTTTATCTCACAAATACAAGGTTAGTTTAAGTTTCAAATTTAATCCATATAACTTATCATATATTACCAGAGAGAGAAAAATATTACTCCAATAGATGCAGATAAATTTTTTGACAGGATTTAATAGCATTCATGATTTTTAAAAAATAAAGCAAACTAGTAGAAGAGACAGAAACTAAACCCAACTTGCAAGAGGCAGTTATAAAAATCTTACACACAGATATACATCTGTATGCCTATACACATACATACATCTGTATACCTATACACACATATACCTACATATACACATCTGTATGCCTATACACATATACACATACACATATACATCTATATGCCTATATACACAAATACCTTCATATGTACATCTGTATGCCTATACACGCATATACACATATATACATCTGTATGCCTATACACATATAGCCATGTACACACACACGTGGCTCTAGACACGTGCCAGGAGTCTGACCCTAAGCCAAAGCTCCTGGTCAAGCAATTAGGCCTCACAAATAGGCCAGGAAGACTGGGGTGCTGTTTCAATCGCTATTCATGCAGTATCCTGGGTGGGGTGGTCTGCCAAGGACTGCCTTTCCAGTTTGTAGACAGGATAGAAACACACACCTCCTTGGCCTGCAGAGCTAAGCAAGCAAGGGACATGCCTGTCTAGCAGCTATAAAACCAGAGCACAGGTGGGTATGAATGTTACCCCAAGAGATACTGTCACACACCAATTGAAAGGGGAGGGAAAATAAGCAAAACAAAAGAACACTTGTATATTTACGTCAGACAAAATAGACTTTAGAACAAAGATTGTAGCAAGAAACAAAGAAGGGCACTATAATAGTAAGGAAGGGTCAATCCAACATGAGGATATAACATTTATAGATACTGTGCACCCAACACAGGGCACCTAAATATATAAATATTAACAGAACTAAAGGATAAATGCGGTCATGTGCCATTCAAGGATAGATCACATACCTAACAGTGACGCCAGCTGGGTAGCCCATATATTCTAGGTGTGTAGTAGGCTGTATGATCTAGGCTTGTTAATTATGCTTTCTGACATTCACAAAACAATGAAATCACCTAATGATGCACTTCTCAGAATGCATTCCCATTATTAAGTAATGCATGATTGTAGACACAATAGTAGGGGGATTTAATTCGCTGGAAACATCACATACCATGATCAAGTGAAATTTATTCCAGGGACTAAAGGATAGTTGAACATTCACAAATCAATAAATGTGATATACCACATTAACAAAATGGATTAAAAATAATTTCTCAATAGATGCCAAAAATCATTTGAGAAAATTCAACATTCATTTAAAATACTCTGAACAAAGTAGATATAGAAGGAATGTACCACAATAAAGATGATATATGACAAGCCTGTGATAATATTCAGAGAAAAACGAAGATTTTCCACTATCAGAAACAAGACCAGGAAGCCCTACTCTCCTCGCTTCTACTTAATGTTGTATAGATGCCAAAGTCAGAGAGACCAGGACAGATAAAGGTTGGGTGGGAGGGAATATAATTTAGAAAAGAAGTAAAATCATCACTATTTGCGATGACATGTTATATATAGAAAACCTTAAAGTCTAGGCCTCCCTGGTGGCGCAAGGGGTTGGGCGCCACAGTGTGGGGCTTCTGCAGCTACTGCAGAGCCACAAATCTCCAAGACTTTCACTAAAGAAATTGAAGACAACATAAATAAGTGAAAAGTTATCTATGTTCATGGGTTGGAAGAATTAATATTGTTAAAAGTCCATTCTACCTAAAGCAATCTATGGGTTTAATGTAATTCCTATCAAAATTCTAACGCAATTTTTTAAAGTAAAATAAAAATCCTAAAATTTATATGAAACCAGAAAAGACTCTGAAGAGCTAAAGAAAATCTGAGAAGGAAGATCGAAGTTACAGCTATCATGTGCCCCAACTTCAAATTATATTACTAAGACAATAGGGCATTAGCATAAGAACAAACACCTAGATCAAGGAAACAGGATAGCACAGGAAAAAACGTATGCATACATGGTCACTTTATGATGATGGAGCAATAATATGCAATGGAAAAAGACAGTCTCTTCAATAAATGATGCTGGAAAAACTGAACAACCACTTACAAAAGACACTACATTACTATCTTATACCATATATAAAAATTAATTTGAAGTGGATTAAAGCCTTAAAATAAGACCTGAAACCATTAAATTCCTGAAGAAAACAGGCAATGGGTTCCTTGACATCAGACATGCAATGCTTTTCATAAAAATCAAAGGCGAAAGCAAAAATAAACAATAAACATCAAACCGAAAAGGCTTCTGCTAAAATAAAAATTATTTGTTATTGAGAAATGGTCAGTGGAAATACTATTCATAGTCCCAGTAACAGTTTGAGTTCAGCAGAAATACCCTTCTCAAAATGAAAAACTGTCAATGGTCTTAATTTTGCATTTACCTAGAACAGCTGACATAACTTTCAATTATATGAATTAAAAATGAAATTAGTGAAAGTATACACTTTGATGACATAAGAAGTTAATTTGTGTAAGACAGAAAAATCTTGTGAGCAATCAAGACACCACAGAATAAAAGCATTGTGTCATTATGACACCAAGAATATGTTTAGAATTTTACTCATTATTACTATCATTCCATTATATTTACAATTAATAAACCATTTTTAAGGTAAAACTTTCCATTTTAGTTCCATTAATGTCACTTTTCCTTCCTTTCGACCAGACCCACACACTGCAGCTCACCCCAACCCCATTTTCCTACTGAGAGCCTGTCCAGCTCCGACCAGCGCACTGAGCCTTTGCATTTGGTTTTCTCCTCTCAGAGGGGACTGATGTTTACGATGCTTTGTAGAGTTAATGTGGGAAAATACACACAGAGGCATATCCACAAGTAACTTGAAAACTATAGATGCTTTAAAATACTGGTAGCATTATTGATGTTCTTATGAAATATTTAACTGCTTCCCTTCCTGGATCTATAGACATACACTTCTTATCTACGATGGAGGTATTTATTATTTTCCATGGGGCTTTAAAGATATTTGAGACTAATGACTCATTTGGTCCATATAGGTATCATTTTTATAGACTAATGATTTCATCGACGGGACGCATTTCTTCCCATGACTTTACAGTAAACTATAAACCGAAAGCGACACCAAAACACTACATGGCAGTCAATAGTCTTAAAGCCTAAAATTCCAGATAGTGTTTCTGATAAACACGGACCTTTCAAAAGCAACAAAAAGAAAAACCCACAGCAGGAGAGTTAAGCTCCCCCAGAACGATCGCCGAGCACCATGTCGATGTTAGATACTACTGAGTGCAAATAAAGATAAGGCTCTAAGGGAACAATAAGGCACAAGGTCCCACTCCCAGGCAGCTGACGGGAGCGCTGGCCAACTAGAGGACCGGTCTGAAAGCCATGTTCTCAGGAACAGAGGCAGAGAGTTGGGTCCCAAGTCTCAACTCCCACACAGAGACCGGCGGCAGCCTGGCTGTTAGTCCAGGTGACCAGAGTAACTCAGGGTTCCTGAGCCCTTCATGCTCCACCTGAATCTCCCTAGAGCCTCGTATGAATGGCTGGCTCAGGGGTGGGCCTAGGGCCTGGGGAAAGCTCTTGTGTCAGAAGTTGGCCCTGAAGGTCCAAACCTGTAAGCGGATCAATAAATAGGGTAACAGGCTGATGGGGTAGAATTCCGATTGCTCCACTGCTCATGCCTCTAGCAAACTTCTCCCACCTCCAGGGCTCTGAAATCCACCTCCAAATGCTCTCTCACTGGCCATCCCTCAGATAGGCCCGCCCACTGCCTAACCTTTGCCCTTTCTAATTGCCCTGATCTCATCCCAACCTCTCGAGCTATGTTTAAAGTCCACTCTGAAACACACAGATTGAGTGTTCTAGATAATCCCTGTCCTGTCTGTCATCTGTGGGGTGGATTGTGTACCTGGGACACTGGCTGGGACTTGAGGCGAGACCGCAGCACCTACCTGGCTCCAGGATGAAGCTGGCCAGTGGCTTCTTGATTTTGTGGTTCAGCCTGAGGGGTGGCTTGGCTCAGAGTGACCCCAGCCCGGACACAGAGGAGTCCTATTCAAACTGGGGCCTTCGTAAAATCCGGGGTAGCTTCGAATCTTTCAACAGTTACTTCGATTCCTTTATGGAGCTGCTGGGAGGGAAAAATGGAGTCTGTCAATACAGGTGCCGATACGGTGAGTGCGTGGTTTCTCTTTCTGTAAAAACTATCACTGGTGCACCTGTGAAAAGCTAGAGCGGGGTCACGGTCATGGAAGTTTTCCTATTATCTACCTCTTAGGTAGGATTACAGATTCAGCTAGTAAAAATATAAGTTGCACAGATTTGAATTTCAGATAAACAACAAATCATTTGCTAGCGTAAGTATGGCCGATGAAATATTTGGATACACTTATGCTGACAAATTTTTGGTTGTTTAACTCAAAAACAAATTTCACTGAGTCTCCTATAGTTGGCCCAGCAAACCTATTCCAGAGAGCTTTTCTAGACTTGTTCTCTGGGGCTATGTTCAAGGGTTTGCTGTGAGGAAAAGGTCGCAAGGGGACGGAAAGAGGCTATGAGTATTTGGAGAGTCTCTCCTAGGATGAAAACTAAACTGAAATCAGAGAAAATTCTGCCAGGGGATGAACAAACTTTTTCAGTCACCTTGTGCTAAATTTGGAAATGGACTCTTCTTCCCCGCCAAGGTAGTTCACACTTTCCTTCTGGCTGTCAGTCTTTTGTGGGCATTAATTTGCCTGACCCCTAAAAAGGCTGTCAGATAGATGCCTCCGCTCTACCTCTGCCAGTAGTGGCAATTCCTTGGCGGATGGGAAGGGCCCATGTCCCCCTCTGCCTACCACCTGAACTGTCCCTCAGGCCTGGATCCAGATGGAGAATTGTGAACAGATAGGAAACTACCTTGCTGAATCATAAAGAGGTCGCATGGAAGCCAGGGTGCTTGCCTGGCAAGCAGAGGAGTCTGTGGTGCTAGCCTCCTTCTATTTCGCCCAGGAAGTCAGTGGGATGGGTGCAGCTGGATCACAGATGGGGAGCAGGGGTAACATCAAACTGATGAAAATGCTTTCAAAAGCAAACTCGGTCCATGCGACCTTAGCTTTATGGTTTAGTTTATCAAGTGTCTCATCATGGGGTTAGAGATGAAAAAGGTGAATCAGTTTAGTCTAGCAGGAAAACACATCAGAAATAGTTTCTCCAGACACGCCACAGACAGCAAACTATTTCAAGAGAGACTTTTAAAAGCTAAAACCTAGCTCGGCTCATCCAAAAATCTCTCCATTTTTTCCTCTGGTAGCAGAAATGGCTTCTTTCTAAAACCAAGAGTGACTAGGGGATAAGCATTGCCCCAAAACCAGAACTTCAGCAGCATAGACGCTTTAACCATACGGGAATATGGTGGGGAAAAGCTGCATCTTCTCTGTGACGATTCCAGAGGGTAAAAAACCTGGTCTGTGTTCAGACTGACCTGGCCACCAGCCATGTCTTTGTCCAGAGTGGGCTGGACAAATGCAGAGATGCCTCGTCATTGGGCACCTAGTTTGTACATAGATGGGGCAAGAAAGGGGTTAACCCACTTCAGACACTTACCAATACAGGCATTATTTTCCTTCCTTGAGACAACTCATGACTTAGGTCTGTGGTTTAGCAAATACACAGCAGAAAGTTTTTAGCAACCAAAAAACAAACCTCTTTTTCCTTTGGGTTAAGAACCTCAACCTTTCCCTGTAACCTATCAGCAGCTGCTGGTGGGGGATGGTAACTGTCAACAGAGACTTTGCAGGAAGGCAAATAACTTCATTCACTCTGTGCAAAACAGACTCTGTTCAAGGAGAGGCCTGAAACGGAAAATAGAGAGTTAAGCAAGTTACCTTTGTAAAGCCTCGGAGCCAAGGACTTGGAGGCTTGACCCAAACAGAACAAAATCTTCTCAGGTCGATGGCGAAGCAAACAATTCAAACAGACAATGCCCAACAACTAACGGAGGTGGTTATTTTTGCTTGCTTTCTGGTACGCCGCTTGTACACTGCTTCTGGCTCGTACATGAAGCCACCAGCCATGCTCAAACTTGGAGGAGCTTGAGATTGCCCGGGAGGCCTGTTTAAGAAGCCCCTGGGCCCTGGGTGGAGCCAGGTAATTTGCATTTCTAACAGTTCCCAGGTGATCCTGATGCTGGTCATGGGACCATACTTTGAGAAAAAAGAAATGCTATAAAGGCTGCAACCTTCTTACCAGAAGTCATTTAGTGCTAACTAGACTCTGAAAACAGTTTCTATTTGAAAGTTACTTACTCAAATAATGTCATTTGATTCAAGGTCATGTAGTATAAAGTTGATGAGGAAAAAAAAAATCAATCTTCTTGAGGACCTGCTTCCTCATATGTCTTCTCATTTAAAGAACCTATCCTATACATCACGGACTTGCTGTATTTAAAACAGTAGTTCTCTGCCTCAGCCCTCACCTTAAAACACCTGGGAAGCTTTTAAAACTCCTGGTCAAAACAATTAAATCAGAATCTTCTGGGTTAAACCCAGACATCAGTATCTGTAACCTTCATTAAAAATGCAGTCAAGGTAAGCTGTATTCTTTAAGTGGTAATTCTTGGAGAACTTCAGCCATAGGTTGTCCGGACGGGTAAAGGTGTGTTTATGTCCCAGTAACCTGCAGCAGCATGTCAACATTACTTACCACACTTCTATCTACAGCAATTCATTTTCATGTCAACAAAGTCTGTGTCAAAGGATCGAGCTATAAATGTAATGAGATTCAGCAGGAGTCAATAGATAACCAGCATGAGTGGAGTAAGGAATTGGCCACACTCCTGCAAACTCCCAAGATTTCTAACTCAGTAGGGCTGTGGTGGTGTTACAGGGCAGGGAGAGGGGTACCTTCTCTGTAACAGTAGGGCCCTGGAACTGCACAGGTGGATTTAAATTTGAGGGTGGATCCCATTGCTGGAGACTTTGGGCTTTGTTTCTACATGTATATGAATAGTGTTTTATATATAACTACCTTGCAAAGTTGTTATAAGAATTAAAGATGGAGTGTGGCAGACATCAAACTTTTTAAAAAAAGATTTATTTATGCATACAAGCACTGGGGTACAGGCCAGAGGTGTGGGGGTGAGAGGATTCACCAGAGACAGAGTGGAGAGCAGAACAGGCAGAACTACTGAAACACACTGCTGAGGGGAGCAGCGGGTGAGGCAGGAGAGATCTGCTGTGACATGTGGGGCACCTCCCCAGCCAGCAGCAGGGATCGAACTCGTGCTGCTGTGGCTTCATAGTGTGTTGCTTAACCTATTGTGCCACCAGGGAGGCCCTCAAACTTTTTTTAAATAATTAATTATATATATAATTATATCTATATATATATATATATCTCCAAACATATTGTAATTGTAAGGAAAAAGATGTCTGATGAACAGGTTACCTTCAGATTCTTCCAGTTTTCCTTCAACATTAAACTTAAAAAGCCACAGAAATCCCACTGGCTGGACAATACCCTTTCAGCTTCTAGAAGAAATCCTGTAATGGTGATTTAAGTGTTCTCTGCCTTTAGGTAGGTCTTTTGAGGAGGGCTCTGGAGCAGTTTGTGTTTGTAAAATCATGAATAAAGGTACTGTCATGAAATTCTTTCTTCTGGGGTTTAGATCTTGGAAGAAAAGTATTTTTAAGTATCAGTCTTTCCCCCCACCCCACAAGAGATCTTTTATCTGTTTGAAATCTTAGAGCAAAATTTTATTGACCTTTGAGTTTTCCCAGGGAGAAAATTCACAGCCTTCATCACATTCTCAAGGGGATTGATCCATTGCCTGGAAAAGAAACCGGCCACAGCCTTAAAGACAAAGATACTCTCCTGTGAGGGTGACTGTCCTGGTTTACTGGGGAGGGAGGGAGGGGGGCTGGGGTTCTCAGGATTTGGGTTTTTTGTTTTAAAATAGAGTTGTCAGGCAAACCAGGACAAGTTGGTCATATACCTCGTGTAGTAATTTAATATGTTTCAATTATTGAAAGTTATTGCTTCAGCAAAACTGTCCCTGTCCTGTTTTGTTGGCTTGCCGTGTTGGCTCCTGCTGTGTTAGTGTTCTGGAAGCAGGACATACCTTTGAAATACTGACTCCTTGGTAGCACTTTTCCTGGCACTGGAACTGCTTCTGCAGAAACCAGCTGGGTGGGGAGAGTGGACACGCCTTCCTGTGAAGACTCAACCCTTGAGCTGGGTAATAAAAGCCCAGATTTTACAGATCCTTTCAGTGACAAAACAGAAAGAAAAAAGGCTGGGCCCAGGAGGCCTGTGGGTAGAACTCTGGTTTTGTGGCTGTGGCTACTTCTTCTCCTAAACCTCCTAATTTGCCTTTTAATAAGTGTTTTATGGTGTTTAACTTTGTTGAGGGGCTCTAATTTTCATAAGGTCAAGTTTGTCAGCCTTTATGGCTTTTGAACCTTGTGTCTTGCTTAGAAAACCATCCTCACATCAAGATTATAGTAACCTTCCATTATTTTTTTTCTGTGAAAGTAGCCATAGTTAATATGTAACAAATGAGTGTTGTGATCCAATTTTTTTGGATACCAAAATTTTGAGTTTCACATAATTTTCACAGGTCACAAAATATTATCCCTGTTTTGATTACTTCTCCCACAACTGTTAAAAAATATAAAAAGCCATTTTTAGCTGGCAGGTTAACAAAAAAACAGGTAGTGGGCTGATATGGGCCCTCTTTTGCCCAACTCTTGAACTAAAGAATCAAGTTGTTGATCTCCCATTCCCATAAATAGCCCATCAGGAAAGAAAATTAATTTGTGGATGTATGACACTATTTCTACCTAGTCTGAAATCATCACTTTTTTTTTTATAGACCTTTACTTTGAGCTTCATTCCTAAACAGAATTCCTGCTTCTAACATGAAATATTAAAGACAGTAAAAACATTTACCAAGAGCATTCAGGTAGGAAGTGGCTCTATTAGCATTCCATTATCTTTCAAACTGGAATATCATACTTTTATGTCTGTGAATTATCAAGAGCAAAAAAGACAGAGGGTAGGAATCTGCTGAGTCTGCTACAAAAGACCGCTATCAGCAAAATTATTAAAAAGATACATTTCATCATCAAATATAGTAGTTTGTTTCTCCATTAAAAAAATTCTCCCTGAGGACCTTCCTGGTGGTGCAGTGGGTTAAGTAACGCACTATGAAGCAAACCGCAGCCACTGCAGCACGAGTTCGATCCCTGCCACATGGCGTAGGAGGTGTGTTTCGGTCAGTCTGCCTATTCTGTACCTGGCTCTGTCTCTGGTGAATCCTCCCACCTCCCTGGACTCTGGTCTGTACCCCAGCTCTTGTATGCATAAATAAATAAATCTTAAAAAAAAATACTCTAGATGACTGTTCCGTGGTCATCTCCAGTCAAGGTTATCATTATCTGTGATGACTACCATCGCTGCAACTAACAAAATTTCTCTTCACACATCTACAAAATCAGGAAATAACTCGAGTCATGTAGGAGAGAGCAAGAAAGCTTTTCAGATCGATTCTGCTTAGTTCTGTGATACAAACAGCTAATATATTGGTTCTTTTTTCCTTTGCTTGCTGGTTAATAATGCCTTGCCTTTATTTATGAAATCTTGTGAAATTTCCTTCAAGCTAGTTTGAAAAAATCTTTTTTATAATTCTGTTACGTTAAGTATATGGTTAGGGAGTGTTCTTTTTCTTTTCATGGTGTGTGATCTTACAGTGGGTAGAATAGGAAACCTTGAGTTTTCATTTAGTTTTGTCATGGGGCGTATCTTCAAGGTCAGACACTTGAGTAACATTAGAATTGTTAGTAAGATCCCTAGGAGTGGGATTGCCGGATCATATGGTAGTTCCATTTCTAGTAGACTGAGGAACCTCCATATGGCCTTCCATAATGGTTGGATTAGCTTGCATTCCCACCAGCAGTRTACCAGGGTTCCTTTTTCTCCACATCCTCGCCAGCATTTGTTATTGTTGGTTTTTTCAATGTGTGCCATTCTTACCGGTGTGAGGTGGTACCTCATTGTGGTCTTGATTATGAGGGATGTTGAGCATTTTCTCATGTGTCTATTGGCCACACTGATCCAGAAGAGCACCTGTACTCCTATGTTTATCGCAGCACTATTTGTAATTGGTAAGACCTGGAAACAACCCAAAAGCCCAAAAGTAGAGGAC
>JAGFMF010012105.1:109131-169131 GCA_019455555.1 Galemys pyrenaicus
AGTGTGCACAAGGGACTGAGGTGATGGTGCACGGGTGAAATGGTGGTGGGTACTCCCTGGGGACTACAAATGATGTCAAATATAATTAATAAAAAAATTTTAAAAAAGACTTGTTAGTAAGTACATGATCATAAAATTCTTTGGGGTTAGGAGAAAGATGCCAAACTGGCCTGAAGGTTATTATTCTTTTATAATGTCATCATTACCAACACCTATTTGATATGAGTATCTGGTGAGGAAACTGAATTACAAAGAAAAAATTGTATATGTTTTTAGATAATTTTTTATTTGATGAATGCTTAATTTCTAAACATTTCTCCCTGCTTCTTTCCTCTCTTTCTCTTACTAGGAAAGGCACCAATGCCCAGACCTGGCTACAAGCCTCAGGAGCCCAATGGCTGCAGCTCCTACTTCCTGGGTCTTAAGGTACCAGAAAGTGTATGTACCACCATCATTATTTTCTTAATTGATTAGTTTTAACTATCAGTAATTCAAGAGTTATCACTGATGGATGTGATCACTTGTGAAATATAGTTGAGCAATGTAATTAAATATTTTAAATTGGATATGGGGGGGAGAAATTATTTTTAAAATGTCTGATTTTCTTTTCTCAGGGGGCAGCATCCCTCAAATAAACCCTTCTCTAGTGAACTTTAAAGTCACTATTGCAGGGCCTCCATGGTGGCACAGTGAGTTGCGCACCACACTGTGAAGCATCTACAGCACAGCAGCACAAGTTTGATCCCCGGCCAGGGAGGGACCCACATGGCACCGCAGACCTCTCCTGCCTCGCCCGCTGCTCCCTTCAGCAGTGTATTTCAGTCGATCTGCCTGTTCTGCTCCCCACTCTGTTTCTGGTGAATCCTCTCACCTCCTGTGACTTTGGCCTGTACCCCAGGTCTTGTATGCATAAGAAAATAAATCCTTAAAAATAAAGTCACCATTGCAAACATCAGTTGAGCCTTAGGGGGACAAATGCAAGCTTCATTTGAAATTGATCTGACAAAATTTGATTTAAATTGTCTTTCCAGTGATATACTGGAGCTAGCTAGTACCAACTAGTGAGAGCTGGTTATTATGTTATCAGGACTTTTGTAAGGGTTTGACTTTATGCTGATAGCATCAAATCAGCTATCTTTGAAGTATTAACATTACAGACATTTATGTGTGCATGCACATTCACACACACACACAACATGCACACACTCTCCCACCCCCCACCATCCATCCAGTCACTGGCTAAATATCATCACACTGCTGACCATTTCTCAAAATGTCATTCTCTCCTAAAAACAATAAATTAATTTCTTTCAAATCTTCCTGGAAGGTCTTTTACTTTCACTTAGAAAGAAGCTTTATATAGAATATAAGTAGAGGGATTTTGTATTTAGACGATGACTTTGAATTATGTCAATTCAAACGGTAACCTTCACTTTTCTGCTGGTTCAAAATATTTTGTTTTGTAATAAGTTCCTAAGCAGCATTCTGTTAATTCTCCCATGAAAACACTGCTCACCCACATAGCATTTTTGTGCAGACTGTGAAAAGATCCTGTTTTCTCTAGGTAGATTTCTTCCATTTGTTAGAAATTTACCTGAAAATATTCATTTTATTAGAAAAGGAAACTTGGCTTCCACTGGCTAGACATTTTTCTTTTTTTCTCTTTTTGAATTAATTTATTTTTAATTGAGGTAATGTTAGGATACCTGTATCAGGTATCAACACTGTAGTGCACCCACCATCAAATGGCCCACAGTTCCCCCACCATAGTCCACTGTGCTTCTCTTCCTGTTTGCCCTTCTTCCTTCTTTCCTTCTCCCCTGTCATGATGCTTAGTTTTGTGGTCAGCTTTCAAGGGTTAGGGTTAGTTTTTAATCTTTATACACTTTTCTTAATAACCACATACGTCTATGGTGTCTGCGGAAAGGTGCATTACATGGCCTGCATAGTTGTATGTTCAGTTTTGTCCAGAATCATCAAGAAGGGGTTGAACACAGAAGATATATCAAATAGAGAGTTACCCCAGAGAATTATACATATTTGGCTAATATATTTTGCTTGACATCAATTTTTTAGCCAAGGAAGTAGCATACACTATTTTAGAAATAATGTTTTGTTTACTGATGCAAATATCGATTATAACTAATGCAACAGTTTTCAATTTAGATGAATTGAATGATAGCCACTATACTCATCTAATTCTTAGTTATCTCTGTTATGATTATTTTTAATTTTAGGGGTGAGGTAGAAGCAAAGTAATTTTCTTCAGATATCAGATGATGGGAATTAACCCAAAATTGCAGAGTGTATTCCTTTGTCTAGTGAATGACTTAAGTTATCTCTAATGTAGTCATTTTTTTGCTTAAAACTGCATTTTAAACTGTCAAAATTAACATTTTTCTTTAGGTGGCACTGGAATAAAAGTTCAAATGAGAAAATACTTAAGGAGACCCAAGTAGAAAGGATCTGTAATAGCTGATGTATCAGTCTCTACCCATAACTTGAAATTAGATTTTTACAATTTCCACCCAAATTCATCTTTTCAAAACTGCAAAAGGTTCTACCTAGATTCACCCTGTTATATATCATAGAACTATTTTTTTAATCACTTGTTGTATTATGTCCCTTCCTTGCCTAAGAATTTTGATCAAATCTAACTAGTTATTTTGGAAGTCAAGTTTATCTATCAACTTGCCCTTTCCTTCATTAAAAATGTATACATACATACATATTTCCCAGCTAAGATATTTGAAAGATTAAACAAATTGACTTGCTGACGTATGATTTACTTATTATTTCCTTTCTTTCCCTTTGATAGTCTAAGTCTGCCCTTATATCTACTAATCTTCTCTCCATTTTTCAAAATCCTCTAAAAGAAAAAATCCTCTTTGATAACTCTGCTTGTGGCATCCTGTGAACTTAGTTAATGCCACACCACTTGTAATTGTTTATAAGATGCTTAATAAATGTGCGTGTGCATCTGTGTAAGATATTGTCATCTGACTACTGTCCCCTTGGTCATGAACTATGTGGTCAGGAGTTCTGACATATGAAGACACCCATAGGCTTAAATTTGAGCTGTGTAGATGAGTTCCTGGTAAATACTATGGTCTCTTGATGAACTGAGGCTTAATTTTTCATACCTCTTAGCTTTGGAATCCTTTGTGTAAGCAAAATCTCATAGCTTTAAGTTCAATTTAGAAGTCGTACAGCTCTGTCCTCTTGATTAACCTTCTGACTTCTATTTCCATCACTGTAGTAGCCTGTGAATTTAAAAATTACTGAAATCTAAATGAAAAAGAATGAGCCAGTCAGAATTATTAAACTAATAACTAAATCATGTTAGACACTTCCACCTCCCGTGACTATTAACCTGATGTTTTCTATTGGGTCATCTGAATTCTTTTGAGTATGTCACCAGAATTTGACAGCTAGCAAGTTAGTAACAAGGTGGCAAGGTTGCCTGAGGTCCTTAGTCTAAACGTGGCATTTTTTCCTTTGCTTTTTCCTTTGCTTTTCTCCAGATGGACTTGGGCATTCCAGCAATGACCAAGTGCTGCAACCAGCTGGATGTCTGTTATGACACTTGCGGTGCCAACAAGTATCGCTGCGATGCAAAATTCCGGTGGTGTCTCCACTCTATCTGCTCTGACCTAAAGCGGAGTCTGGGCTTTGTGTCCAACGTGGAAGGTACGTATCTTAAGGGCAGTTGCTTGTGAGCAGGAATTTTGTTCCTGTTTTCACCTAGAAATTCAGCCAGAGTCTCTTTATTCAAAAAAGGCCATTAGAACTCATTGAACTTTCCTTGTAGAAAACTTTCCTTGTAGAAAAAAAAAGAGCAAAGCAAGATTCTGGGCATTTCTTCATTAAAGTTCTTGTTCTCTTGCCCAGGAGCTGCTGGCACCTTTTCTGATGGGTGAGACTGCACCAAAGCCTTTCCAGAGATATAAAAATCCATCCTTTAAGAAACGGAGAGTTGCCCTACTGGCTTTGGTTATTCATTCTTCTGTTAAATAATTTTCCGTATCAGGACTTAGTCCATTTTGGACTACTTGTTTTGGTCTTAGCCCCTTTTCATCTAATTGTATTCTCAGGTCAGAAAAAATTTATTTGACTGTGACTGTGGTCTGCTTCATAGTGCGTTGCTTAACCCACTGCACCACCAGGGAGGCCCCTCACATCAGGAGAAGTTTTAATCTTTTAGTTTCTTAAGCCAGCACCTTGCATCCAGGTATTACTACTAGGTATTATTAGACGGTAACATTTGAAATTCAGGCTTATAAAGAAGCGGCCAATGCCACTGAGAAAGTCAGCAGTGGAAAGCTCTTGGAACTTTTCATAGATCAATGTCTAGAGTGTAGTCCTAAAGTGAATGTGTAAGGGCTTGAAAATATTTATAATTAACTAGACTCTATAAAAGGGAATGTTATCCTATATGTACACCCTACAAAGGGTGAAAACGTTAATATAAGGTCAGGTCAAGTTACTGTTTCCAAGCTATGTCCTATTGATCCTGTCTCCTAAATATTTCTTTGATATACTACTTCTCTGGTTACTGAAAATTAACCCAATCTCTAGGTCCCATCCAATCTTTTCTCTCCACAGGGAACAGATATAATTTCATACCACAAATCTGGTCCCCTCCCACCCTCTGTGTAAATCCTTCCTCTTCTTGGGATTAAGTCCCACTTCCTCAGTGTTCTAATCATAGCCATTTCTGATTCATTCTTATTTTTCTGATATAACATAACTTTTTCTCTCCTAACTTGTCATTCCAAACAACTTTGGTTGATGACTCCCATTTTTCTGTCCCTATGGTACCCTCTACTTAGAACACTCTAGTCATTTTTTGTTGTTGAAACAACTTTATAGAGATATAAGCCATGTTTTATACAATTCATCCACCTTAGTGCTTTTAAAATATGTTCACAGAGTTATGCAATCAGCCCCGCAATCAAATTTAGAACACTGTCATCACCTCAATAAGAAATCCAATAGCCATTAGCTGGCTCATTCAATCCTTCCCCTGCCCAGCTTTGCACAACCACTAATCTTCCTTCTACTTCTATAGATTTGCCTATTCTGGACAATTCATCTGAATGAATCATACAATATGTGACCTTCTGTGAGGGATTCTTTCACTTAGCAAGGCTTATCCATATTGTAGCATGTATCAATATCACATTCTCATTTATTGCTGAGTGGCATTCTACTATGGATAGAACATATTCTCTATCCGTTCACCAACTGATGGACATTCGGTTTTTTTAACTTTTTGGCTACTACTAATAATGCTGCTATGAATAAGTTTTTGTAGATACATACTTTCATTTCTCTTGAGTATATGTATAGGAAGGGAAATTCTGAGTTCTATAGTAATTCTATATTTAGGAATCACTCAAACTAGCTTTTGGATTTTTTTTTTTTTTAGGTAATTGACACTGTTTTCCAGAACCACTACACCACCTTACATTTCCACCAGCAATTTATTGAGGTTCCAGTTTCTCCACATCCTCATCAACACTTATCCATATTTTTGATTACAGACTTTAGTGGGTATAAAAAAAGAACTCATTGTGATTTTGATTTGTGTTTTCCTGATTGCTAATGATGTTGCAAAATATTTAATTTTCAATGTGCTTATTAGCCATTGTACATCTGCTTTGGAGAAATGTCTATTCAAATCCTTTGCCACTATTTAAATTGGATTTTCTGTCTTTTTTATTATTGAGTTCTTGATAAATTTGAGAGATAAGTTCTTTATCAGATATAAGAGATTCTGAAATAGTTTATGGGTTGTTTCTATATTTTCTTGATGAGGTTTTTTGTAGCACATAAGTTTTACATTTTGATTAAGTCTAACTTATTATTGTTCTCTTTTGTTGCTTGTACTTTTGGTGGTATATGAAAGAAGCCTTTACCTAATCCAAGGCTATGCAGTTCTATATGTTCGTCCATGAATTTTGTTTTAGTGTTTACATTTATGTCCCTAATGCACTTGTAGTTAACCTTTTGTGTGTGAATATACAATTGTTGAGTGCACAATTTATTGAAAAGACTAGTCTTTCCTGCAATATCTTCACACCCTTGTCAAAAATCAATTGACCATAAATGCAGGGTTTATTTCCAGACTCTAATTCTATTGCTCTCTGCCAGGACCACACTGTCATTATAACTATAGCTTGTAGCAAATTTTGAATCAGGAAGTGTCCTTCAACTTTGTTCTTCTTTTTCAAGTTTGTTTTGGGCATTCTGAATCCCTTCTATTTCCACATGAATTTTAGGTTAAACTTGTCAAATTCTTCAAGAAATGGCAGTTGGATTTTGTTAGGGCTCTTGTTGAATTTGCAGATCAATTTGAAAAATATTAACATCTTAAGATAATATTTCTGATCCATAAATATCTATGTCTTTTTATCTATTTAGGCCTCTTTATTTCTTTTAATAAGGTCTTACCATTTTCAGAGTACAAATCTTACACTTCCTTGGTGCTATTATAAGTGAAATTATTTTCTTAATTTTATTTTCAGATCATTCATTGCTAACAAACAGATACACAATTAATTTTTGAATGTTGATCTTTTACCCTGCAACCTTGATGAATCACTTATTCATTCCAAATTTTATTACTGCATTCTTTAGTCTTTTCTGTATATAAGATAAGGTCATCTGCTTAACATTTTTCTAACTTGAATGCCTTTTTTTTTTTTCCTTGTTTAATGGTCCAGACTGGAACTTCAAGTGAAATATTGAATAGATGCGGTAGAAGAGCAGGCATTGTTGCCTTGTTCCTGATTTTAAGGGAAAAACATTTTATCTTTAATCACTAAACATGGTTATCAGCTGTTGTTTTGTTGCAAATGATCTTCATGAGGTTATGAAAGTTCTATTCCTAGTTTGTTTTGTGTTTTTGTCATGAAAAACTGTTGATTTTTTTCTTCACACATTTGAGCTAATCATGTGGCTTTGTCCTTTATTCTATCAATACAGTGTAGTATATTCATTTTTGCATGTTGAATCAACTTTGCATTCTTAGGATGAATCCATTCTTGCTCATGATGTTATATTTTAAAATGTTGCTGTATTCAGTTTAGTAGTGTTTTGTTGAGAATTTTGTCTGTAGTTTATTTTTTTGTGATATCTTTGCCTGATTTTGGTGTCAGAATAATACTTCATAAAATGAGTTGGCAATCATATTCTCCTAAGTTTTGGAAGAGTTTGGAAAGGGTTGTTATTAAGTTTTTATAAATGGTAAAATTCACCAATCAATCCATGTGAAACTGAATTTTCTTGGGAAAAGTTTTAAATTACTAACTCCATTACTTGAAATAGAATTTTATATTTTAGCAATCTATTCATATTTTCTAGTTCTTTTTTATATCTTTTATTCCTTTTTAAGACTTTGTTCAGCCCATCCAAGTTGTCTAATTTTTGACATGTAGCTACTGTTGATCTTAACAAGGTTTGTTAATTGCTATAATATTCACATATTACAACATTCTCCATTTAAAAGTGTGCCATTCAGTGGTTTTTCATATATTCACATTTTTGCAACCAACACCATGACCTAATTCCAAAACATTTTCATTAGAAACCCCATACCCGTTAACAGTCAGTCTTCATTCCCTACTACCTACAAATCCTCCAACCACTGATTTACTGTTACTGTGGTTTTATCTATTCTGGGGATTTCATATAAACAGAAACATTTAATATGCTACCTTTTGTATGTTTTCAATATATGTTCCTGTCGTAGATACTTAACCCCTTTGAGATGCTGTCCCTAATAACTCTTACCCCAAAAGGACAGAGACCCTTTCTGGGGTTTCCGTACAACATTGGGGTCATGTCCATCAAGATATAATTATCAGTTTACTTGGTCATTCTGTCCACTTCTTTGTCCAAACTGAATCCTTGAGTTGAATTCTCTTTTGTCTCTGTAACCCTGATGTCTAAGAGGGTGGTAGATCAACATATGTAATACACATACATGCTTTTTCAATGAATAGATGTTTATTCATCTCATACTTGAACCGGGAAAGCTATAGGAAACATAGTAGTGTTATCTGAGGAAGTATTTTCCATAACTGTATATTTCTCAGGTAGTGAGCACGTGGTAAAGTAAATTCTGATTGCTAAACATGGTTTTGACCCGGAGACCCATAGGGGAATGCCAAAGTGTATTTTGCTTTACTGGCTTGGGTGGCAGTTTCTCTGAAAAAGCATCTCTTAAATGTTTTCCTTTTAATTTTATATTATATTGCTGCCTCTACTTTTCTCCAGGTATCATGTTGGGAAATATGTTTCCTCTCCAAAATCACTCATGATTTTGGGACTTCTTGGGCGTAGTCCTGCATATTAACCTTTATATTTCTTTTCATCTTTTACAAGTAGCCTGTGATTCTCTGGCTGACACTGTGTTCAATACTGTGTGGACTTTGGGCTGCCGACCATTTATGAACAGTCAACGGGCTGCCTGCATCTGTGCAGAAGAGGAGAAAGAAGAGTTGTGAGGAGAGGTGACTCCCTCCTGGTTTTTAGTGACACTACAGCTGTCTATCTTGGAGATGGTGGTGTGGAGCTGTGTCTCACCCTTTCCTGCAAAAGTTTGGATACCACAAAGCAGGAGAAAGGAAACATTATTCTACAGTTGAAAAGTGAATCCTGTCCTCTGAGGAGAAAAGACAAGGAGTGTCTCTACTCTTAAACAATGGTGTCTCCAAGCACAACACATTTGCCTGGAAATTCAGTTCTTAAAGACAAAAACACTGAGATTCCTGGACTTGATAATTATATTCACATGTGAAATATTGGGAGAGTCCAGTCATTTGGGAGGCAATGACTTTCTTCTGGTTCATATTTCAGTTTCCAGTAAGCATCTCACATTTAATAAAGTATACTTTTTAGAAAACTTGAAAAGAGACAAATGAATTCCATTATCACCAGTTTGCTTCCGTTTCACTTTGAAGAAAACAGAACCCAACCTGGTAAGTTCTACCAATGATAACTATTTCACTGGGGCTAAAAAGATAAATACAGGTGGTCAAAGTCAAAGACTTACCTGATTAAGGCCAATGGAGAGAGAAGTCAGATGGAAGTAGGCTTCTGAGATTCCATTTTTTTCTTCCTGTGAACTATTCCTGTTGTTGATCCTAATTACTTAGTGATGTTAGTATCATGTTAGGACCTAAGAAGTACTTTGTAAAGATTGCCACCAAAGACAGCTAGGAAAAGTCCATGAAATCTGAGAGAGTGAAAGACAATGGTCAGACTCCTAATAGCGGTTCTCAGCCCTGACTGTGGATTAGAACCACCCGAGGAGCATTAAAACAACAACAACAACAAACCAACCAACCACAAAGACTCTGTGGGGGTAATATCTACATGTTGGTATTTTGTAAAGACTCCCGGAGTGATTCTGATGCACAGTGAAGGCCCAGGGACACTAAGGTCAGGAATTGACAAAATCCCAATACTCGTTTTCATGAACTTTTATTGGAACACATTTGTCTACGGCTGTTCCTTTGCTTTGGGCAAAACTGAGTAGTTGTGACAACAACCATATGACCCAGAAAGACTAAAATATTTACCATTTGGCTCTTAACAGAAAAAACTAACCATCCCCAATCTAGATCATTTTCTCCTTTCTCTTCTTTTTTACTAATTGTGCCGATTCAATTAAGAACTGTTGGTCATAGATATATCTAAAATGATAAAGACGAAAAAGCGTTTTTAATGTAAACCCATAACATTAATTAGCATATTAAGAAATTGGATTTAACTATTTTACAATTTATCTATGTGATTTATGATCTTGATTTCCACAAAATTTACTAAGCACTTACAAAATAGAGCATGGTATATAATTTATGCCTTTTCCTACTGTGTTGGTCTAGGGGATAAAAATACCAAAATAGGGCATAAGGTACCAAATTCTAATTTTGCCTACATTTCAATCGTTGAACCACTTCAACTGATGTTATGTTAATGAATTTATTAAGTGAAAATGTCACTTAAGACAATATAAAAACATCAAAAGAAAATACTGTCAAAGAGAAAAGCCAAACAATATTGTTTAGTACACACTTATACTGATAAATTTCCAAATTCCCTATTCTGTATTTGAATTGAAATTTCAGGTATACTTACTCACATTATTTAAGGAACCATTGAGTATTTAAGTAATACTTTCAAACAACTATTTCATTTTTCAAGTTCTTAATTTGAAATATTATACCTAAATTCTGATTTCAGTGGTCCTACTGCATCCTATATATGTTTTGTCATAGGAAAGAAATGGGAGAGCTGTTTTCTGCATGGATATAGCTTTTGACATAGGCAGATGAAGCGCCACCTGGGTCAGGTTGGTCAGCTGTGAGGTGACCTTGCCTGACTTAGCCAGGAAGCAGATCAGATCGAGTCAGTTCTGGGAGCTTATTGAGACCCACAGTATGAGGTTTAAAGAAGCTCAGTGTTCTAGGATCTTAACTGATGTTCTCAAAGGGCTTGGGAAGACGTTCCAAAGAGGTGAGCAGCACGAAACCAGGACTCAGGTGTTGGGTCATCCTACTCTTCCCAGTCGATTCTTATTGGGCCACCTATCAGCATCTGACTCTGCGCACCAGCTGCCTTCTCTCCTTCTACTGCCTCTCGACGCATTCGCTGGTGGCAGCCCTGGGCACAACGGGAGTGTTCATCCAGCATCCCACAGACAAGGACTCGGCAGTGCAGAAACACCTCCTGGAAAGACCATAATGACAATTACCAAACAATGACAACAGCTGCCACTTGTGAGACCTGAACGAAAACCAGATACTACACCAATATTTCACACATATTATCTCATTTCATGTAAACAGCAATCTTTGAGGTAAAGATTTCATCCATAGTGTACCTCTGCCTTTGAACAAACACAGGAGATATCTTTTACATGTAATCATGTAAACATCTTTCTGCACATCAAGCTCTGGAAACAACATTGGCCCCTCCCCCACATTCTGTATAAAATAACAACTTATTTCTCCAAGATTCTTCAAAGTAACTTTCTAAGACATGCTGCTTAGCTGAGAAGGGAGATCATGATTAGCCATGATGTTTAGCAGTTGTCCTGGAACAGAGATGAAGCTAGACAGGACATGATTTCAGTTGTGATGGTGTCTTAAAACTATCTCGTTTAACGTTTCATTAAGTGTGCCAAACAAAAGTACTTCCACGTTAACATAGTGTATATTGCCTCTTTTTCTATACAATTTCATAACTTCTATCTTTGTACATACATTTTAAGAAAGTTGCATATTCAATATGCATGTAACTTGTTATAATTTTTTCATTGCATCAATTAATATACTGTTTGGGTTCTTTTCCACTTCCTAAAACAATGCTCTACAAAAACAATCCAATAAATCTTGTTTTTATTTTTTCTTGTTTGTTTTTGTGAAGCTGTCAGAACTGGAATTCTTAAAGAACAAGCTGATTTTAGGGTTATTATTTCATATTCTTGCAAATTTTCATAAAGTGGTCTGTATACTTCTGTTTGCTTCACTTTATAACCTTGCAAAGCTATGATTTATAACTTCTATAAATTTAACATTCATAAGAACATTTCACTATTTGTCATTTCTGTGAATTTTCTGTCCATATCACTTGCTGTGTGACCACCACACCAACTTTTCCAAACACACTTTGCTATAGGATTTTAAATTGTGATCATTTAGTATTTTCTTTGAACAGGAACAGCTATTTTATTGGAGGGTGGGGCAGGTAACTGTGACATTCATGAAAGTGGTAAGCTTCGAGATGACTAGTTTTAAAATATTTTTCAGGGATTAAGAAGATTCTAACTATGAGTTTGCAGGATGTCAGCAAACTGGGACCCTAAGGAAGGCTCAGGTGGGGTTACAAGGTAAAGGTGTTCTGCTCACCTTGTGGTCTTTACCCACAAACTTGAAGACTGGGACCTGGAAGTGCTTTGCTAGATGATCCCGCGACGTGTACTGCTTTACTGAGTCATCTGAAACACAGCTGAAAGTAGAACAGGATGTAAGTCTTGATTGTTTAAACAGCGGTGGAAAAACAATCCAGTCCAATGTGTCTCCAGTCCAAGGAGAGACAAACTGGGTGGAGGAAGCTGGGCTGCACTCAAGCATGCTGAGAATGAAGGGAGTGTGCAATTCCTTCCCTGTGCAGGCATCTCAGACAAAGCCCTCCTTATTAGCACTGTCTGTCTCATTTCAACTGCTGTGCCACAAAACTGGGCACAAGGACCTCCCACTGAGTCAATGTAATGAAGTCTTATCAACAGAAAATTTAATTCAAAGATACATTTTCTTAGAAAGTCTGTATTGTCATTTATAGTATATCAAATTATGATATTTGAGTTCATGTGCTTTACTATTGGTTTAAGAAGACTTTAATTTTTATAATTAGTTAATGGACACTAATCTTTGAGGGTATTCAAAGGTGAGCAATCCTAATTCATGCGTCAAAAAACTGTGTTGAGATTTAAGTTTCTGGGGGCCTTGCTGGTGGTGCAAGGGTTAAGCACTGTACTGTAAAGCATCCACAGCCACTGCAGCACAAATTCTATTCCAGCCAGGGAGGGGACCCACATGGCGCAGCAGACCTCTCCTGCCTTGCCCAATGCTCCCCTCAGCAGTGTACTTCAGTCAGTCTTCCTATTCTGTTCCCACTCTGTCTCTGGTGAATTCTCTCACCCCGACACCTCTGCCCTGCACCCCAGTTCTTATACGCATAAATAAATAAATCTTTTTTTAAAAAAGATTTAAGTTTCTTAGAGAATAACTGGTTCTTTTGGGGGAAAATCACTCACCTCTAGTGTCTTAGTTCCTCTTCCGAAATTTAATGCTAAACTGTATTTTGACAGGGTTTGTGGGTTGTAATCTCAGGTCTATTGCTTGAAGTGAAACTCCAAGACTAACCTCAGGGTTTAGCTGGGAGTAAAACAGTATTACTTACTCTTCAGGGTGAGGTAAAGGTTTGGTATTAAGTCTTTTTCTCATTCAAGGTAAAGGGTCACACTTGTATTATCTTTTCCATTCTGAATTCTAAAGTACTTTTTTCTAGGTATAGTTCCTTTTTTATGGATACCTAATAGTTCCTGTCTACAAAGCCAGGAACTTGCTATGAGACTTGCTTCACAGGTTGACAGATCACTTTCTAGCTCATTGCTAACTGTTGTTTCAGTGAAGTTGAAAAATCCAGTAAAACTATTTAAGGTATCTTGACTTGAATTACTACTAGTACTTTTCTCTCTGAACAGGATCAAAACGTATTATGTGGTTTTTGTTGTTTCTTGTATTTATGTACTCATTTTCTTTTTCAAGACATAAAATTAATATATACCATTTTTCCAATTATGTTCTATAACTAATATTTATTGTATATATAATCTGTGTAGGGCACGCTGCTGGGTGCCTCAGAGGATATAAAGATGATTAATGTGATCTATGATGGCAAAGACTTTATTGCTCAGTATCTGATAATAATAGTAACACTATATTAAAATGGCACTTTCCATCTTAATGGTATCTAAGCATTTTCAATATATCTTTACCCAAAAATAGTACTGTTTTTCTTTAAAAGAGAAAATGAAGTAGACAGGATTGTTAGGGCAATACATTACAGACCAGAACCCAAAACAAACTCTGACTCTCAATTTAGTGTTTGTTGTGATTAGACAATGCTAGTTCTGTCAACTCCAAGTTCATAAGCTAAAAGGAAGTGATGAAGTAACAGTATACGATAACCCAAAGTAGTTGATTATCTAAAACTTGTGCAATATTTCATTTTGGAATTCAGTAAGTTTATTTTTCTGAAGATTAGGTTTCTAGTTCTTCTTTGCTTAGGCTTGTATTGTTTTGTATTCTTGGAACATGTGCCAACTAAAACTGCAGGAGGTAAATCAGATGTGTTAAATATCAGAGGAAACCAGCTTGATTTGAGTTTAAGCGGAGGTCAGTGAATAATCAAGAATTTATAAATATAAGTAAACTGAACTATGTTTATTTTAGGGCTGTGGACTAGCCCCAAATTTATTTGATAAATGCTCATTCAAGAATTCATTTGACAAATATTTAATGACCATAACTGTAGGCTAGGAGAAAAAGGAAGGTTTCTAGTTTGGGTTGGAAGGAATGAGGGAAGGGTTCATAGAAGAAATAAACCTGCTGAGTCTTCAAGGTCCAGTAAGAAGAAGACAAGGAGAAAAAGTAGATTTCAAGCAGAGGAAGCAGCAGGTGCAGAGCCTGGAGGGTAAAAGGGATAATGGAGTTTAGGAATTTCCCGTAGTTTCCTTAGGCAGCAGATGTTAGAGAAGGCAGAGGTCAGAGGGTGAGGCACAGTGAGTGAAGCTGAGCACTGAATTTTACCTTGAGGGATCATCTCATATGCACCGCTATTATACTATGCATTTGTACTAGATGGGGCTATTTGCCTGTGAATTAAGTAGCACACTGATGTGTTTCTAAATTCTTTTCTAGGATGTTTAAGAATCTTTCATACAGCATCGATTTTTTGCTATTTTGTGTATGTTAAAGTCTAGAAAATAAACTGCATACCTGCTTGGAATTGTCTAAAACAAAAAGTAAATCGGTTTTAACTGAGGATTTGAATAACAAATATATAAATACACTTCATAAGTTTTATTGAGATTGCAGTTCACATGTTTTTCCAGAAAGTGGGTTATGATTTGTCATATTCTGAAAATAGGAATCTGAGGCTAGAAGTACTCTGGCCAGGAAACAGTTAAAAATTTACTACCCAAAGAAAATCAAGAGCCATTAAAAGGTTTTCAGCAGGGTTGCCTTTGTCTGAGATACAAAAACAAAGAAGAGGCTGTAAGGCCAGTTAGCAAAGGGCATGAACTCAAGGCACACTTGTGATAGTCTTAGGCCATCTCTCTACATGAAATATATCCCACCAGACAGTAAGAAAAAGGAAGACACTGATGAGGTTCTATGAATTTAGGGTGTTAGTGGTCTTTTCCTGGGAGTGTAAGCAACTGATATACTAACTGCTAGACTTTCAATAATACCTTCTTGAGACCCCTGCAGTTCTTTTTTTTTTTTTTTCTTTTTACATACAAGAGCTGGGGGTTCAGGCCAGAATCGCAGGAGGTGAGAGGATCCACCAGACAAGAGTGGGGAGCAGAACAGGCAGATAGACTGAAACACACTGCTGAGGGCAGCAGCGGATGAGGCAGGAGAGGTCTGCCTCATAGTGTACTGCTCAACCCCCTGCACCACCAGGGAGGCCCCCTTGCAGTTCTTAATCAGCAATTCTTAGGCAATATGGAAATCTCCTTTGTTATGAAACAAGTATGGAAAAATAAAGTTGTGATCTTTCCTCTCCTAAAATTGACCAAGTATTTCTTCTCTCCTTCACTAACCAGCTCCCTGGGAGAGGAGTTCACACTTGCTGCCTCTACTTCCTCGTGCCCCTGCACTTTTCAGCCCCACCCAGCGCATGATCTCCCCTCTCTGTGAGCAAGTTAATCCATCTTAATTTCAGCAATAAATAGGCTCATTCTCTGTCCTTTATCTCTTGTCCTAACTTTGCTGAGGGGTCTACCTGATATGTACTTCCAACTGCCCACTGAACTTCTCTTCCAATGTACTGCAGGCATTGACAATCCAAAGTTATTGTTTGGAATTATCATAGTCACTGTTTTCACCTCAAATTTGCTTCTCTACCTATGTCCTTTTATGTCAATTAATGGCGTGTAGCCAATCGTCCAAGCTCCAACCCTTGGAGTTGTTTTTGATTTCCCTTTCTCTCAGCAGTTTTTACCTTCCTATTGTCAGTAAATGATTTCCTAACTAATAAAGAGCTTACAAGAATGCCGTGGGATTTTAGGAAGTAACTGAGTATGTTCATGAGCTTAGAGGCTAGATGTGAACTGACAATAAAAAAAACTGTAGAAGCAGCGTAGTTACCCATCCCGGATTAGGTAGTACTTCAGGATCTCGTCGATCTTGGAAGTGGGGGTAGCAAAGCAGCTCTCCACCAGGCTTTCTAGGCCATTCACGTGCACCAGGGGCTCAATGCCGAAGTAGAGAGAGTCGCGAAGCTTGAGGGTGGGTAGAGCTTCCCGGTAAGTTTCTTCAAACTCATTGTCCTTGAAGATCTCCAAAGTAAATGGGAAGATCCCATGACTTCGGCTCATGATTTCCAGTGGCGCATTTCGAAGGTTAGGGACGTATCCTTCAGAAATGGTGTACAGGCGCGGAAACTCACAGGTCACTGGGATCAGCAGTTTGCTGGTGCGGATGATGATGTCCCCACTGCTCCCCGGGGTCTGCTTGGGTAGACCTGTCACAAGGTTGCTAGCCACAATCTTGTCATTCACCACCTGAGTCAGGCCAGGGTGAGGAGAGGAAAAAGAGTTGATGTTTATTTCTACAGTCCCTCCCCCCCCTCCTTAATCTTAACATTCTCTAAATTTTTATTTATAAGAAAACACGTTAAAGATTTGGTTGCCTAAACCTGAAGCTTTTTCTTCTTTTTTTCATCACCTCTCTTTTTAGCAAAATGCCCTTACTGGTAAAGAGTTTTACTATTACTTCATGGTCAACCCACACATTCTTTTGCAGTTTTACTCATAAAACCTGAGCTATGCAGAATCAGCAAATTCAAAGCTCTGTTTATAAAAAAAGAACTTCTGTTTGTCTTTTTCTGGAATTCTAGATTGGGTGATCCCGCTGCAGCGTGCCCTTGTGCTGGGTCATCCACATGCAGACTCTTGGGCTAGCTGCTTTCAGTTTTTTATCTCCAGCCTCTTTGCTGTCTGCCCTTATCAGAAACACCAACTCACCATGGGGCATTTCCATTTGATTAGCCACACAGACAATAAAAACTTGCCTAAAGTGGGACCACCTTCTCTTCAAATTTCCCGTGTACCCCCATCAGGTTTAATTTTCTTTTAGTTGAATTCAATAAAAATTTGTTTAATCAAATGACGACAATTTCTCTGCACTGATCTCCTATAAACTGGTCCTCTCCTTTTCTGTTCATCCTGTGTACTTCTGGTTTCATAGCAACAATGTCTGCTTAACCCCATTGCTATGGGCTGAAGTCCAAAGGACTGCCCCTGGCATATAAGGCAGATCCTTAGAAGCATAGTCTAACCCCACATACTTTTCCAGTTTCCTTTTCCAATATAAATTCCTTACCAGTGAGGCTGCACTACCCATTTACCTCAGAAAAAAATGTTAAGTACTGCCCATCTCTGCTTACTTATTTCTGTCTAAAATGCCCTTTCTTCTCAGCCTTTATAAACCACATATATACTTCCACCCCAACTCAAGTCCCACTTGTCTCAAGCAATCTCCAGCCCCTCTCTAGACGCCTACAGCACCTCTCATCTGTGTACCTCTTATTTATATTTTATGTGTGTTGTCATGGCAAAACTAGTGTATGTTCCTAAAAGTCAGGATCTTATTTCATGTATCTTTCTGATTCCCCAGAACAGGGCTGCATGCAGACAGATCCTTGAATGAAAGTATTTTCTTTAATTATAAATCAAACATGAAGGTAAATGTTCCCACACGGAACAAAGAGATTATTATTATATTTTTTCCAATATATTTACGGTAAATTTTAACTTTTTTTGGTGCTTATACTAAAGACTACATATTATCCCTGAATAATAAAAGCCTAGTATCAATGTGACTGTACGAGCTCTGGATAGTACAAGAAACTAGGATACTTTTACACTGTCAAAAAAAAAAAAAAAGTATGAGCCTTTTACCTCCGTCAGGTTCAGTACTTGAAGTCATTTGCTACCTCATAAATGAACCATCATCTTTATCAGTTGTTTCTTCAAGTAAAAGAATTGGTCAGAGGGAATGCAGTCAGCCTCCCTCTACTACCGGGGCTGATGCACTCAGGAATATTTCTGCATATATTGGAAAAATGGGACTGTTCAAGAACAAAAGTGGCAGCGTTCTTGTTAACTCCTTATCCTCACAGTGCCAGACCGTGGCAGATGCTCAAGAACATGTTTGTTAACTGAATGACATGCGATTTTTTGAGTTCCACACTTTCATGTGTCTTCTATGACACAAGCCATACCTCATACCTCTGCCCAAATAACTGGCTTTTTGTCATTTCCCCAAATGTCCTTCCAGGGGAACCTACATCAACTACTGTGCCACAGGTCTTGAGGGAGAAGAGGATGTTGACATGGGTGCCATTGGATATTCCTCGGCAGGAGGTATTAGTCAGGAAGAGCTCCAGACCACCGACCAGGTCCTTGGGGATGCTCACTTCAATGGTGTCCGACTTGCACAAGACGGGGACTGTAGTAGAAAGGGGTTATTGTTAGAACTGGGCACCCGAATTGAGAGAGGGGTAAGAAGGCTTCCAAGAGAAAAGATTTCATCCTCACACAACATGAGCTTTTGTGCTATCCTCATATGTGTTCAAGTTTCAATTCAGCAAACATTTATTTCAAAGTATGTAACATAACTCTGTGAACTGAAATAGCTAAAGGATTAACTTTTAGAACAAACAATTTATTGCCAATACAGAAAAAACATTGCTCTGATATAGGCTTAAATTATATAATGCTACTGCTTTGACTTTACTGTTAACTACTGCCCCATAAAACAGATAATAAAAACAGTGTTAGTGCTTGAGGAGTTCTAAATTGTCCTTGCATTGCCCAGTAAACCATAAACGCTGACAATAAATTCCACTTTAACTTAATGTAAAAAAGATAGCTTTTCCTTAGTGTTTGCATGTAAACTTCTCCAGAATGTATAATACCCCCCCAAAAAATTTAACATTACTGTCATAAATATGTGAGGACAATATAAATATATAAGGATATATAACAATAGCATAGTATTAAAAATCAGAGATGTTCATTAAATATTTGATGGGTGAATAAATAATGATCTAGATATAAATAATTTAGAGTTTTTTTAAAAATAGTTTTCCAAGGTTGCTGATGCTCATATTGTGAATATAGGGAGAAAAATCAGTTCCCTAAAGCTTTAAACTTAATTTTACATTCTAATTATCTGTTAAAAAAGAGAAGGACTATAATAATATCTTAGGCCTCTACACTGAGTATTAGTTATATATAACTAATAATAGAAATCAGAGAAAAAAGCAAAGAGAAAAAGCAGAGGAAACCCTCTGATCCAGCAATCCCATTTCTGTGTATATATCCAAAAGGATTAAAAATAATAACTCAAAGAGATATTTGCACATCCACATTGATAGCAGCATTACTCACAATAAGCAAGAGGCAAAAGCAACCCAATCAAAGGGTGAATTGATAAAAAAAATATGTTATATACATACAGTGGACTATTAAGGGAAGGAGATTCTGACATGGTACAACAGGGATAAATCTTATGGATATTTCTCTAAGTGAAATCAGTCATGCACAAAATGATAAATATTACATGGTTATCTAGTCAACTTTATGGAAATAGAAAGTAGACTGGTGGTTGCCATGGGCTGGGGGACGGGAGCATGGGGAATTGTTGTTTAATGTGTACAAAGTTTGGGGTTTACAAGATGAAAAAGTTCTGGAGATCTGTTAAAGATTAATTTGAATGCATTCAAACAGTATCAAGCAGTATACTTAAAATGGTTAAAATAATAATTTTTTCTTAACCACAAGTTTTAAAAGTTTTTTCTTTGAAAACTAGCTTTTTGGTAATCTTTTCTCAGAGATTTTTTTAAAAAAAGATTTATTTATTTTTGCATACAAGAGTTGGAGTGCAGGCCAGAGGTGCGGGAGGTAAGAGGAGTCACCAGAGACAGAGTGGGAAGCAGAACAGGCAGACTGACTGAAACACACTGCTGAGGGGAGCAGCAGGCGAGGCAGGAGAGGTCTGCTGTGCCATGTGGGTCACCTCCCTGGCCCGTGGCAGGGATTGAACTCGTTCTGCAGTAGCTGCGTTTTGCTTCATAGCGCGTTGCTTAACCTGCTACGCCACCAGGGAGGCCCTCAGGGATGTTCTTTAAATGATTCTAGAGTAGAGATGTAGGAAGGCATGCTGCCCAGAGAACACGTGTTCTAAGAGATAAGAATCTTGAGTAAGGATGGCAGAGAGAACCAGGCATGGAGGAAATATAAATCAGAGCAGAGCCTGTTTTAGTACTACCTTGGCAAGTATGGTTATCCTCCGACAGCACTAAGCCCCGGGGACATTCACACTTATAACTCTTCTCAGACGTGAGGCAAGAATGGCTACAGCCTCCATTGCTATTGTGACATCCTTCAATGTCTGCAATAAAAAACAAACAAAGGTGGGGAGGCTAATGATTTCATAATCCTCTTCCCTAGGAATTCTGGTTCTTGATGTGGCCTTTGCCTTGTGGATTATACTTGACTCATCACAGTGCCACTGGATCTAACTCAGTCACTGAGACATGCAGGGAACTCACATACAAAAATGTTAATTAATGTTACAAAGGGAAATTATACAATATCTGCAGCTCTAACCACTTAAACTGGTCAAATAATTGGTGTACTCTGGATTTGTTTGGTGTTTTTCTCATGGTTAGACTAAAGTTATGGGTTTTAGGAGGGAGCCCCAAAAGTATAAATTCAACTGGACAGACAAATGGATCTGAGTTACTGTTGAGTGGTTAGAGCACCTGACTCCCCAAATTTCTAGGAACAGGAGCACTGGGGGTATGTACTTTGAGCTGACAGCACACTTTAAAAATGAAATCTAGGATAACATATTAAAAGAATCTACTTAACAGCTTTTGTGATACTCTTCAAATGAGGCTGTTTTTAAGTTTCCTTTTTTAAAGTTTTGCATTTACAAATAACAATCAAATAGACAAAAGGAAAAGTTTTCAATTGAAAACTGAAGAAATAACCCTATGATTTCATAGTTAACAGAGGAAGATAAAACTCTGTGGAATCTGTACATTATTTTGTAGGTCAGGTTCAACAAACTCTGGTGTGCTGTTAAATGTTGTTGTAAATAAAGCTTTATTGGGAACCAGGCCCACTCATTCACTTATTTGGAAAGATGCATTCTCAGTACAAGGGCAGAGCTGAGTAATTTAAACCCATTGTGTGTGGTCCACAAAACCTAAATTGTTTATTATTTAGCCTACACAGAAAAAGTTTGTTTATGCCTGTTCTAAGGATAAAATAATGAAAGGGAATGCTTTTAAATCATCTGAGATGTTAAAGGAATGATATAATCTGACTTCCACCTAAATCTGTAATACTCAGTGAAAAAATTAGTTCTTTGGAATGTCAGTAAATTAACTTGGGTTGAATTCATTTTTGTAAAATGAATAAATTTCCAATGAATTATTCTTTGTAAAATTTGAGAGGTTAAGCTACCACCTTTTATAAATTCATACAATTAGAAAGAATAAAAATACAGGGTTTTTAGAAAAACTAAAAATTATATAAAACAGCTTAAAGGATTTAAGTCTCTTAGGAAGACATATCAAAATGTTTAGAATAGATATATATGACCAGTAAGATAGTGGATAATTTAAAGTTTTTTTTTTAAGTTTTATTAATACATTCTAGAACTGGGGTATAGGCAGGCAGTCAGGGGTGGTGCGAGGATTCACCAGAGACAGAATGGGGAACAGAACAGGTAGATTGACTGAAATACACTGCTGAGGGGAGCAGTGGGCAAGGCTGGAGAGGTCTGCTGCGCCATGTGGGTCCCCTCCCTGGCGAGGGAACTGAACTTGTGCTGCGGTGGCTGTGGATAACTTCATAGTGCTGCAACTTAACTCCTTGCACCACCAGGGAGGCCCCAAGATACTGGATCATTTAAATCCTTTCCCTTTCATTCTCTATATTTTCTTTTATGAATATAATACTTTCATAATAAAGTATTATTTCATAATAAAACAAAACTAAAACATAACTTAAAATTAAAAGGAGTCTCTTATATTAAAATAGAAGATACCATTCTGTAATATACTAGCTAAAGAAAGATATAATTGGGTCAATATATTGGATCAACAAAACTTAGGGTTATAAATATGGATCTTAATCCTAAAATGTAATTCATATATCAGTTTTGTCTTTTGCTAAAATATTTTTCAATTCTGATTATTAGGTTTTAAACTTATATCAGGATTAACTATAATATTTCCAATATTATGCTCATGAATAATTACAAATGTTCCTCATGGAATATTTCCTTAATATTTAAATATGGAAAGTTAATTGTATAACATAATTAAGATTTAAGGAGTATTCAGGACATTACCCGTATCCAATAAAATTTAAAGTACATTTAGTCTTTTCATAAGAGGCAGTAGTTGAACTGTGAGTACTAACCCTAATTTTGCATTTTGTGGTAGTATTTTATTATTTTGAATTTAACTAGAATAAAGTGAACTCTTTTTTATGTGTGTATAGAAAAACTGGGATATAGGCCAGAGGTGGGGGGGTTAGGGAGATGGTGCAGAGCTGGGGAGTGAGAATATTCACTAGAAACAGAGTGGGGAGCAGAATAGGCAGGTCTACTGAGATACACTGCTGAGGGGAGCAGCAGGCAAGACAGGAGAGGTCTGCTGCACCATGTGGGTTAGCTCCCTGGCTGGAGCTAGGCCATAGTGGTGATAGCCCTGAGACTCAACCCCTAGGCCACCAGGGAGGCCCTAAAGTATTATAGGTCTATTATGCCACATATTTAATTATCCTAGGAGACAAATCATATGAATTCAGCAAATAGTAACAAGTTATTTCTTCTTCATATAATCTGCAAAGAATTTTTAATTCCAAGTGCAAATGTGCCTTATAGAAGAAACATTATCTAAGTCTCACATAATAATAATAGACAATTTCCATTTCAATTATTTGACATGCGATTAACTTTTTATTATTTAAATCATCTAAAATGTAAACAGCATTTCTGCTGTTAAAAATAGGTAATTTTACTTATCTCCAAACAATGTATTAATCTCCAACAGATGCAAGACATCGTGGGAAAATTGACTTCATGAAAACCAGTTTCACAAACTTGCAAGATGTTAAGACTCACCTAGAGCACAATCGTACTCCACCAAACCAGTCTAACAGAGAGAGGTCTGGGAAGGCCTGGTATAAAAACACCCAGGCGATTCTCTTAGGCCAGGGCGTTTGCAAAACACTGCAGCTGGCAGTGTATTCTCTATGCTTCAGACCTCTCTTATCTTGCTATTCTGCTGTGTTCCTGGGTTCTGCAGCACAGAATCACCAACATGTTCTTTAGAAATGCATAGCTTGGTCTGACCCCAGCCAGACCTAGTGAATCAGAATCTGCATTTTAACAGAATCCCAGATTATTTGTGGACACATTCAAGTTTGAGAAAACAGAATAGCATATTCCCCTAATTAAAATGTGTTTTGTTGCCCCTTGCAAAATCCAACAGCTGCCTCCTTTAAATCTTAGGGAAAAAAATCAATACTGAATTCAGTCTGCAAGACGAACCTCCTCAGTGATGATGAGCCCCTTTTATAATTTCTTCACAGTACTAGATTGTTATTCTCTTAATGTTGAGTGGTTTTATGAATGTTGAAGAATAAGCCTTCTCACCTTCACAAGTCTTGCCATCACTTCTTAGCACACGGCCAACCCCACATTCACAGCGATGTGAGTTTTTGAGGTTTACACAGATCTCACTACAGCCGCCATTGTTTTGCTCACATTCATTTTCATCTATAGAAGAGAAAGCATACTATTTACTTACTACTGACAGCACAGTCTTTTTCCCAAGCCCTTTATCAGAATCTTCAGAGTCTGCTGAGACACTTTCCACAATCCAATACCCTCTTTTCTCTCCAGTGTAATTCTACCAGCCTGCTCTCCTCAACCAAGTTATGTGTCCATCTGCCCTCTGCTGGAGTGGACAGCACCTAATTGCTTGACTCTCTAAAGGGTGAAACTAAGGACGAAATTTGGGGTATGATACCATTTTTATATCAATTTTAAGAACACACAAAATAATTTTATATATTGTTATGGTATATGCATAAATAATAAAAGCAGGGATCAGAAGAACACACACTAACTTTAAAATAGTGATTACCCCTAGAGAGTAAGCAAGGAAAGTAAGATGGAATGAGGTAGTTTTACTTGTATCTGTAAAGTCTGTTTTAAAAGAGTGGAGAAAAATTGGACTAGTTAAATCTGGGGATAAGGTGTGTCTGTTATATTATTTTCCTATGTGCTTCTCTCTGCCTGAAAAAAAATTAAATAATTTAAAATAATTTAAATTAAATTTTAAGTAATTAAAATTATGTCACTTTTACAATAAAAGTTAAAGGAAAATTGAAACATGTACAAAAAGACACTGTCTCTAATTTCAGGGAATTAATGATCTCTGTGTAATCAATACACACCCTAGATAGGAGTGGGGGGACTACTCCTTATTTATTAATAAAGATGTCTAAGAGAAATCCTTAAGCATGAGATGTACATGGTGTACAATATGTGACCTTTGGTGTGAACAAAGGGGAGAGTAAATAAACATGCATATTTGAATTTTTATGTCTGCCGAAAGAAACCCTGGAAGCATACATAAGAAAACACAAGAATTTGCTTTACATGGGGTTAGAGAAGCAGGAACAAATGGGGGGAAGTGAGTTAAACATTTTACTGCATACCTTTTACACTATTTAATTTGAGAACCATACACTACATAACCTTTTCAGAAGTTATATTAAAACAAAAACAAAGAAATGAACGAACATATACCTGCCTTAAAATGATATAAACTATTTTTCCAACAGACTCAAATGTGTGTGTGTGTATGTGAGAAGTGTGGGGTAGATTATAGGAACCATGGTCTCCCACACTCCAAACCTTGCAGCATTAAAACACATAATCAAGACTGACCATGTAAGAGCCCTAACAGCACTTAGGAAAGGGTGTAACGACACTCAGTGGGGTTCATTAGTGCTTACAGATATTCAGTGGGGTTCATTAAGGAGACTGAAGAACACAAAGCTTTTCTAAAATGGCTATTTTTATCCCTTTTACCATAACCCATTATCCCATTCTGAACTTATTACTGCTCCTGAGGAAGCAGGCATGGGGAGAGTCATTCCCTTTCTTTCAAGTTTTGTTTAAAATCTATTTGAACCTAAATACCAAAATACCATGAAAGGAGAGAGAACAGATCGTCAATCTTAGATTTTTCTAAGTAGAAAACTCTGGATTTCCTACAAATAATCTGACTTCCCTTTCTTGTTACTAAATAACCAAAATTATATTAGTAAAGCTGTGGAAGCATATATTCTGAGCTAATTCTAGACCAAAGCTGTCCAATACCAATAAATACAAAGCAAGCCACAAATACATGTTTAAATTTTCTAGCAATCATATTAAAAAATGTGTTAAACAAAAATCTAAAAAAAATTAAAAGGATGAGAAACTTGTTGAAATTAAAATTAATTTAAAATATTTATTTCATTTAATCCAATATGCCAAAATATTTTATTTCAATATATAATTAATATTAAAAATAGTGATAGTTTAAAAATTCTTTTTTGAACTTGTCTTCAAGTCTGCTTTATATTTGTGCATGTCTCAGTTTGAAAACTAAATTTTTACTGGACATATATGCTCTGTGTCTAGATCATATCTTAGAGTCATAAAATTCACTGTTGCTTACTCAAGTTGTCCCAAAAAATTTTAGTTTTCCAAAGACTGAATCAAGTATCAATTTTTAAATTAAAATTCAGCAAAATTAAAATTGAGTTTTCAGTTACCCTAGATACATTTCAAATTTCCATAACCATGCATGGTTACTATACAAATCCAGATTAGCTAAAACATGACATAAATTTGGCTTGATGCTTTAGTTGTGAACTAAAAAGATAAACACTATTTCAAGTGTTCAAAGACACAAACTAAAAATGATGCACCTCTGAGTCAGGAAGAATTTTAGGTTTGTCCCTTAACCCTAATAGTACCTATCTGTATTTGAAGATTAGTCTCTTACCAAGGCATGTCTGCCTGTCCGGGCCTAGCACAGTTCCTGGAGAGCAGATGCACTCACTGGTACCCAAGCAGCTACCATGGCAGTCCTCATCACAGATGTCATAAAAATCTATGGAAGGATAAAAGATGACCTTTTATGATAGGCAGGGCACAGAGCACATTCTCATTCATGAGAAAGCCTCATGAGTTCAATCATGGCGTTTAAGTTCCTAGCTAGCATCGAGGGAATTATCATTGTTCAAGGTCTATATAATCCAGGAGCAAGAGATTCTGTCTAGGAAGAACTTTCATTTACATCAGTGATTACCAATGCCAGGTCCAAGGATCCTTGGGTAGAGATAGCATTTCTGCAAATCTTAAATGTCGCTAAACATGAACTTTAGACTAAATACGCATTTTGTTCTACTCTTCTAAGTATTTTATTTTAAAAATATATTCAGATTTTGATAGGATTAATACCAATGAAATTCATTTAAAAGTATTACTGATCTCAAGTAACTTCACCCCATTATATATAATTTTAAAAAATCTGTGGATACTAAATACAATACTACCATCAGGATGTCTTACAGATCTTAAAAAGGGGTTCTCCAAGACTAAACATACAGTGGAGATCCATGATGTAGATAATCTGGTTCAACATTTCATTTGCTAATCTTTTGAGTGGAATGATGACAAAATAAAATAGATCTGATCAAAATTGTAACTCCTTGTACTTTCTATTAATTAAGGAATTTTTCAGAAATCTAAGAACAGGTCTCAGAAATCACAATTTGTAGGTATAAATGGTTTTAAGTCAATGGTATTCAGATCCTGAGCTACCACTATCATCCAAACTGAATTTCATACAACCCTTTTTCCTTTGACTCCATCTGAAGCCTTGTGGTAGGGAGAAAAGCGAGCCTAAGGAAGGTACTCACGACCACAGTAGACATGAAAGCAGACACTGGGCTTGGTCAGACGATACACATAGTAGCCTCCAGAGCAAGCTTTGACCTCCACTGTGGTGTTCCAGAGGCAACAGTTCCCGTTGAAGCTTGCACAGGCCTGGCGTTGCACAATGCCGTCACCTTCTAGAGGGTGGCTGCCATTGAGCCAGACAGGGGCATGGGTTCCACAGTGGTTTTCAGGTATGCAGAAGGTGGGCATGGCATCCCCTGCCATGCCTGTGAAGCGGTACCACTCCCCATCCACATGGTTGTCACACAGAGGAGGACCTTTAGACTCATCTAGTTGGTAGTCAGTGTTCCTCCAGGGCTCATTTAGGCTGATGTAAGCAGAACAAGGATCTAGAGCTGGAACGAAAGGATATCACAGAGGCACCTTGGGATGTTTTAGGTCATAGTGGCAACAGCCTGAATTCTTGTCCACGCATTTTTGTATTTTTGCATGTCAAGGAAGAAATTATCTAAAGTTCTAAAAAGTAGCTTTTAAGATTTCCTCAAATTGACTTAAATAACTATTCAAGTCTACTCAAGGCTTAGTGTTAGTATTAGATTGAATCCTTTATCCTGAGTGATCTTTTGATAGGTATTCGATTTGATAAGTGATTTAGGGAAGTTAGCATTACAATCTTATTGAACACTGTATTTGTCAGATATTTTGAGTATTGTTTCACCATGGAGGCTATATTTGGCAAAATTAATCAACAAACTTGGTTTTATGAGCAAAGTGCCAGGATTTAGGAGGTAGCCTAAGATTTTTTTTTTTTTTTTTAACTGAGGAATTGCTGGGAACTATAATATGGAGAAAAGAAGGTTGAAGAATACACACATCAGTTTTAAAAATTTGGAACAGGGTTTGTGGAAGAACTAAGTATTCTGTTATAGGTCTAAGAACAAATTTAGGGGGAAGAACATTTGAACTCAGCTAATCTGTAATGGAGACGCTTATCACAGTGGTAAGCCTCCCATCCCTGAAAACTTTCTGAAAGTATTTGGACAGTCATTTGTAAGCAAGATTGTAGGTGGAATTTTGTACTCGTGGGACATTTAACTTGCTAATGAATGCATAAAACTCATTTCATGGAAAAGGAAAAAACCTCTGGGTACGTGTGAGCTGATTTGAAATCCACAGTTCACTGGCAAGTAGTTACCAAGATTCTCACAGTGAGTTTTAGTATATATTCCATCAGCTAACTGAAAATATCATTAAGTTTGTACATTCATGATCAGCCAGGGCATCACTACTTAGAACAGAACAAAATTTCTCAACCATATTTTTAATACATAAATTGTACGGGCAGATAACTCATCAAAAACATGTTAATGACTACAGGCGCCAATATTCCCAATATTTTCATTGCCTTCGTCACTTTCAGAGAAACATTAAATAAATATATGCAAAGTATCTACAAAACTAAAAAATTCTAGGCAGCAATATGGATCAAAGGGAACTATTCTTCTTTTTTTTTATTTATTTTTTATTTTTTTTTAACTATTCTTCTTAATGCATATGAAGTTGATTTAATTGACAATGCGGGTAGGGAATTCACTTTAAGGCAAATACATTTGGTATTAGCAAATACTGAACGATAATTAAATATAGTCCACAATCATAAAATCTAAATTATCTAGAAAATATTTTGCATTTTTCCAATCTACATTGCAAACTCAGATTTACTGTAAACTTCAGTCACATGCAGAGGAGGGTGTAGTCTAGTGCTAAAGATACCAAGAATATGACAGTTGGGGACAGGAAATAAGTATGATATTGCTTTTTCTGGAAATCATGCATTTGCAAAGCGACACAGGGCAGGAGTAAACTTCTCCTTTAAAATGTCCTTGAGGCATTCCCCCAGCTCTCAACCAGAGTTTGATATCAAAGGGGAAGAAATGTCCTTATGCAGACTCCTCCCCTCTCAAAAGGGAAACATTTCTTTAGTGGTCTCCTAGCTGTGGTTCTCTTGAGAAACAAGGTTTCTAGGGCCATTTCACAGGTGATTATAAATTCATAGAAATATTTGGTTCATCTCCTTGACTCTACTTTTATAAGAAATGGTTAGGTACTAAACTTCTAATGACTTTTACAGAAGTCTAAACTTCCCTCAATAACTATTTCATGACGTACAAAGTTTTTCCTTAAGTGTTATTTCTTGAAAGTTTACTTCCTTTCCTGTTGTAGAGATGCATATAAACAAGAGATAATTGCTGACTATCTTTGGTATAATAAAAAAGTTACCTATTCGATATTTTTATTAAATATATCTATTTCACTCTGCCCCCCTTTTAAAGGCAGTAATTCACTCATTTTAATAATCTGGACAGTGAGGTTAATTTCTGTTTTCAATCTCAATGTGGGACCCTGAATTTGATATTATGCATAGTGCATCCCACATTGCTGACTCTCCAAATGGAAAGTTTCAAAAAGAACAGTTCTGTGGAACTTGAATAAGTAAGAGCCTCTGCCTGCCAGAAAGCTCCTTAGATTTTATTAAGATGCCAGACTGCCCTTTACCCTGCTGCCTCCCATCCCTGTGCCTCCAGAGTAAGCGACACCTCGTGGCTGTTGGGCAGAGAAGTAATAATGTCAGACTCCCAGCCCTTCCCGGGGTTTGCAAACAGTCCTCAGCTCCAAGACCCCCAACCCCACAAATCCTGGCCAGCTTGCTGCTGGCTTGCTGCTGCTTGGTTTGCCCCTGCTTGCCTGTCTCTGCACCCACCCGTTGGATATGCGTGCTCTCCTCCTCCTTTTCCTCTCCTAATCTCCTGGTCGCCTTCTTCCTCTCCCACTTCCTTCCTACCCCACTTTTCTACATCCTCTCTTTTTTTCTCTCCTCGTTCTACCTCCTTTTACTCACATCCCCTAGCCTCCCAAGGCAAGGAACTCCACTCCCAAATCCCTGCCTCCAACCCCCTGCTCCCAAATTCTTCCTTTATCTGGCTTCTGGCTTTGAGTCAAACATCCTAGAAGGGTAAGGGTGGAGGAAGATCTGAGAAGGGAGAAAGGTGTGTGGGAGGGCAGAGAAGTACCATAGGGAGAGTAAGCAAGACTGGGAAGAAGGAAATGGGAATTAATAAGGGCATGAGGGAAAGAGGACCTCTGCGTAAGCTATTAGTTATGGCAGCAGACACATGGTGGTTAAAAATAATTCACACCAGTTTTTAAGATTATTTTCTCAAGCAGTTTTATATTTATATTTAAAGAATTTATATTTAAAGAACAATTGCGAAGATAGTACAGAGTTCCCATATAACCTCCAACCCAGTTTCCCCTACTATTAAATATGTAAGTCAGTGTGGTATTATTACTAACACTGGTTAGTGAACCAATGTTGATACATTATTATTAACTCAAGCCCATAGTTTATTCCTATTTCCTTAGTTTTTTTCTTTTGTGTTTCTTTGTTCCAGGATCTCTTCTACTATGGGACATTACATTTAGTTTTTCATGTCTCTTTAAGGTCTTGAGACTGTTTTTAATGTGTGTTCTTAAAAGCCAGTTACCCTGAAGAAATAATCAGGGTCAGTTAAATACTCAGTTATATACTAAGCTGCTCAAAACTGCTAAGAATAATATTTCTCTTCATCTCAACTTCCTCTTTCCATCTCTTCCAATTAAACTTAAATTATTGGAAAAAGGAGAGAAAAATTTGTCAGTAACTGGAATTGAAATTTTCTTTGCCTAGTTGACCAGTTTTGTGCCACGCTGAGGAAGGAGGCAATTTATGATTCACTCGGTCTGTGCAAAAAGTCTTATTCTCAGATGTCAAGACTGGAGAAGTTTGATTTAGCCAGATCTGTGCCTTTTATTGGCACAGAGATTTCAATCCCTTGTATTCATTAAGGAAAAAAACTCCATCCTTAACTCTAAAAATATTTTCTTTCTCTTAAAGTTGGAATTATAAAAGTGCCTAGAAAATAAAGAGGTTAAATTCCTTTCACAGCTATGCCAAGATGTATTTTAGCTAGTGGAAAGTTGTTGGGCGTGTCATATCCATGGAAATTTCGGTTGCCCAGAAAAGAGACTAAGTGTAACATGAAACAAAGTATCTGAAAATATATCTGCATAAGTCATTCATCATTTTTCTTATGCTATGCTAAGTATTTAAGATACTGGAGTCCAACCTGTTAATAATAGGCACATAATACAAATTCTTACTCTAAAATGTGTATTGTGCCAAATACTTGACACAGACTCACCCAGCGGTGACACAGGCGTGACTGTGATGAAGAGGCAAGTGAGAAGCAGGAACTGAGGCATCCTTCTGGACCAAGCACCAGAAACAGACTGGAAAATCCTCTTAATAACAGTTTTCCTTTGTCCTCTTCTTCTTTAAGCACTTAAAAAAAAAAAAAAAAAAGGGCCTCTCGACTTTCATGGAGACTTTTCAGTATGGGTTGGGGCTTTATCAGAGGAAGAGGATGAATGGGATAAGGTGTCCATTTCTCTGGCCTTGACCCTAAATAGAAGCACTGCTTTCCACTGTCATCAGGGTTATTTTATTGATATTTTTCTTTTGGGAAAAAACTCACCATCCTTCATCCTCCTATTGTTTTCACTCAAGAAATCTCTATGATGAGAAAGCCAGTATCTTATCAAGAAGGGAACTGTAACTTCAGAAGAGACATCCCCTCACGTCAAAAATCTTGTTTTGTGACTTCTAGGAATTGATTTCATGATGTTGCAGTCATGGAATTGTGAACTAAATGAAGATGGGGCAAAGTCAAATTGTAACTGGTGATTCAGCAATGTCTTGGTTAGATGGTCAAAGAGTTTACAATAGCACCAAAAAAATTAGTAAGGACAGATGTGGAATCAGGATAATTTTCTCTTGAAACCCCTGGGTCTGTTTTATTATGATCTTTGTTTCTAAAACTTTCTAAAGGATTAAGGTTTAAATTGTATTTTTATCTTCAAGCAATGATAACCTCATATTTTTATAGTGCTTTTCTTTCCAGAACTTTGAAATGGTTAAGTATTACTTATTTTATTAATTCTCATGCTAAGGGGTGGGGGCTTCAAATTAGGAACTATTCAATAACATGGAAACGTGACATTGTTTACTGGAGTCATTTCTAGGCAAAGGAGGGAAAACATAGGAACCTGTATATTACATGTTACCGGATATAACCTTAGTAATTATATATTTGGAGCTTGTTAGCTCCCTCACATTTTTAGGCATGTGGATATGTGAAGGGCAAGGATAAAAAGGCCAGGGAGATAGTTTGTGTTTGTTTTAGATAGTATATTAAACATGGATCTGAGTAAAATAAAAATTATTCTCTCTCCTAATCTTACCTTGGCTTGATGCCATAGAATTCTATTAATCCTGTACTTCCTCTCATCTGTTTCTTTCCTATTGACCAAATGTCTAGTGACTGGGAAAGGATTACAGTCTTTAGAAAGTAGTCCTAAACTTAAAATCTTTCAGCACAACTTTTCACTATGTGTAAGTGGTATTCAAATTATTGTGGCCCCTTTCCTTTCCTCAAGATCTCATCATAGAGATTTCTTGAGTGAAAACAAAACTTACATGCTTACGAGGGACCAGGTGCCCTGCTAGTCACTGGTTTTTAACAGTAATTAGGTAAAAGTGGTCCCTGAAAGCATCGAGTTTACTGTCTAGCAAAGGGTTTCACTGAGCTAGGGCTGTGGTCACTGCTTATCATTAATGCTAGTGAACACAGGCCTTTGGCCACAAGCTTACTAAGTTGTAGTTTGATGGCAGCAATGAATGACTCTGGGACTGAGGAAATGTCTTGTTGCAGTATAGTACTGCTAAGTGTCAGTGCTCTTAACAGAAATAACAAAACTCTACAACTTCCTGTCCCTGAGAAGTCATCTGAGTGCTTCATATGTGTTGCAGAGAAACAGAGGATGTGGGCATAAGATAAACCCAGATTTGCTGCCAAGACTGATTGTCAGAGTCAAGGACTTTCACCAGATAGCCCTTTGGTTCTGTAAACAAGCATTCCTAGGATAGTAGGAATTTTTTTTTCTTATTCCATTTTTTTTCTTTTAAATTTCCTTTTTATTTTAACCACTTTTTTAAAAAAAAACCTCAAATATATATAAAATTAGAAAGAACATTAATGAACACCCAGGTGCAATAATTAACAGTTTGTCAATCTACATCATTTATACAACAATATGTGTTTCTAACATATGTTTTTTTAAATACATAATTGTAAAGCCATTATTAAACTATGAAAACTAGTAACAACTCGTTGGTATCATCTATTATCCATTCCATACTTAAATTTCCTTTTAAAAAAATGTCTTCTTATTGCTGGCTTAAGTCAGAATTCATACAAGAGCTAAACATTACAAGTGTTATGTCTAAACTTTTGAATATTTGTAATATTTTCTTTCCTTCCCCTTCTAGACATTCTTCCATGTCATTTGTGGAAGAAAACTGTTTATTTTATCCTGTAGAACGTCTCTCATTCTGGATTTGACTGCTTCTTGTAGTATCTTTTACACCCCTTCTCCCATATTTAACATTAACTCTGGCTCATTTATATTTTGTCCTAAACTATGTTATTATAATTTTAAAACAGAAATACTTTGGTGGCACTGAAGGAATTAAATAATTTAATGCCCAGTGGAGAGTCCTGGACACAGATTAGTTAGCAGGTGGATTAAGCAGCCTATTGCTCAGGAGAAATCTGAGATAGAAAAACAATTTTAGAGCGACCAGCATATAAATAGTCACTGAAATGGGGCAGCATATAAGGCCACCCATGGAAAATGGGGCCCAAGATAGCAACTTGGAGAAACGTACATCAAAGATGCAGTCAGGAGAGGACAGACAGTGAAAGAGAAGTAGAGATTCACATCTAAGAGTCAAGTTGTAAGAGCCAAAGACAGTTTCAAGGAGAGGTTGCCGAGGATAATGCATTTTAAAGCATTAATAAATAAACATTTATAAAGTGGGTCACTGTATATTCCATAGGAGTCATGAAAATTCACCTACACACTTATCCTAAGGAAATACCATGAAGTATGTCTTAGAATGCAGTAAGTTTGGAGTTATTTGGGGGAGGTATAAACTAAAGATTGTTGGCAGTGATAAAAAGAAATTACAATCCTCAGTAGTTTTGGTGAAAGTTCCAAAATCTAGGGAGTTCTAATTTCTGTGAAATAGTTTCTCTTTCTCTCTCTCACACACATCCACACACATGATCCAACCTATTTGTGCTTCTTACTTACACTTACAACCATGTGCTTATTACTTACACTTTGGTAAAGATACAATAGTACATGTAACATCTCTTCATTTACCATATTTCTTACCCTTCTCATCAATCCTCCAGTCACTCAGGTTGGCTATTTGATCATAAGATTCACTGATGATTTGTGACATAAAAGTTCTTGTGCTTCATTTTCCTTCTCTTAAAGCAGTGACTTGACTGGATCAATGATTCTCATCAGAATCACCAGGAAAGTTTGTTAAAAATAGTTTGCTGGCCTCAATCCTAGTTTCTGATTAGTAGGGATCAGGCAACTTGTGTTTCTAGTAAGGAAGGACCTGCCATGCTGTTGCTCCAGGTATCATTCTAAGAATCCTTTCACTTTTCCATCTCTCAAAGTCCCTTGGCAAAACTGCATTACCTAAATTCACCAAAGAACTTAATACTCTCCATTATCTGATCCCATCAAAATTTTACTAAGGCCTACCAGAAAGCTGTGGGACATGCAGATAATATTTGTTGAATGCCAATAGTAGAGTAACATTTCATCCTGATCTTCTTATACCTTACAGATGTCTCAAGGGTGTTAGGCTGTTGCAAGCTGCCAGGGGGCAGGACCATAATTATGGCGACTCATTAGTATCTTTCAACTCCACATTCAGTACATGCTTTTTGATATGCCTTGGTGCATTAGGCAGCATGTGGTAAGTTTCCTGTTTGGTGATCAGTATAAATATGATACAAACTTTTAAAAAAGTGGCAGCATCTTGGCTCATCCTTGAACAACTTTCTGGAGTCTAGGAACATCAAGGTGGTCTGATATAATGGAGATTTTTCCTATTAGGAGGTAAGGATGTTAGTCTCAGTGTTGCCAATGGCTTTATTATGTTTGTAGAGTTCACTTAACCTCAGTAGTTCTGGAAACCCTTGTCAGATGAATGGTGTGCAAATATTTTCTTCCATTCAGCAGGGTATCTTCTGGTTTTTATGATAGTTTCTTTCACTGTGCACAAGTCTTTTAATTTTATGTAATTCCATTTTTTTTTTTTTTTTGGTTTCTTTTGTTGCTGGAGACAAATCTACAAAGACATCACTGAAATCAATGTCGTGGAATGTTTTGCCAGTTTTCTTCTATGGATTTTGGTCTTACATATAAGTCTTTAATCCATTTTGAGTTAATTTTTGTCTAGGGTACGAGGTAGTGGTTTAGCTTCCTTCTTTTCCACGTGGTTGTCCAATTTTTCCAATACCATTGTAATGTCATAAAGGGACCAAAAAATAATTTTAGAAGTAAAAAGCTTACTATCTAAAATCACAGGAAAATAAATTTTTGGTTTTGGTTTAAATAATGAGATTCCGGGAGCCTCCCTGGTGGCGCAGTGGGTTGAGCAACGCACTATGAAGCAAACCACAGCCACTGCAGCACCAGTTTGATCCCTGCCGCTGGCCAGGGAGGGGACCCACATGGTGTAGCAGACCTCTTCTGCCGCGCCCGCTGCTGCCCTCAGCAGTGTGTTTCAGTCAGTCTGCCTGTTCTGCTCCTTGCTCTGTCTCTGGTGAGTCCCCTCACCTCCCTGGACTCTGGCCTGTACCCCAACTCTTGTGTGCATAAATAAATAAATCTTTAAAAAAAAAAGAGATTCCATAGTTCAAAAATTGAATAAGTATTTATTGTTCCAGAAGGTACATTACTTTTTATACATATTTCATAAATGATACAGGATTTTACACATGTTCAATATTTTATTTGTTTAAAGGACTTTTCACCCTCCCTTGCCTCCCACACACCCCAAAAGGATTTGCTCATTGCACTGTGCTGTTTCTTCTTAAAACCCTACACAAACAGGATAAATGTTTAAAAATAATTCACACAAGTTAACAAAAATAAATGAGGGAAGGGGCTGAACGACTGTGGGGCCAGTGAGGGAAGGAAGTAGGAGGAGGGGTTGGGAAGTGGAGACATGCATCCTTTCATTTCATCATGCCGTGGACGAGGTGGTGGCAGGAGCAGCAGCAGCAATCCTGGTTGGCCTTCAACCTCTGCAAGGCACCTGGAGTCTGGGTTTGTCATTTAAAGTTTTTCTTTCCATATACAATGATCCCAAAGAGGAGGAAAAAGAGAAATCCCTTGCCATAATGAGAGATGAGTCATGTGAAAGAAAGAAGCCAATCAGCTTTGTGGCAAGCCCATCATCCTTTCCATCCTGCCCTCACAGTAGTTAAAAACAGGATATTAGACACAAATTCCTTTGACTTTTCAAATGCAGATGTCATCTGGAAATATGGTAGAAAACATTTTGATAGATGGAGTGTAAGATTAATTCATTTCTCTCATTTTAAGATAAGAAAAAAACAGGGTGAAAAGGGTAGGCTGAAGGAAGCCATAGAAATGTATTCCTGTATAAAGAGGAGTTGCACCCTTTGAGATACACACACTTGATTTATAGCAATGGAAGTAGTGGAGTGGGGAGGGCTCATAAACATTGTGGAGTGTGTGTCAGCTCATAAACAGTGTAGCGTGTGCATCCTTCGAGATGAACAAAGCCTCCAGACTAGGCAGTGCCATCCTGGTGGCCTAGAATGCTGTCACACAAGCAGATTAACAGCAATTAAATTATTTTGCTTTGGAAATGGCTACAGAGCCATGATTTTTAGCCAATTTAAACCTCGCATCTTCCTGATTTGGTAATACAGTTGAACATTCACCCTTTGATTTAAGCTACGGAGGGAGAGAAGAATATCAATGGATAGATAAATAAAGGAGGGATATTCTTTAGTCTCTTAGACTTACTAGTAAAAACAAAACAAAACAAAAAAAAAACTCATGCAGGTTTGCCAATGATTTCTAGATACTGATCCAGAGCATTGAAATATATAGACATATAAGAGGGTCTTAGGGATAATACAAAGGGTTAATTATCAAACAGTCATATATTAGTTCCAATTATCATATGGATAAAATTAGTGTAAGCAACAGGTATGGGTGGTCAGAAAAGGGGTACAGGCAAGAGAGATTCCTGGTAACTTTGCAGAGACTGGGTCCAATCTAAAATAAATGCTAATGGACTCAGATTCTGTTTGCCACCCATGTATCTTGAGGACTTGCTCTTCTGGTATATACTCCTATGTCAAAAATAAGAAAGTCAAATTGAAAAACAAACTAGAGCTGACTGGGTGCTGGTGTGTTATTGTTTTGCTGACCCTGCAAAGAAGATGCAAGAAATGAACCACCCCCCACCCCCAGCATAATTTTCTCTTTATGAATCTCTAATCTACATAACTGCATCATTTTCAATCCAGAAACTGAGATGCTTGATTAAGACAATATTCACTAAGCCCTTTGAGCTTATATTCCACAAAGTGTGATCCTCAGATTTTAACGTTCCTTTCTCCCCTAAATCCCTTCTGGTTTTGATTTTTAATGAAAGGTAAAAACCCTCTACCCTGACATGGCTCCCAGCTTCTACCTGCAATGCTTTAATTAAAAAGGCAATAGTTATAAACAGGTGTTCTTTCTGTTGGGATTCAGAGGTTCATTGAAGATCAATCTTTTTCACCAATTTGTCGGAGGGGCAGATGTACTTGTAATGGGTCTCTCAGTCTCTTAAGGTCCATTTCTGCCTAAAATAGAAACAAAAGGTGAGAAAACCTGGCCAGTGAATCTTTGAGTGATACTGCTGTCTCCTGAAAAAAAGTAAACTGTCCTTCCTCCATCACTATAAGTCAGATAATTCACCTCATTTACTATCAAAAGATGAGTGCCTCGGAGGCAATGGGCTTTAAAAGGTCCAGGACAACAAAGGGACATGCTTAGACCTCATCTTTGAGGAGTCAGGTTAATAGGTGTAGGGTGGAGCTGAAGCATCTGTGTTAGCTCCAGAGAAGATTCTGATGCATTCCCGTATGTTGAGAACCACTACACATAGCAACAGAAGCTGTGACTCCACTTAGACCAAGAAAGGCAGATGGACAAAGTCCCTTCAAACTATAATCCCCTTAATCACCATATTAAAGTGGGTGAAGGAGTTTCTAGGGCTTTTTGAAATATCTCTACAGTCATAAAGAACTAAGGAGAAGAGTGATGAGGGTTTATTCACTAAAATCAAGTATCAGATTGAAGGAAGCACACTCAATTAGAAAGAGGTAACTATTATGAAAAAAATGTAATCTTTTTAAAAAGCATCTTCTAGTTCAATAATTCCTCACCTTTACTGGAGAAAAATTTTTAGTAGTTTCTCAGCTGGGTTTAATTTTTGCCTCATTGCTACCATACATTTTACATGAGAAGTACTGGGTGAATGATCATAGAAAGATTTTAAAAAGAGAAAAAAGTGAAAACAGACAATCTTGGAAACAAAATGAATAAAAATAGGCCTAAAAATTTCAGTATGCTAAGACAGATAAGGACTGATACTCTTTTCACCTGCTTGTGTTATAAAACTTTCTGGAGAGGTGTCCATGCTAAAATAGTTGTTTTTATCAATTTAGAAATAACTTATATAGGAAGAAGAGGCTTGGATCATTGAAAAGAGTTTACCCATTGAATAACTGTGTCTATGGAAGATGATGTCATCAAATTGGGTCTGAGATTTATTTTTGGAACTTACCTGAGCAATTGCATCCTTGAGTTGATTGTATTTCTCTAGGTCAAAACGTGATTTTTTGGCTCCTTTATGGAAAAATAATAAGTATTGTCTGTCTCTGGCTTCTGGATAAACATATTCCTACAAAAATAAAGGAGAAATTAATTGATTCCTTGGCATATTATCTTCATAAAACAAGCATCTACTATTTGTTATTCTAGTCAACATACATAAAATATATACTGATGTGCTATTTAAATAATTATTTCTTAAACATATTTTATTGTGAAGCGGACATCTAAGAAATCATCCATAATGAACATGCTAATCATTACCATATTGCAAAAAAAAAAAAAAACAACAAACAAACCACATTTCCAGGTTATCAAGTATGGCTCAACTTCTTGGTCTCTCAGTCTTAGCCTTCTTATATTTTAAAAACTTATTTTTATTTATTTATTTATTTATTTTTAAAGATTTATTTATTTATGCATATAAGTACTGGGGTATAGGCCAGAGGTGTCGGGGGTGAGAGGATTCACCACAGACAGAGCAGGGATCAGAACAGGCAGATCAACAGAAGTACACTGCTGAGGGGAGCAGCGGGCACTGCAGGAGAGGTCTGCTGTGCCCTGTGGGTCCCCTCCCTGGCCGGCAGCAGGGATCGAACTCGTGCTGCAGCGGCTGCCGTTTGCGTCATAGTGCGTTGCTTAACCCACTGCGCCACCAGGGAGGCCCTATTTATTTATTTTTAACTGAAGTGATATTGTGGTACTCCCATCAAGTATTACCACAGTAGTGCATCCACCACCAAGTTACTTCTATTCCACCACCGCAGACAATTGTCCTTCCTTACCTCTTTGTTCTGACCACTAAGTCATCCCCTCCCCTTTAGTTCTTGGTGCTTTAGTCAGGTATCAAGGGTTACTTTTGAAGCTGGTCTTTATCGGACTATTAGTCACACACCATCTGGTATATCTTTCTCCTTCTGACTTTGTGATAAACAAGGGATTGCAAGTTTCCTTTCAAATTAGTGTTCTTGAATTTTTTCAGTCTTATCCTTCTTAATCAGCGTAAATCCCTAGAGGGAGGAACATACCTAAACACAAGGTTCATCTTTCTGGCACTCCTCTTCATCTGGTCCTTGCCTGGTAATTTTTACTATCTCGGTAGATCCCAAGTGTCTATTGGCAGATGTGTTTTACGTTTTGACTGTTCTAATTTTCTCTGATAGAAAGGTTGGTCTGATTACCTAAATGCCATACTAGAAGTATAAGTATTTATAAGTATTAATAACAGATAATGGAAAAACAGTATTTAAAGAAACTGTGTAAACCTCTTAAAAACAGAACTGAGGGAAGTCCGAATCAAGTTAACATTGACCAAAGGGATAATTGTTGCATTAAAAATGTGAGGAAAATATCCACTTTCATCTAAATTGCTGCTACTAGGTTACTTGGGTATCTTTGTTAGGATGTAAATGTACACACTAATTAAATTTATTCAATCTATTTTATGCTCTCTCTTTAGGAAACTGGCATTTACTAAGCAACTATGTGCTAGACTTTAATGTAGATATCTGGTGACTGGTAATAAGTAAAAAGAGATGTAGAAAGAGTGGTTATAAAGGAAAGAGAGAGATGGAGAGATTGATAACACAGGAAACACAAAATATAAACTGGCTAAGATACTGGAGTGGGGTGGGGTTAAGAACAGGTAGAGAAGTTAGCCCCAAATAGAAAAATGCCACCTCTATTTGAGATTAAAAGAAATAGTATGAAAGTAATGTTAAAGTTACAGAAATTAGTATTTAGAAAGTTTGTATTTGTTAGCTTTAATTTCCTATGAGAAATAGGAAGCAAGATTAAGTGTGGGATGGGGAGCATGATGTGTAATCTTAGAATAACTATTGTGGGGGTATGGAGGAAGGAAATCCAATTAGAAACACCAGCAGAGGCCCATTCCACACAGTTACAGTATTTCCCTCTGACAATGTGCAGTAGCCTGGATATAAGATAAATAGCTAGATTCATCTAAGGTTAAACATTAATAATGTACACATGGTGGAAAGACAAAGGAGCAGGGACTATAGGATACTGAGAATGACAATATAGTCTAAGGTGGAACTGAAAAGACAACACAAGAGGGAAATGATAGCAAAAGTTCAGAGGGGGTCATCTGGAATCTAAAGATCAGGATTGGTGAAAGGAGAGTGAGTGAATAAAAGGGCTAGAAAGAAAAGAAATTGTGGCCAGGAATTTAGTCTACTAATTTAAATGATAAGTTTTAGAGAAGAAGGCCCTGGAAGTAATTTGCTGGAGTAGACTACAAATGTTTGTTATTGGATTTAGATGATACAGGGCATTAATGGCTAGGTTAGTGTTTCTTAATCTTTTTTCAATTATTGTACCCCTAATTAGACTTTTGAAGTATTATTTTAATTGCTGCCCTCCCCCAGAAAGATTTAGTAGCACAAACATACTGTATTATATGTTTATATATTATATCTTCTAACATATTTTTACTCCCCAATTTTCACCCACTTGAGGTGACCTCCCCTCCATTGCTAGGGTCCTGGACGGGGGTGGTCCATATACATGGCAATTCTTTATGTCAGGTTCTCTTTCTGCATAATAAAAATTGGTATCCAGATTTAACTGAAATATTAATTAGTGTAATTCAATAGTGTACTTGATCTTATGATTTCAAGGAACTTGCATTTTATAAAAATTCCTTGGAATGATATTATTTAGCTATATTAAGGTTGCTAGGAAATAAATCTCCTTGTAAAAACAGTTTGGAAGAGTTTAAATGCTGTTGAATAGGTATTTTGCTTCATGGTAGCTAATTATGGAATAGTGAAATGGAAAAGAATATTTACATGAAAAACTATTTACATTTTATTTAGTAAATTATCTCTTGCAACAGACTAAATTGCTTACTACTGCTATTTTGTGACTTGTCACTGGGGGGCAGCAAGTGTACTTTGGGATCAGAGAAATAAAACATTTATCTAGTAGAACAGATATGTTTTCAAGATAAAAATCACTGTGTTAAGCATGGTAGAGAAATAAAAATTAAAAAAACTGAATGCCTCACCTAGGCTAGTAGAATGGAAAAGACATTGTACATAAAGTATTACAAATAAGATAGCATGGGGTAAGTGAAATGAGAGATACAATTTATAGGGATTCAGAAGAGGAAAAGATCAAAGTTGACTACAGGAAATTGGCCAAAGGCTCATGGATATAAACATTTAAGCAATCCTTGAGATATGACAGGTAGAGTTCAACAGTGAGGACTTTTCCAGATGACAGAATGATGTGAAATAAGGAGTAAGGTGGTAGAAAACTCAGTCATCTGGCGGGAATAAAGAATATATTTGATTTCTTTAAAACACAGTATATAGATTTGGGGAGGCTGGAAAATACAGAGAACAATCAGTTATGAACATTAGGCTAAGGAGTTTGGAATTCAAATAATTTATAAGAATGCACTAAAGGAGTATGTTTATGAGGGAGAGAAAAAAGAGGGAGAAGGAAAGAAACTTAGACAAAAACATAAGCAAGTCATGTCCAGAACCATGATTAGACATGACTGACCTGGCTATTTGGCTCTGTTCATACAAGTGGCTAGTGGGAACTGTTACAAGGCAGGTTTAGAGGTTCTGAGGTGCCCCTCTCCCTGCCCTGTAACAGAACCAGACACGGTATAAGTGTTGGAGACTCTGGGTGAACAAAGGCAGGACATGAACATTTTACTATCTCTTCTGTATACAGTTTGGGAGACCCAGAAAGGCTTAATAACATTTTTGTGCTTTCATTTTCCCACATATAAATAGGCCTATGACTACTGATAAAACAATAAGACAAGCAAAAATGCCTATATTTATCAGGAAAAAGACAAAACTTGCAAGTAAACCATAGATCTGAGGCATACATTAGGGGAGGGGAAGAGAGAGAGGCTAAAACAGGAGGGGAGAGCATAAGGGACTATGGTGATGGTTCACAGGTGCTGTGGTGTAGGAGAGTTATGGGAACTATACCTGATGGAGAAATCAAATACTGTATAAAAATGAACTGTATGAGAAAATACAAAATAAATTAATAAAAAAATGCCTGTTTAATAGCAGCCATATTAAAAATAAAAAAGAAGCAACTCTCAGTTTTCTTATGCTATCCAAGAAATAACATCTCATTCCTCTTAGCTATTTCTAATGGTTTTTATTCTAAGGGCATGTTTGGCTGGATCTGCAGTGATATAGCATATATAAGTGGTAATAAAACTCTCATGCTTCCAAGTTATTGAAACATGACACCATGGATTTCCAAGCTACTGAAAAACAGTACCAGCAAGATAAACTACTTCTATATGCTGATATTTAATAAATGAGCCTACACTGATAAAGAATAGGCCAAGAGTATGAGGTGATTATATATCTAATTTTCAACTCTCTTCCATGAAGTGAAAGCAGCAACAACAAAACGATCTATACTCTTATCATATTTTGGAAGTAGCCCAGAGTTTAATTTAACAATTTGATGAGTTATTATCAATTTTCCTTTCTAAAGAATTCAATAAAAATGGAAAGCTTGGAACTACCCCCATTCAACTATTAAATTAATTACATAGTAAATAAAAAGCCAAGTCAACTTAGCTGAACAAGTTATTCTACAGATGACTACTCTTTTCTTTTGCCCTCTTATACTATTCTTCTCCTTTGCCCTCTTATCTATTAACTTACTATAATACATTTTTATTAACTAAATGATTTTCATAGCTCTCAGTAACCTTTGAGCTCCATGAAGGTATAAGTTATATCTTTATCTCTTATCTTTAGCACCTAGAATAGTACTTGATACATAGTTGGCATGCATATACACATGTACATACATAAGTATGTGTGTGTTTAAAGAATAAACAAACACTTAAAGGGAACTGACTTTAGAAAGAATATGAGAAAAGAGAGAATTATATTGACAACTAAAACTTCATTACACTCTCACAAAGAGCTACTTAAAGGGAATGCTTACCTGGCGTGTCATTACAAAGTAGGCGTACATTGCCATAGCACTTCCATAAGTGATAAAATAGGTGACTGGCTCCATGATGTCCCAGGAATATTCCCACCAGGTAAGCCGGGCCAAAATGCCAAATTGTGTTGCCATGTAGGCAAGTCCACCCCATAGCACCAAAGTGGTCCTCTTCTCCGCTTTTCTGCTAATCTCAATCCGTACCTTTGGGGAGTACAAGATAATGCGGTATTTGACAGAGTACCAATTTAAAACTCATATTTAAACAGCTCTATGTTCACTAAGGAAAATAGGCACAAGTCAAGACACAAATTAGTCTCAATTCTAGTAAATATAGTTTGTCTTCTTAAATAGTAACTAGTTTTTAAATAATGAAATATTTTGTAGTACTAATACTTGTTTAGGACACGTCTCTTATGGCTTACCCTAGAAACTATGGAAGCAAGTAAGTTAGTTTCAACAGACCTTTAAAATACATGATTACCTTCATTGAAAGAAGGAAATGACAACATGTCAATGTTCTCTCACTTCAGCAAACAAGATTTAATCTATTTACTCAAAGTAATAGCAGGATGAGTCAGAACCCTGACTTGGGAGTCAGATGGCTGAGTTAAGGCCCTGATACACAATCCATCAAGTTCATGGAGTTATTCTGATGATTAAGTAACAGAATATAGGTAAAACACTTACACAATTCCTGGCACAAAGTAAACACACAGTAAAGGGTTACAATTATTTTGCTATGGCTGCTACATTAAAATTCTTCACATTTTGAAAATGCCAGATTTAAATCTTATCCCTCCTTCACAACAGTACTTCAAGATTAATTTATTATAATATTTCTAATGGTCTTAAATGAGAATAAGTTGAAATATGTATTCATTAATTTAAAAAGAAACCAGAAAAAGCACAATATTAAGACTTGTTTCCTTTCTTATTCTTTAGTATATAGTCTAATTTCTTAGAATGGAAATACTTGCATCATCATTAAAAAGTAAGGATGAGGTGTTCACTGCAAACCATTCAGCAAAGTATAAAGAAAAATCAGTCATAATCCTACTACTTTATTAGCATTTTAGAATATATTCCTTTTGAATTTTTTCTTTATGTATATACATATATACAGAGCTATAATACAATTAAAAATTGGATCACAGTATTAACATTCATCCTTTTCTATAATTTTCTTTCCATGAAATATCATGAGTGATTTTGTAGAGCATTTTTGATGTATATTAATTATTTTAACAGCTGCATAAAATTCCACATAATATTAATTCCTAACTTGGCTAAAATCATTCTCTACCACATCTGAACCTTTTTAACATGCAATTATTGTCCCCTCTGTTGTGAAGGTGGGAAATATGATTAAAGGCAGTACATTTAGACTCTAAAGCTGTAAGTACATTTTCCAGGTTCCAGTATTAGCTTTGATTGGAATTATTTTATAGTTAAGTTCTCAAAATTCGTAGACTAGTTTGATTAATACACTCAATTACAGAAAACTTGGAGAGAAAATGTTATGAAAAAGTAAGGGTGAAGAGAAAAGCCTGAAATTTGAATCTGCACCTTCTCCAGGGGCGCCAGTTGCTCTTTAAGATCCTCTAATCTCTCAATAAGTTCCCTTTCCTTGTTTAGTTGGTGCTGCTCGATGCACAGTGTGGTATATAGTTGCTGAACCAGGGTCTTTACATCGTTCAGTGTTGCTGCGTTTTCATGGCTTAAGAGGTCTGAAAGAAAAGGGTTACATTTTTTTAAACATACGACTTAAATGAAGTTGTGATTTGTGGGGCTATTAGGCAATAACAAAAACAAGGCAGAGTCATCCACTTTAGAGATTCCACGGTCAGTGTAAAACTGGAGGGAAGTGATAGTCTTTTTTTAAAAGGAAATGTCTCCAAACCGGGAAAGTAAATTCATACTTGGGCAACTTGAAAATTTTGAAGCACATATATATCTAGATAAAACAAAAGGTGAGATAAACCAAACTAAAAAACTACCCTTGAAAGCTGACTGTGGAACGGGGGCCAGAAGGAAAGGGGAAGACAGAAGGAGAGGGATGAGAACAAAGAAGGGAGGGGGCTCAGAGGGCCTTTGTGGTAGATTACGGGTTCTTTGGTGGTGGGTGAACTATGGCAACAATGCCTGAAGTTGGGAATCCTACATTTAACATCAGTCCTGTTCAATATATATACATACATAATGCAAGCTACTTACGTAATTTAAAATTTCCAATAACTATATTAAAAAAAATATAAAAAAAATCCTGAAACCAATATCCATCCTCATATTTTAAAAGTCAGAATACTACAAATGAGGTGATAGTTAAGGTAAACATTAAGAAAAATAATGCAATTAAGAAATAATTGGAGTAAGATATTAAAAACTAGTAGATTTAGAACTCATCTGATTATCATGCTTACGAAATGCTAATCTACTATAATTTATCTGTGGTCTTGCCATTTTAATTGAAACTTTTTGTTTAGTAACTAACATAAACAAAAAATAGATGTACTTCCAAATTTGTAAATATAATATTTATTATTACAAGACTTGTGTTTGCTGTATTTTGCCAGTGTTTTTGGTTTATTCATATCTCACAGAGGAGAGAAACCATCCAATATCTGTCTTTCACCTTCTGACTTATTTCACTTACCATAATCACCTCAAGGTCTATCCATTTTGTTCCAAAAGCCACAATTTCATCTTTTTAAAAAACTGTTATTCCGCTGAGTGTATGTTTTTTTTAACCATTTGTCTGTTGTTAGGCACGTAGGTTGGGTCCATGACTTAGCAATTGTGGACAATGCTGCTATATCAACTCTTCTCTAATCCAATTTGTTGCCCTATTTTGAATTTTTTTATTGATTGAATTTCTGTGATAACTGTACTAAAGGTTGTCCTTGAAGAATATTTGATACATATGGCTAATTCTGACTATGGTTTGATTTAGAAAAAAGCTGATCTTATATTTTGTTGAACAAAATGTCACATTCAAGGCTAAAAAGATCCTAAAAAAAATTTTAATTTCTGGTACTTTCTTTAAAAAACTCTTTGACAGCTGAGATCAACTGAATTTTTTATTAAATTCTCAAAACATAATTTTTAGATTTCTATAAATACATGCTACTCACAGAAGAGAATATTAAATAATTTAAAATTTTACTGTTTCATTCATTCTCATAACTTCATGCCCTGTAGAACATGATATTGAAGTCCAACACAAATAAATAAAAGTTGGTATGCAAGGGGGGAACCTATTTCGGGACAATGATGATCAGGACAATGGTATTTTTATTTATATTTTTGTATTGCAAATTTGAAAGTGTATGTTTTTTTCCAAAGGAAAAATGTCATCAATTAAAATGGCAAGATCACAGATAAATTACAGACTAGCATTTTCATAAGCATGATAATCAGATGAGTTTTAAATCTCTCTACAAGTTTTAAACATGTTGCTCCAAATGATGCATTTATGTTGCTTATTTCTAATAATGCTTATTGCATTATTTTTCTTAATGTTTGCCTTAACTATAGTTTCATTTCTAGCATTTTGACTTCTAAAAATATGATGATGAATGTTGATTTCAAGACTTTTTTCTTTGTAATTTTTTTTTAAAGATTCATTTATTTATGAATACAAGAACAGGGGTACAGGTGAGAGGTACCAGGAATGAGAGGATTCACCAGAGTGGGGAACAGAACAGGTGGACAGACCGAAATATACTGCTGAGGGGAGCAGCAGGCAAAACAGGAGAGGTCTGCTATGTCATGTGGGTTAGTTCCCTGGCTGAGGATCGAACTCCTACTGCCGTGGCTGTGGACAGCTTCATAGTGTTGCGACTTAACCTCTTGTGCCACCAGGGGGGCCCTTTGTATTTTTTAATAGTTACTAGAAACTTTAAGTTACATATGTGGCTTGCACTATGCATATGTATGTATTGAACAGTGCTGATGTTAAATGTAGGATTCCCCCACTTCGGGTATTGCTGCCATAATGCACTCACCACCAAAGAAAACATTTTCTGGTTACCAGAGGGAATGGTGGAAAGGGGAAGGAAAAGGGAATGGGGAGTATTGGCATGAGTGGTTGGTGGGGGGGTGAGTGCAACATGTGTACATATGGAATAGTAAAAATGTAATCCCCAGATTCAAATAATAAAGCAAATAAATTAAAAGAAGGAATTAGGGAGTTAGGAAGAAAAATAAGTCAGCATAGTTAACAATCCCTGGTGTATACTGTTCAATTATTTCAACTGAATAAAATCTGATTCAGTAGATTCTTACTAACTTCAGGTTTTCCACTCTTACTATATTTACTATACTTTCCCTTCCTTTTTCAAAGCTAGTTCTGTCTTAACTAGCTTGAAGACCAAAGAGAATCAATGTTCCCATGTTAACTCATTCAAGTCATTCAGTGTAGAATGACCACCTGAGTCAAGGAGGTAAATGAACACAGTGTCTTCCCTTAGAGCATCTGCAAAGGAATGAGGAGAATTCAGCGATTAATCACTTCTGCTTGGCTGGGAGATCATCTAAGATGACCTTAATGTTGATTTTCATGTGAGGAAATAGGAGGTTAAAAAGGAGACAGATTACTTTAGGTAGAGAAAAGGTGAGCAAACACTGAGATGGCAAAGAATGGGGCATAGTTCAAGAAACAACAAAGGAATGAATATAGGGTGGAGAAAATGCAGGAAACTTGTCAAAGGGAGAGACAAAACTTTAAAAGGTAGACAGATTTTGGGAGCCTTTAATCCTGAGGCTGCATCAAAACATCTCTACATTAAATACAACTGTCAAAAGAAAAATGGGGATGTCTTAGGAGCTGGTGGAGGGGGCAGTAATAGAAGAAGGGGCCTTAACAACAGCAGTGACAGAGATAATCATGAGCAACAAGAGAAAAGCGACCAAAAAAGACAACTCAAAATTATATATTTAGAGGGATAGTTAGCAACAGTATTTTGTTGACTCTGGGGCAAAAAGAAAAAATCAGTAATACTATTTAAAATTTTGATATTTCGCTCATCATGGATTTTTGGCATTAACTTTGGCTTTAAAAATAGTGCATAAAATATTATTAACTTTTGATTAATGAGTTTTTGGGTGTAATCTAAAATTTGCATACTAGATAAGTACCTTAGTTTTTTTTTTTTTTTGCATAAAAGCAGATCATGTCAGAAGTTCCTATGGGCTATTATTGTACAATTGATTTTCAGTCTGCTGACCTTGAAACACCAAGTGGAGGGGGTGGGAAGAAAAATTCCCATTACAAATGTTTGCGATTACAGGGAATTCTAAAGTGTATATAAAGATTCCCCCTACAATGTTATTCAAATAATTTGACTTTTAACCTACACAGAGGGAAGGAACTTAAGTTATATAGCACATTCATTTATACGAAACAGAGTAGCAATTATCAGCTAATAAAGCATTCTGGTATTTAGGCAGAATCTAAGTTTTGGTTCACTATACTAATGAAGTGCCAGGTACTCAATGCACTCTTTGAGTGAAATGAGTTGATCTGTATGTAAACCTTTCAGTGTTTTTGAACATTAAGTGTTCCTAAAAGTTATCCAGGGTAAAATTTAGTTCTTTCCAACAGTCTTCGTACATTTTTCTGATCATATCAAGTTTTCTTTTACCTCTCTTTGGTGGTCGTACGTGATATGTTAAGTCATTAATGACGAGCTTAAAGTCATCAAGGAGGAGAAGGTCTATCCCTGTTGAGGCAGCAACTCGAACTCCATCTGTGGAAAATTTTAATGTGAAAATTTAAACTTGCCATATGTCCATAATTAGTCAAGAATGATCATTAAAAAAGCAATCTTCAAAACAGATTTAAAAAATTACATCTGTTAAACTCCAGTTAACTTTTAGCCTTAACCCTACATTCTATGTTAAACAAAGCTTATATTATGCGAGACACTTGGTTTTCATGGCCTTAAATATGTGAAGATTTAAGGATATGCTTTTTCTGGCCCAACTTTATGAGCAAATGAAATAATTACACAGATCTATAGGTTTCAGTTGGAAATCTATGGTCACTGGGAGAATTGCATGGATGGCTTACATTTACCTAAAAAGGAAGTTGGGAGAGTGATAATAAATGGCATTTTTTAGTATAGTCACAAATCAGTTGCCAATAATTCAATAGGAATAGATGGTAGGGTTAGCAAAGTACACTAAGCTTTTCTATTAATTATATTACTAGATGAGTTGAGGTTAAGTATATTTGAAGTGCTTTAAGCATAGAAAAATGATAAATTAACAGATGACAAATCCAAAGGAAGGGTAAATGGATACTTACTGTGCTAATCTATGTTTCTTAACATTTTTCAAGATAAAAATGGGAAGAAATGTAAGTCACTTTAAAAGATAAATGAAATGGATGCCAAGTCAAATAGGGATTTTTTTTTTAGTGACTTTCTATTCTTTTTAAATCATACAGGTCTATAGATTGGCAAACTTTTATGTGAAAAACTTAAGAAGATCTGAAAAGAAGTCCTAATACTTAATATCTCCAGAGAAAAAGGTTCAACCACTGAAAAAATATTCTATGCCTAAGGTAAGGACACAAGATCTCAATAATAATAAAACATGTGACTGATTGCCTATAGCATTATGTGAGGTGTTTTTGAATGAGATTCTTTGTATATGTACATTTGCTAAAATCGAACAACTATATTCTTTTCTCCCAAAAGTTAAGCATATGAGATTCTTCTGAACAGTATGTGTATGAGTGCATTGGGAGAAAGTGGAGGGGGGAATGAATAATAAGGTTGACTGTACCTGGTGAATAGATAGCAACCCTGTCAATTCCCCGATCCTCTTCTTGCAGTTGTCGTAAAAATACACCAACAGAGTCTGAGATAGGTTTGAGTGTGAACTGGCAGCGTTCACGCCGAGATGGTAGCCTCACAGATATCACAGGTAAACCGTTCTGATAGACCACTGTCACATCTGAATGAAAAAGACCCATTATGTAATTAAATTTCATTGTAAGTCAAAGCCATATCATCATTATTTTTTATAGTAATAAGAGTCTTTTTTGTTATTATTAAAATGTTTTCAAAGGTTAAAGTTATTAAGGGAAATATTATTATAAGTTACACAACTGAAAGAATTTCATACAGTGGTATGACATACAATTCCTTATCATTTTCCTCACTAGTCTTGATACACAGAGCTTTAGCCAATAAAACAAATGTCAGAATAACTTTCAAAGAAGATTTTAAATAAATAAATTTTGAACTAGATTCTTTTTAAACACAAGCAAACAACACTTAATCATAAGTTACACTGAAGAAGGATTTTTGAGTCAAATTTGGGTTGAAATTTTGACTGTAACTTTGAGCATGTATACTTTAAGTCTCACTTTTTTCACATATAATATGGGATTAATCCCTAACTGATAGAGTTGTTGTGAGGAATAAACCATTTAAATGTTTAGCACATTGCTTAATACATAAACAATGTTTCTTCATTCGTTTTTTAAAAAAGAATTCAACAAGTATATTCTATGAATTTTCTAAGGATTCATATGGCTCAAAATTGAAAAGGATATGAATGTAGATTAATGTACTGGAGATTCTCAATGTATCATATTTTCCATAGTTGTAATAATTTACATATTATCTCCTTGCCTAATCTAGCAATTTATAAGACTTACAATCATTAAAAATTTCACACTATTTTATGACTTAAATTTAAAAAGTAACCTTAGTTTAAATGGACATCTGACAAGTTTTGACACATAATCAAGATGAAGAACATTTCCATTAACCCCCAAATTCTATAGGACCTCATCCCAACTCCATTGAACCCCACCCTTCATCCCACTGAACCATTGATTTGACCATCACAACAGATTATATTGTTGGTTTTCTTCCCTAGAACTTATATAACTGAAATCATATAGCACATTTTCTTTTGTGTCTGGTTTCTTTCTCTCTGCAAAATAACTTTTAGATTTATCCATATTGTCGTATATGTTAGCTCATTGATTCTTATTGCTAAGTAGTTTTTCATTATATAACTATACCATAATTTGTTTATCAATTCAGCTGATATTGGTACTTAGATTTTTTTGAGCCTTTGTGAATAAAGGTTTCATGATTATTCATTTACAAGTCTTCATATGGACATATGTCTTTTGATAGACCTTTTCTCATTCTTTTATTTTTAACCTATTCATGTTTTTATGTAGGTTTCTTAGACAGCATGTAATTGGGTTTTGCATTTTCTCCAATTTGTCAATCTGTACCTTTTAATTCAAATGTGCACCCTACTGTTTGCTTTTAATTCATTATAAAAGTACTTATGTGTAAATCTACCATTTTGTGACTTCCTTTCTTGACCTAAGTGTTCTTTCTTCTACTTATTTCTCTATTTTTGCCATCTTTTAGATGGAGTATCTTTTATGATTACATTTAATCTCTATATTAATTATTTTAATCTCTTACTAATTATAACTTCTTAATTTATAGCTTATAGTTTATAGGGGTTATTATGTAGGAGATTTGTTTAATTTTTTATTGTAAAGGGTTAGATATTAAGTAGTTTAGTCTTCGTGAGCCATAAGAGCTCTATTGCAACCATAGATCCTACACTGTGGTGCAAAAACAAACAGGTCATATGCAATTAAATGGACACTGCTGTGTTCCAACACATTATTTGTTAAAATGAGCAGCAGGCTGATTGGGTTTGCTGAACCCTGATTTTACAATATATATCTTTAATTTATTACAGTTAACCTTAATGTCATACCACTTTAGTTACAGTGAAGAGAACATTATAAAATAGTATAATTCTACTCCCTCTGTGTTGTGCTATCATTCTTATACATTTTATTTGTATGTCTTTTGAGGCACATAACCCACTTATTCTTACTATTGATTAGGAAACTAATCAATATTAATTAGTCTTAAAGAAATTTTAAAATGAGGAAAAATAGTTTACATTTGTACACACATTTGCCCTATAGTGTTCCTCATTCCTTTACAATAAATCTAAATTTTCATTTGGTGTCATTTTCCTGTTGCTTTAAGAGTTTCCTTTAAACATTTATTGTTGTACAAATGTACAAATGTAAACCTTTACTGTTGTAAAAATGTACAAATTCAGCTTTGGTAAGTTTGAAAAAGTCTATTTCACCTTCATTTTCGAGAATGATATTTTTGTTTTGTAAAAAATTTTAGGTTGACAGATTTCCTCCCTTTCAGCATTCTAAAAAACTTATGTCTTCTGGTTTGTATAGAATATGCTAAGTTTGTATATATGGTAAGTATACACCACACATATACTACACACACACACATATACACACACAATATAGATGTATACCTAGCAGTTTCTTTTTTTTAGAAGTTTCTTATTTTTGTTTTGATGGGTGTAACAGATATTTCTTCTTTCTTCTGTCTTTTTTATTTATCCTTAGTTTTTTAAAAAAGATTTATTTATTTATGCATACAAGCACTGGGATACAGGCCAGAGGCACGGGAGGTGCGAGGATTCACCAGAAACAAAGTGGGGAGCAGAACAGGCAGATGGACTGAAAAATACTGCTGAGGGGAGTAGCAGGCTACGAAGGAGAGGTCTGCTGCACCATGTGGGTCCCTTCCCTGGCTGGGGATCGAACCTGAACTGCTGTGCTGCTATGCTTCACAGTGTAGATAGAGCTCAAACAGCTGGGCCGCCAGGGAGGACTCCCCAACACTTTTTTTTCACTTCTTTATTAGTAGTCATCCTAATGGGTAAGAAGGATAACTTGTGGTTTTGACTAATAATGTGGAGTATCTTTTTATGTACCTATGGGTCTTTTATTTATCTTCTTTGGAAAATATCTATTGACGTCACATCCATTTTTGGGTTTTTTTGTTTCTTTATTCCCTCTACCAAACCACCCTTGTCCATACACTATCTACCTCTCTCCACCATTTCTTTTACCCTTCCCCCTATTATCTTCTTTTTGCTGAGTTGAAATTTTTGTTTTCTTTTGTTTGAATGTAATTGTTTCTTTTTATATTCCGCAGATGAATAAGACCATCCAAAATCTGTCTTTCACTTTTGAATGAATTCACCCACATAATCACCTCAAGATCCATCCATTTTGCCCCAAGTGCCACCATTTCATCTTTCTTCAGAGCTGTGTAATATTCCACTGACTGCATACTCCAGTTTCTCTACCCATTTATCTGTTGAAGGGCCTTTGGTTTGGTTCCATGGTTTGGTAATTATAAACAGTGCTGCATTGTGAACAGGTATAAACAGATCTTTTGTATTAGATTTTTCATGTTATTTGGATAAATATCGACTAGCAGTATTGCTGGGTCAAAGAGAATGTGCATTTTTATTTTCTTGAAAAATCTCGGGGCCCCTTTGGTGGTGCAAGGGGTTAAACACTGGACTATGAAGCATCTGCAGCCACTGCAGCATGAATTCAATCCCTGGCCAGGGAGGTGACCCACAAGGCACAGCAGACCTCTCCTGTCTCGCCCGCTGCTCCCCTCAGTAGTGTATTTCAATCAATCTGCCTGTTCTGTTCCCCACTCTGTTTCTGGTGAATCTTCTCATCCCCCACATCTCTTGCCTTGTACCCCAGTTCTTACAGGTATAAATAAATACATCTTTAAAATCTCCATACCTTTTCCCACAGGGTTTATACCAGCATGCCTAACAATTTTTGATTGAAGGTTAAGTATTATGAATTTTACATTGTTCAGTGCTAGATCTTGTAAAGTTACCTGCATATTAGCTTGAATCTTTTAAGTCTTCGAAATGTTTTTTATGCCAAATCTAGAAAATACTAAACCTAGGATCAATTTGCTCTGCTTCTAAAGCATGGTTTTTGAAGACATCTCTACTGTATATCATATTTAGCAATCTTTCTCCTGTATAGATGGAGGAAAGTCAAATGATCTGGTCTTGTATGATACTGAGAGCTATTTATTTTACAGCTCCTGACAATTGCTATTTTCTTTGAAGTAGTCCTAACCTGGTCTTAAGGTTTAGAATTAAACACATCCTCAGGCTGTGAACTGAGTTATAAGGTTTAACTCAGCTATTTCTCTTCCTTCAAAAATCACAGTACTGTCCTGTCTAGTGTCTAAGAGTAGTAGTTTCATGTGTTATGACTGGCATTCTAGTTGGTGACAGCAAGATAGCAATTCCCAAACCAGGTGATCCTATGTGGATATATGATAAGAATTTTTACATAAAAATTTAAAGAAGTAAAGTCAGAAATCTGTTTACTTATTCCTTCCTAAAAGGTAGTCTATGTTTCCTAAGGAAAGGCCAAATATAATAACATGAACTTACTTAATACATAGAAAGTACTATCTAAAATTTATAATGGGTCTCCCTGGTGGTGCAGCAGGTTGAGCGCCACACTGTGAAGCATCACAGCACAGCAGCGCCAGTTCGATCTGGGGCCAGGGAGAGGACCCACATGGTACAGCAGACCTCTCCTGCCTCACCCCCTGCTCCCATTAGCAGTGTATTTTGGTTAATCTGCCTGTTCTGCTCCCCACTCTGTGTCTGGTGGATCCTCTCAACCCCGCACTCTAGCCTGTACCCCAGCTCTTGTATGCAGAAATAAATAAATTAAAAAAATAAAATAAAATTATAAGATGTAAGGATATCTGAAAATTTTTGTTATTTTCTTATTTCTAAAAAAAATCTTTAGCAAACCAATGTCTCCTTATAGTCGGAGACATTAACATGAATCTTCCTATTTTTTCTATACATACTTATGTCAATGGATAATAAAATTATCCATTTTATTTGTTTGTGGTATACTCCCACACTACCCTTCTCTAACTTGAAAAATTACTGAAGTACAGTTTTCAACAAGTAGACAAAGTTGAATTTAAATAAAAGATAGGGGCTTGTAAATCCTAAATATAAAAAGTATGGAAGATTTCACTAAATCCTGACGTAAGTGTTTAGTGGTTAGTTTCAAAATAAGACAAAGTCAAAAGAAAATCAAGATCTTTCTTACCCATTTAACTTTTCCTTTATACATCATGAAGCCTTTCAAAGGAATGAAATATGAAAGCTTTTAGAAACTCTGCATGGAATAGCACACTTCAGAACTGGCAAACCTTTATTAAAATATTGCTATTGAAATAAATTCCCAGGTCTCCATCTTTCCCACACACTAGATTGTAATGTAAATGTTAGACTTAATGGTTTGCAAGCAAAGAAGAACCATTACCAAAATTCTTCAGCTTTGACATTATTTAAAATTGCTGCTGGCTGCAGTGAAGTCACAATGGGCATTTGCAAATTAATGACAGTTGTCAGCTACTATTCTCTAGAGACAAATATACTTTTTAAGTGCAAATTGCATAAAGAGACTCTATGGATGGTTTTAAACATCTTTTGCTTTGAGCAGCCTCTCAATAAAATAACCTGTGTTCTGCAGCATTGTGTTCAAAGAAATTAGAAATTATGGGACATCCAATGTGAATACTAAGAGACAAAACACAACAAATTTAAGTGTTAAAGCAAAAGGTAGGGAGATTCCCAGACCAAGAAGAGAAATGCAAGAACAAGAGATAACTGGGGTTGAGGAAGTAATCTTTAAAAAGACTTTTTAAAGTCTTTGAGACATCCAGTAGGCAATAGATAATAGATGATAGATAGACAGATAGATAGAATACAAGTCTTGTTATTTAGCAAATTCTTAAAAAAATGCTTATAAAAATTCATAGTAGGAAGTTAGGTTGGTGTTCAAAATAATCTAAAAATATCATGCTATGAACATGACTGTATATCTTAAGGGCTCATTAGCAAAGGTAACTACTACAATAAGAAAGCATATATAGGGTGCTTTCTCAAAGCTACTTAAAACTGAACTTTATGTGATGTCTGATTCTAGTGGCTTATGATCTTGCCCTTTTCTGTGTGATGAGAAAATATCCTCTCCCAGTCTCTAAGTTGCCTTTTTGTTTTTGTGATGGTTTCATTGATGCAGTACCATTCAATTATTTTGCTTTTGTTTCCCTTGTCATCAGGTTTGTGATCTCAAATACATTTTAGTGGTTAATATCCTGTAGCATATTCCTTATATTTTAAGTATTTTATGTTTTTCAGGTCATATATTTCAATCTTTAATCCATCTTGAATTAATTTTTGTGTATGGGGGTTAGTATGAATCTACTTTCATTTAATTTGCATGTAGCTATGCATGTTTCCCAGCACCACTTGTTGAGGGTTTCTTTTCACCATTGTACAGTTGGGGCGTTTTGTCAAAGATTAACCATCCATATTTATATGGGTTTATTTCTGGACTCACTATTCTATTGCGTTGGTCTGTTTTTGTTCTAATAACATGTTGTTTTAATTACTGTTGCTGTGTAGTATAGTTTAAAGGCAAGAAATAGAATACCTGTTTTTCTTCTTTTCTCTCTAGATACTTTGACTATTTGGGACCTTTTGTGGCTCTCTATAAATTTTATAATTGCTTGATCTTCTCAAATACATTGTAAGCCACTTTAGAAGGCATTTCAGTTCTAGTTAAGCCTTCTGATGATGCAGTCCTAGAGGACATGGAATTGCAACCTCATGAGACACTGTGTTTTCTGGTTTAAAAATGGTTCTGAATAACCAATGGAATTGAACTGAAAACCCAGAAATAAAGCCACACATACATAGTCTACTAATCTATGACAAAGGAGCAAAGGAATGTGCACTGAAACAAAGAATGTCTCTTGATTGGTGCTGATAAAACTAGACTGCTGTATGTAAAAGGATGAAACTAGATTACTACCTCACACCATACACAAAAACCAACTCAAAATGGATAAAAGACTTGACTCTAAGACCTGAAATCATAAAATACATAGAAGAAAACAGGCACAACATTCCATGACATACATCTCAAAAACGTATTTGAAGACTCACCCCCAGAAGCAAAGAAAATGAAGGAAAACACAAATAGGACTATCTCAAACTAAAAAGATTCTGTACAGCAAAAGAAATAAGAACCAAAATGAAGAGACAACCCACAAGTTGGGAGAAAATATTTGCACTCCAAACAACTGCTCTATGAAGAGCTTATACATCTCAACAAAAAATGAAGTAAGCAACTCAATCAGAAAGTGGGCAGAAGAACTAAAAAGACACTTCTGCAAAGAGGAAATGCAAATGACCAACAGGTCAACATCACTTATAACTAGGGAATTGCAAATCAAAACCACAATGAAATATCACCTCACACCAGTGAGAATGGCACATATTAAAATTTCTGGCAATAATAAATACTGGTGAGGATGAAGAGAAAAAGGAACCCTTTTACAATACTGGTGGGAACACAAAATGGTCCAGCCACTATGGAAAACTGTGGAAGTTCATCAAATTACACCAGATGACCTAGCAATTCCACTCCTAGGAATGTGTACACAAAGGTCACAAAAGCATTAATTCAGCAGAAATCAATTATTGCAGTACCATTCACAATAGCTAAGATATGGGACAACCTAATGACCCAAAAGCAGATGAATGGCTCAAAAAGATGTGGTACACACGTGTGCGCACACACACACACACAGGACTACTATTCAGCAATCAAAAAAGGTAAACTCATGCTTATTCCATTTGCAGCAATACGGATAGAGTTAAAAGAGATTATGTTCAGTGAAATAAGTCAGAAAGAGAAACAAAAATACCAGATGATTTCACATATAACAAGAATAGAGGTAAAGTGAAAAAGGGTACAAAAAATAAAAAGAAAGAAAATTAGCAGGCAAACTGAAGATCTAAGACATACAGCAGGAGAGGGGGAAGGGTGAGGGAGACAGGTCAAAGCAGGAGAGGGAAGAGCACAAGGGACTATGGTGATGGTTCACGGGTGATGAGATGGTAGGAGATTTATGGGGATTTATTAATTTATTGCACAAAAATGAATATTAACATAAGAAAAAGAAATATTTTTTAAAAAATTAAAAATAAAATGTTCCTAAATATCTAATCCACAAAAATGTGAGGTAATACAAGATTATTGTTGATTTAAACAACTAAATATTGATATAATTTGCTATATAGTGTTAAAAAGAAAGTAACAGTCCCAAAATGGAGACAATTGTGCTAAACTCACCACTATTCATATCTAGCCTCAGTGTGGTTTCAATCACCCCCAGAAATGTGTTCTTAACTAGTCAGTAAGGAATTTTTCTGGTCAGCCTCAATGAAGTAACTTTCCATTCTCCAAGGAATGGAGGATATTCTCTATATAACTTACTAAATACATATGCTTCTATATGGACACTGAATATATAACGATTGCATAGATACTGACTGAGAACAATACAACTTACCTATCTCCTCTGTTGTAACATAGTACTACTTGGTGTTGCTTTTTAATTTATAATACTGATATAACTTTATTAGTTTGCTATGTCTCTAAGAGAGGGAAAAAGATAGTATTTTCCTTGTTTTGATTCTGGTATATTTTTCTTTTCAACATTTCCATACTACTCAGAAACAAATATTTCCTCCAAGTTTAGACATGTTAGCAAATAAAAGCATGCTTTATATAGTCAGATAATTCAACAGCTTTAGGGAGGGGAGGCTTATAACACTGCAGATATCTGGTGTTAAATACATGGTTTCCTAGGACTTTTTTAATTCATCTGGGGTTTCTTCATTTTCAAGAGTCCTTGTAAATTTGAAGGATGCTTTTTTGATGATTACTACCTATAAATTAATGTTTACATGGTTAAAATTAAGAGTTCTAATAAACTAAACTTTACACAGAAGAAATATATTTGTGAACTCCAAGCAAATGATCTAATGTGCAAATGTGCAATACTGAAAAGAACTGTAAATATATCTCTTCTACTACTATAAAAACAACTAAAATTTAGATCCTATTGCCAGTTGGCAATATCACATACTTTTACAAAGTCTGTGCACAGTCCCCAAGCAACTGTTCATCCTTTCACATATCAAAAGAGTTTTATAGGCCTGAGTCTATGGGAAGAAGAAAAGAAAAAATAAGGGCAAGAGGTCTCAGACTGAATTGCTTCTAGATTGGATGCCATGAAGGGGCTGAGTAGTTGATTATTATCCATTCTATGAAGACCCAATGACTAGGAAATATCAAAGATAGTGCTTCCATGGTTCTTATAGTGAATATGTCCTCAGTTTTCAAACATAAATGAAATTATTAGATAATAATATTCCATGGTCTATGAAAACTTGATAGGTCCTTTAATTTTTTTTCCTGACTTGTCCTCTAATTTCACTAAATCCTTATTCAAACTTTAGTCTTCCATCTCTAACTCTA
>JAGFMF010012105.1:171026-188314 GCA_019455555.1 Galemys pyrenaicus
CTGAGGTGATGGTGCACTGGTGAGATGGTGATGGGGAATACATGGGGATTACAATTAATGGCAAGTATATGTAAATTTTACAATATTTTAATAAAAAAATAAAATGTTAATTTATTGCAAAAAAAAATCGATGTATTAGCCTCAGAGCTATATATTATACACCAGGACTTGAATTTGCATTTTGCTGTATCATTTATAAGGAGAAAAAAAATCCTATACCACATTTAGTTATACTAAAGCAAGTATCTGATTTTGTATGTTATTTTACTTAAAGTCATGGTTTCCAAGAACATACTGATGACATTAAGTGAGGACTTACTATAACCCACTCTGTCAACCCTAAAAGAATCACTTAATACTCTACTATAATGCATACCTTAACACAACTATGGTATTCTCACCTGTGAATATCATTAATGGCCACTTTCCTCCCCACCACCCAACCCCCGCCCCAGCTCCCAGAGTTTAGTTTTGTTTTCTTTTTTTAACTGAAGTAACATTCCCATTACATTATAACATTATATACCTGTCAGGTGTATGTTACTGAAAATCCACACAAAGATCCATATGCTACATTAAGCTCACCACTAAAAGTTCAATTCTGTCCTTTCCCATACAATTTCTCACCTCCTTTCTAACTTAAGAGAGTACTCAGAAATGTGAGTGGAGCTGACAATTATTTAAAAATGGAGATAATCATTTAAAATTACTTAAGGCTTATTTGGCAGCTGATCATGACACAGTAATGTGTTTTATACTGTTGAGAATCTTTAACATATACAATGACTTCACTGTGAACTGACACTTTCCAGCTTTTTTTTTTTTAACTTGAAAACATTTAATTAAACTCAATCATACTCAGAGATCCAGGGATGCTCTGGTTTAGATGGGTGTGCTGGGAAATTCTACAATCCCAATGTTATGTTTGAGCCCATAAGGGGACCCAAGTGTCCTTGGGCTTCATGAAGTAGTTTGAAAACTAATGTTGGAAGGCAAAGAAAGACTAGACCTATTCCTTATTCTATAAATGAGAAAGCTGATACTTACAGAAGGAAAGTAACTTGCTAAGAGTCACATATTAGTAAGAATCAGGATTTGTCTTTGGTCTCAATACTGCTCTCCATCTTCTGTATAAAACACAGAGGGGCTCAGTTTGTTTTTCATAGGTCTCTGCTCAACTACAGAATTTGGGGCAGGAGGCTTACATATAGACTATCAAGATGTTTTCATTTTAAATGTCTAATTTATCTCATTTCTTTTGAATAAGTAAAGCAAATATTGATATAAGTCAAAAGTACAAGTTAAGTAAAATAACAAGTCTTTTCCACTTAATATTGATCTTTCTTCTATCCCCAAGGCCCAGATATTCAGTTTTCTCCAGAGATAACTGGTTAAATCCAGGTATCCTATGAAGTACAAAGCTGGCATATATATATAAGCTTGTGACTATATGCATCTATTTGTAGAGTTCTCTTAAAATGCAAGTAGGTAGGATGCTATAATCTGTTTCTGGTGACTAAATGTAATTACATTGGTTAAATAAATTTTGTGGCCCAGTTTTACAACTCTTTATTATTATTATTATACATGATACTACAGTGAACATCTTGATTGTGAGCACAGGTGAGAATAAAATACTTCAAGAGAGTTAAGGTCAAAACTACTGCCAAATTGCTCTTGATGGAGGTCATACAAATTCACATAGCCACCAAGTCACTAGATAAGTATTTCATATCCAACACCCAACTAAACAATGTATCATTAAGCTTTGATCTGCCAACATCTTAGGTAAATAGTATTTTACCACAGTTATAATATGCATTTTTGCATTAATAGTGAGAATGAAAATATATTTATGTGTTTAACTATTAGTTGGTTTTGCTTTTCTAGGAAATGAGTATTCATATCCTTTGTAATAATTTTCAACTTGTTTCTTGATCTCTGAATATTATTTTATAGAAGTTCCTGAAATATAAAGAAAATTAGACCCTTATCAACAAACTATTGAAATTTTTTTTTACTTTGTTTATGGTATTTTTGTAGGCATACAATTTTTGTGTTTTATGTAAAATTTATCACTGATAAATTCTCCTTAAGGGGCATGCATCATGTATATTAATAGCATTCCCTACTTTGAGAATATTATATAGTTCTCCCATGGCTTCTTCTAGTTTAGTTTTTAAGTGTAAACTTTTTGATTCACTAGGAATCTTAGCCAAATTTCTTAAGAAACAGAAATCCAATGAATATCCTTCTAATGAGAACGCAGCTATTCTGTATATCAATAACTAACTTTTCTCTCTTATTTGAAATGCAACCTTTATAATTTGCTATACACATATATACATATATGAACTTGAATTTTTTAAACTCTTATTTGGCTCAAATGATCTGTTTACCCATGTCGTAGGAACCACAATGTTTCTAACATTCTAGCTTTATATTTTAATACCTAGTAGAGTGGGCTACTTTCCTTTATTACTCTCCTGTCACAGTTTCCCTGGCTATTTTTTGGCTTATTTATTTCTCCAGATGAACATATGTTTGTTTGAAGTTGAGATGACATTAATTACATGGTTTAACATAAGAGAAATTGACATCTATGTTTAATCTTCTTACCCAAGAACCCTGGGTTTCCATTTGTCTTTGAGCCCCTGAAAAGCATTTTAAAGTTTTCTTCATATATACCTTATATGTCCTTTTTTCCTAATGTGATGCTTTTTTTTAATCTTCATTAGAAATCAGAATGCCCCTTGAACAACTTCCCTATTCATTTCTTTGTCATTAATTAACATTTTTTAAAATGTTGTTCATATTTTTACAGTATTTGATTTCTCCCCTCAGGAGTCTTCCCTGTAAATATTCCAACACCACATCACTTATGAACCATAATGTGATGCTTTCTGTACTGTCATCTAATATTAAAATCATGGCCCCTGTATTATTTTTAGTTTGCACATGCCTGTTATGTCTTTGATTGTTCTTCTATTTTGGCATCCTTCCTGAGTTTCTTCATGATCTAATCTGAGAACCCTTTGATAGGAAAGTTTATTGTTTTAAATTTATTAAAATGGAAAGTATTGTATTTATATTTATTAAATAACTTATATTTAACTCCTTTTAGATATCAAATATTATGTTAGAAAAATTTTGTTTTGCTTTTATTTCTTCTCTTTTTAAAAAGTTTACTAAATGACCTGTTTGCTTTTAGTTATTCATGTCTTTCTTCTGATAATATGGAAGGTTTAATATTTTGTTCTAGTGGTTATTTCTTGGTAAAAGTCAAAGTCCTTTGAACTTCTTTTGAGGCAGTATTATCAAATGCTCTATTATCTCTCTGACTTTATCTCCTATGACTCTCCCTTTCAATCACTCTGCTTTAGGCCCTCCAGATTCTTTTCCTATTTCTTGATTGCAATACTCTTGCTTCAAGATCTTTACAACAGTTATTACCTCAGCTTAGAATACTATTTCTCCAGATGATTACTGAGTAAAGATCATTTCCTTTGAATCTTTATTCAAATTTCACTTTCTGAGTAAGGCTATTCTGACCACCAATTTAAAATGATAATACCATTAGTTGCAACTCCTGATACACACACCCACATACACGTGTGTATATACATATATATGTGGTTTTTATAAAACAGAGATAGCATGAGCAATGATGAACTTAATACTGCTATAATTTTTCTCTCCTTTACCATCTAGTTTAGTCTATTGTATTAGTTCTCTTAATATTTATCTATCTGCACACCTCTTTTCTCTCTCCAGTATTAAAGGACGTTTTGACAAGTTTTCGAAAATCCTGTGGTTTATATTACTTTACATCATTTCTGTCCCTCATCCTTCCAAATTTATTAGTTGTATCATTATTATACTATCAAAGTTTTACATTAATATTCTACTTTGTAAAACTTAATTTTAAAGACCAGTGAACTCTGTGCTCACTTCCAGTATCTGAACTCTAGGTTTGCCTTTCATTTCTTGGTTGACTGAATTTCTTGCAATAGTAGAATTCATGAAAACTAAATTCTCTGAAGCTTGACATGTTAAAAAATGTTTGTCTTTGCTTTTATATTGAGTGGTTACTTGGACTGGTACAACAACCCTTAATTAATCTTTCCTAGAGGGCTTCATAAATAAAGTGTTAATGTTGACTGGTGCTTTGGAAAAGCCTAAGGCCAATCATTTTTGTTGAAGACTGCTCCCTTCTCTTTGTGGGGATATGCAACCACAGGTGACACTTAGGGTCCACTCACACACTTAGATGATCTTCACTGAATCTGGCAGCCTTTCCTCATACATTGCTTTGGGATAGCAGAGATCTCTTGTACTTCTGTTTCTTATTCTCCTTCATATTCTATGATGATTCAAAAGACGAGAGATGCTGCTCCCTTTACTAGGCCATTATTTACATAATAACCTCTCACTGTGAACATTTTCAGCACAAACAGATAACAGTGTAATCAACTTCCATATGTCCATCATTTCCTTTTATATATACTAATAACTTCCAACCTTGGTTCATATATATCCACTCAGTTTCCCCTCCCAAGAGTACCTTAAATGACATTCCAACCATCATATTGTCTTTCCTGAAAATATTTCAGTATACACCTACAAGACCATTTTAAAACAGGAAGTCCTCTGTCCTAATGATTTTACAAATTATCCTCAACATAAATAAAAGATACTTTTGTGGTTGTAGAGAATTTCATAAATACAAAACTGCTTATGAAAAGAGAATATTCAAGGTATAGCATTATCACATATTCAACCTACTTATTTATTGAGACCCCATATAAGCAACTAAGATTTGTGAGGAGGTAGCATGACGAAATACAAAGAAAAATGCAATAAGAATTTGAAAATTAGATTCTAGTTCTCAATTCTAGATAAGACCTTGAATCTTAGTTCTTATCTATAAAATGAGTTAGACAACATACACTGTAATGTTCTTCCAACTCTGACAGTTTATGAATTTATATAAAATAAATACCAATATATCCTTTGTTGAGATAACTCAAGACAGAATAAGTAGCTCAGGGAAAATGTTTCAACTATATGTGGGATCTGAAAAAACTACATTAATGTAGGACTACACCAGGGCCTTGTATATTAGTTACTTTATTTTGGTTTGAAAACCAGCCTCTAGCTTTCGTTTTCACACTTGGTTTCTGTAAGATGCTTAGTGGTGAATAACTTAGGAAGTAGGTGGCTGCTATTAATAATCCCCCTTACTGCTTCCTTTGTTCTTGTAAGCTGATAAAATACAGGTAATAGACAGGATTAAGGAAAAAGTAAACTTGGATTTTACACTTTGTACAAATGCAGGAGAATATTATTGTTCTTAGGAAAAACATGGCTGAAGCACTTAGAAGTTTATGATGTTTGACACAGTCTCAAATGAATTAGGAAATAATGAAGAAGAATAATATGCATGTGTACATATACATGTTTGTGGAGAGAGAAATAAGTATAGCAAAATTTAATAACTGAGAGACCTAGGTAATATAGATAGAACATTTGATCAAAAGCAACAGACAACTATAAATCTGTTTTTACAATATTCTTATAGGTTTGAAATTTTTTCCCCAAAAAATAATTAAGTATTTATTGACTCTAAAATACCCTGTTGTATACATTTATTTTCTGTAAACTTTATATATCAGAAAAGCTAGGATAGAAGGAAAAAATCAGAACAAGAAGATTTTAGTCACTTACACTCCCATGTTGCTTCCTTTATTTTGCCTTTTACTTAAAATTTTTTTCTTAAAGATAAAAGCAGAGAAGGAATAAGGTGTGGGAAGTTGCGTCACATCTTTCTTGTATTAAGAAATAAACAATTCCAGATCAAAAGAAAGCCTTGCGTCATTTTCATTTTGCTAAAGCCTAGTTTTAGCTAATAATTTAAAAGAATATAGTTGCCACTCACAAATATAAATAACTACAGGCCTTTTTTATTTCTCTGCAATGAGAGGAACACAACAGCTGCTTTAAAAATCACTCTCCATCCTTCCATGTGTTGGGTAAGTGTAACAGACTTCTATCATGAGAAGCCAAAAACCATAAAAAGAAAAAGTAGCTGGGTTTATTTCAGAATTCCTTCTCCATTTAAGTTATTTCACCTAATTAAAAACAAAATAAACATGCTGCCTGCATTTCCAACATAAAATACCTTTAACAAAGTCATTCCAGGTATAACTACAGATAATGAACAAATTGTTTAAAATTAATACAAAAGAATAATAATGATTAAGGGTCTTATTGCAGTATAAAGAGTACAAATCAAGTAAAATAATGAAGATGGTTTTCGTATATAATTCTAAACTGAAAACATTCAACCCAGAATGATCTTCAACCCATCCTGCGTGACTCCAGCTCATCTTTCTGTTGGTGTAGGGATAACATGAACACCAATCTCATAAAAAACAATTCTGGTCATGACTTTACAGTGTGAGAGTATGGCAGAATCTTATCTATATATATGGAGATACCTACCACCAATATCACTATTATCCTTTTCAATTTCTTAAGATCGCAGAGGGTTCAATTAAAATGATTTTTATTTGTTATTGGCCTGTTCTAGAAAGAACTTAAAGTAACTAGAACAAAACAGATATCATAAAATAGCAGTAATTTTTAAAATTCTGAAATCAAAATAAAAAAAAAATCAGTCAAGAACAGTAAGAATAGTACAAAACAAAGATTGGGCGAAAGAGTTTGAGGACCATTAACACCTTCACAGCTATTTTATTATGGTCTATATTTTGGTCTAAATCTCTGTGATAGCAGAGTAACAACCCCCCATAGATGTCCATATGTTAATCTCCATAATATGTGGTCATGTTTACATAATAAAGGGAAATTAATGTTACATGCTGCTAATAAACTGGGTTTAAAATAGGCAAATTATCCTGGATTAACTGGACAGGACAAATGTTACCCAGGAAGATTCGAAAATTTAGAGGCAGAGGTAGTTATGGACATCCAGAGAGAAAGTGTGAGACAGACTCTCTAACACTGCTAAAGGTAAGTGGACAAAGCCAAGTCGGTAGCATCTGAAATCTGGAAAAGACAAGGAAACATAATCCCATAAATTCTCCAAAAAGATAAATAGCTTTATTGACACCTTTTTGCACAAAGTTTTATAAGAAATTTCTGATGCAGTGCTGTTTATAAGAGGCTTTGAATAACAGGGTTTCCAATAATATTATGGATATTAGATTAAATAGTCTCTGATATAATTTTTGACTAAAAGATGAAAATATCTTCATCATCTTAAAATATAACCAAGTAAAGTTAATCTTTCAGGGGGTAAAATAACACTTTCAAAAGACTGTTAATTATAACAACATAAATATGGACAGTTAAGTGTAGTAACTCACATAATAATGTCATTTAGAGTTAAAAACTATATTAATAATTAATAATGAAGTTCAAAAACAACAGAAAATAAAAGCAAATTGTAGGTTATGTATTTAGCACATATAGTACTCTATATGTGAATTTAAAATAAACAAATATATACATAATGTGTTGTTTGACTTGTAAGTATGTAAATACAAATATATAATTATTAAGTATTAAGCTAATGGGAAGGATATAATTTTTATGATAATTACCTTTGGGGAAAAGGGCTCTAGGGATAAGAATGGAATGAAGGTAACTTCAAATTTACTGTATTGTACTACTGATATACTGATATACTGGTAAGTAGGTACCAACTTGAACTCTAGCTCCAGATGCTGCACATTCTGGTGAATACCTTGAAGTGAATGTTTTGTTAAATTTTAACCATCCTTGTAAGTATATAGTATTACCTCTGAATAGTTTTATTTCTTTATGATTAATGAAGCTGAGTTGCTTTTCACATATTTGAGTATTTGAATGTCTTCTTGTGAGTAGCCATTATGTTTTTTGCTCACTTCTTTGTTAGATTATCTTTTTTCTCTAGATTATAACATTTCTTGATATAATTGGGATATAAATTCTTTGTCAATATCTTTCCTCATTCTATAGTTTGCTGTTTCTCTTTCTTAGGGATATTTCGGTGAGCAAAACTTTTTTTATAAGTCCAGTTAAAAATCTTTTCCTTTATGATTAGTACTTTTCACATTCTGTTTTAAGAAATCTTTTCCTACTCCAAGGTCATTAAGATATTCTTTGTTTTCTTTAATGAACTTTATTGCTTGATCTTTCATGTTTATATTGATATTATATCTAGAAGGGTGGTTTTTTTTTTGTCTTATGTAAGGTGGGAGTCAAGATTCAATTTAATTTTTCCATGTGATATCAAACTGACCTAGGACCATGTATTGAAAAGAACATTCTTTCTCCACTGAGTTGAGATGGAATATCCATTATAATCAGGTGTGTGTGAATCTATTCCTGTACTTTCTTCTATGTTGTCCCATTTGCCTATCATCTATCCTTCTATCAGCCCTATAACATCTTAGTTATTACAGTATTAATATTCTATAATGTAAATTCTCCAGTTTTGTTTTTCTTCAAGATTATCTTCGCTATTCTTAGTCTTAAACATTTCCTTATACATGAAATATTTTTTTTTCTGGGGTCTTGAACTACAATTAAATTGAATATTTGTCATCTTATGGAGAACTGATAAAAATGTTTAATCTTCCAATTCATGAACACTGTATGAATATTCCTCCACTGACTTAGTTTTCTTTGTGCTTTTCTCGTAGGAGTTTGGTACATCTGTCATTAGCTTATTATTAGATAATTTTGTGGGTTTTGATGTTATTGTAAAGAGCATAATCTTTCAAATTTCACTTTCTAATTGTACTGAAGTATAATGTGCATCAGAACATATATCATAAGTGTTAAAGCTTAATGAGTTTTTAACCAACTGATCACATTAAACATACAACCAGTTTTTGTAGACTGACTTCGTTTCTAGCAAACTTGTGATATCCATGTATTAATTTTATTACATATGTTATTTTTTACATGCATGTAATTTTATCTTATCTGTAGGTGCTTATATTTTGGCATAAATGATTGTATAAAGAGGGGCTCATAGCTTTCTTTCTGATACTAACATTTTTATTTTGTTTTCTTCCCTTATTGCACTGGTTCCGACTTAAATTCCAACAGTGAGTAACAGTGGTGGTAGTCACATCCTTATGTCACTTATGATCTCAAAAGAATAGTCTTTCAATATTTCACCAAGAAGTACAGCATTTATTATAAAGAATTTATATACATAATCTTTATCAGATTTAAGGGAGCTTCCATCTACTCCTAATACGCTGAAATTTTTTTGGTGGTTGTTGATTATTAGATTGATTTTCAGAAGATGTTTGTATGTATCTTTATAAAGAAAATGATTTACACTTTTTCTTTCTTATAATGTTCTTAGCTGTCTTTATGTCTTTCTTGTAATGTCCCACAAAGCAAGTTATAAATATTCCCACTTTTTATATTCTCCCAAAGAATTTCTCTAAGATAGTTGTTATTTCTTCCTTCAATGTTTTAAGTAATTCATCAGTGAAGAATTTAATTATAAATTAATTTTTTTAGGTGGAGGTCACATACCATATAATTCACCTATTTAAAGTATACAATTAATGATTTTTAGTATACACCCAGAGTTAGGCAACCATAAGCACAATCGGTTTTAAACATTTTTATCACCTCCCAAACTTCACACCCATTAGCATTCATTGCCTCTTCCCCCTACCCTACTTCCAACCCCTGATAGTCAATAACCTACTTCCTGTCTCCATGGATTGGCCTATTTCCAGAAATCATATAGATGTGGTATTCTGTGACTACCTTCTTTCACTTAGCATAATGTTTTCAAGTTTCATCTATGTTTTACTATGTATTAATACTCCATTACTTCTCGCTACCAAATAACACTCAACTGTATAAATATCTGACATCTTGTTTATCCATTTGTCAGTTGATGCATAAGCACACTTTTTTGGGGGTTGTTACTAGTTCTATTTTTTGGGCTCTTATGAATAATTCTACATGAACATTTGCATACAAATTCTTGTGGTGACATATGATTTCCTCCTCTGGGTAGTTACCTAGAGCAGAATTGCAGGATCACATGGGTAACTTTGTATTTGAGATTTTGAGGAATGGCCAAACTGTTTTTATAAAGCAGCTATATATCACTTTACAGTCCTACCAGCAATGTATAGGGGTTTCAGTTTTTCCACATCCCACCAACACTTACTATCCACCTTTTTAATTATAGCCATCTGAGTGGATGTGAACTGGCATTTTATTATGGTTTTGATTTTTATTTCTTAGGTGATTAATGATGTTGGACACCTTTTTGCGTGCCTATTGGCTATTTTTGTACTTTTGTTAGATTTATTTAGATCCTTAGACCATTTTAAAATTTGGATTATTTAGCTTTTTTATTATTGAATTTGTATTAGTTTTGGTAAATTAAATTAGTTTGGTAAATTAGTTTTGGTAAATTTCTAATAATTTTCCATTTCATGTGAATTTTAAAATTTACTGGAATAAAGTACTCCAGAATACCCTCTTACTTTCTTAATGACTGTAGGATCCGTAGTGGTACTCCTTTTAATTGTTAATATTGATAAATTGTATCTACTTTTCCCTTTGATCTGTTAGTTCTGATTATTTCTTCTCTGATACACAAGTTTTAGCTTCAGTCCATTGTGGTGAGAAAACATACTTTGTATGATTTCAATCTTTTGAAATTTATTAAGAATTACTTTAAGATTTAGTCTATGGTTGATTCTGGAAAATGTCCCATTATGCAACTGCAAATAATCACATATTCTACAGTTATAAGATGTGGTTTTGCCAATGGCTTTTAATACCAGCTGAGATAAAGCTGACATTTTTCAGAGACAATGACAATTAAAGGGCTTAACTTTGTTTCTTGACTTACTGAAGAGTTATTTTGGCCTGACAAAGTAAAAGTCTTCAAGAAATTGTTGTGAGGAACTTTCCAAAGAGAATATGCTGCTGTAAACCTAAACACTGTGGCATTAAAGTTCAGCAGAAATGCATATCTGTTTGTTTCCTTCTGATGAGAAACTCAATTTCATGTATATTAATCTTACTTAGATTGAGAAAAAAAATTTGGACAGGCTAATTTTTATTCTCTGGAGTTACATAACCTAATTGGTTTTAAAACCTACTTTCTAGAAAGAATATACATTTTTCAAAAGGCGTATCACACAAAATTCATAATACTGACACACCAGATGAAGTATAAAAATAGCTAACTACTTCACTACATTTTACGAAGGGGACACTTCACTGCGTAAATATCAGTCCTTATTATTTCATGTAGGTTTTGGGGACCAAACCTTTAGTTCTTTAATTTTCATCATAGATCTTATTCCCTTTCCTACAATATAGAGAACTGTTGCATCTCCCAGACAGGAGTTATGATCACAAGAACATCAGAAAGTTAACAAAAACAGGGCAATAATTTAGAGATAAAGTAAAAATCAATTTCAGTTGGAGCATCGGCACTGAATCTACAAATAGAATTGGATGTAGAAAGTTCAAGTTTTAATCTCAATACTGAATTGTTAGAGGACAGAGGATTGTGGGGGCTTTAGTTTCAAGTCACTATTTGAAACAAAATAAAACAAAAACCAGATAGGGAACATGTACAGGATGTGGTAAGGAATAACTATTGACCCGAACACTGTGAAACTTCATGTTATCATCCCATTAAAAAAATCCTAGCCAAATGGATGAAGATGAAGTTCAAAGGAAGTATCTCCTTGGTCATTTGCTAGCAAAATATCAATCCCCTGTTAGGCTCTTTTAAAGCAAAGTCTGAGTAATCAAGTTACTCAAAGTTGCTTTCAGTTGAACTATGTGTAACTTGCAAGCTACAAGGCCTTTCATGGCTTACTCCACTTTGTCAAAATAATAAAAATTAACCTAAATCCCTCTCTGCTATTGATTTCTGGAGATGCTTTTTAGGATCTGTACAGGATTCTCCACAGTGTTTTCCTACAAAATTTTCAAATGACATCCAACAAAACGTCTTAAATATTTTTCTGCCTTGTCCAGCAGAAACAAGTATTAGAGACATCACAGAGTCAAACTGGCATCTGGTTTTACACTGAATAAATGTTTCTATAAAAAGAAGATTAAGAGCATTAAGAATAAGAAGTGACTTTCATTTCTACTGTAGACACTCAGTGACAATATATTTAATGCCACTGAATAGCATCATTAAAATGATAAGACTTGATAAGTTCTTTGAGAATAGCCAGACTATCACATTCTCCCTCTTTGGAGTTAACATTATGAAATAATTCAATAACTGATCTTTAGCAACAAATGCAATAAATAGAAGCTGGTCAATTCTACAATCATGGCGTTCAAGGTTAAAGGAGTTCAAGGTTCTAAAGTGTAAATGATCATAGGAGTCACAAAGGCCAAAGGAACATTTCTATGGTTTCTCAGAACGCTATTTGTTTTATTTTCATAAAGTTGGCAAAATATTGTAAATATCATTATTATCACTAGAACAGTAATGGTTTGCCCATACTTAGCCTATCCCCTTTTACTAATCATTCCACATTTGAAGCACATGAAAACCTGAAGTCAGAGAAGAAGACTAGATTACCAAGGAGTCTTTCATTCCAAATAAATAACAACTGTTCTGAATACAGTCAGAACAGTTGCTCAACTTAAGCTTAAAGTCTTACATCTTTTAAGTGTTCTATTATTTTCCCATCATCTAATTTTTTTTCTAAGATTTAAGATGAATACTGTCAATATTGCCTGTTTTCAAACAGCTATTTCTCCTTTACAAAATTCTAAAAGAATAAAGCAAGGAAAAAAAAATCCATGCATAGAAGTTAGAGTTAGTACTTGATTGGATTTTGTTATCATCAGCACAGGCAAGTCATTCAATAAATGTTAATTTCCTTTGGGACAAAATTTCAAAGCCCTCTGGGTCACTTAAGTCCATTAAGGTCTGCCCTTTATCACTTTACTAGTGCAAAATAAGATAATTTCAGTTTTTACTGATATTTATAATACCCAACTAAGAAAAGAGCAAGAGTGCCATGTTTTCTTTTAATGCTTATGTATAGCTACCACTTAATGACTATCATGTTAAAGACAATAATAATACTTATAATCAAGACCAGTGGCTACCGCAACACTTAAAGAATAAATTCAAATACTTATTGAAAAAATAGGTTTCCTTATATAATAGCAAGTAGTACCTAATGTGATCATTAAGGAATAAGGTTACTAAAACCAAATAATGCTGGCACTCTGCCAGTGTATGGAACTAGCTAGTACTAATGGGTCCTACTACTGCATTGTATAAGTAGCACCAGATGGAAGGATACAAAACAAACATATCTAAAATGAGTCTAACCTCCAAATAAAAGTTCAGTCACCATAATTACAATACTTGGGATGTATACGTATAGAGTGTTTGCTTTGCAATAGAGACCCTACATTTGTTGCCACAGCAATTCTGGAATAACAGAAGTTAAAAGGAGAAGACTAATCAAACCCTATTTCTAGATTCTTCTGGATTAAACTGATTATAGGGTTTATGTCAGGGAAAGACTATGAAAGAAACTACCTCCAGTAAGTAATCATAAATTCACATGTATTGAAAAGAGACAGAAAAAAGGATCAGCAATAAATCTGCAGTATAACTTTTTACTAGTCAATCAAGTTGTTAAAAGCAACTATTTAAATTATGACAGTACGCTAGCATTCCTCATCCCATTTATGTAGACGTGGCTCCCCAGATTTTTTACAATGAAGTTCCGTTAACTTCACCAAGTTATGTCTTAGTTTTAGACATCTTGTATTAGTTACTTAATAGCACAGATTAAAAAAACAAAAAACAAAAAACCAGCAATAGATCAAAAGAGGGCAGTTTTCAGTTACTGAATTGAAGAAGTCAATGGAAGTTTCCTTTTACTTAAATGACTACTAAAAGTTCTATTGTACAACCAAATAAATCTTTTATTTCTACATTAGTACATGTGAGTTTTAGAATATTTAAAAAATTTATTGAATTATCTGAAGAAAAAGTCTTATATAAAATGAAATACTTGCTAATGAGCACTGCTTAAAATGGCAAACCTGTTCTTAAAAACTCCCTCTAGAATAAAGGAAAATATTATGAAAAATATTAAAAGGCTGGAGAGCAATTTTTTGCCATGTTAAACTTCAAGGAATACTGATTTTTGTTATGAAACATGAAGAAAGGAGCACAAATTTACGCATCCCTTTATTCCCCTCCCCACCTAATTTGATAGTTATAATATCAAAGTTTATATACTGTTATAATAATCTACTCTGAAGGTATAAACGTCTGCTGAGGTATATTAGTTCCATAATGAAATGAATTTTATTTCTTATCACACTATTTTATGATGGTTTACTGCTGAATTCTTTATTTTGATTCATCTTTGATTAGGCATGTATCTTGTCAGTACTATGTTTGTTGAGCTTTTCAATTTCAGAATATATCCATGCGTCATATTTATACTTAAAGTGTTCGGTTAAAAAAATTGTGCACTTATCTTAGGACAGAGTAGATATTCCTTTACTGTTTTCTAATGTTTGGTATTGAGGAGAAAGCTAAAGTAACTCCAAGTTCTGTCCCTCACCCCACCAACTAGGGATCCATACAATTCCTTCTTTATTTTTCACATTCAGCAATTTGACCAAGATACGCCCTTAATGTAACCAACTGTTCCCAGTTTAGAGCATAGTCATTTTGATGTGGGATTTTAGTTATTTCTCAAAAACGTTTACTTTATTATAGCTCTAAATGATTTTTCAATCCCATTTGTTGCTTTTTATCAAGAAAAAAGGTTGGCAAACTTATAAGCAGGCAAAATTCAGATCACCACCTATTTCTGTATATATATATAGATTTACTAGAATAGCTGCTTCTGCACTATAAGAGGCAGCACAGAATAGCTGCAACAGAAAATGTTCTGTCTGAAAGTGAAATTTACTATTTAGTCCTTTATAGAAAAACAAAACAAAAACCTGACCCTATACACATATTAGGTCACTGTTTCCTTTCTTCTCTATAGTTTTTATATCTTATTTAATGTTGTATAATTTCCTCAAGTTTCTCAGTCATATATCTGATTACATTTACTGATATGGTTTTCATTTCTCTTAATGCTTTTCTTTTTCTCTTATACTTCTTTCCTGAGGTATGCCCACTGATTTTTCAGTTCCTTATATTGTTCTAAGGTCTACTCCTAATACCTGTGTTAGAGAGGTTTTCAATTATTATCACTGCATTTTCTGTAACATATCATATCCTGAATCTATGAAAAACTGCATGTGTGAGCTCCATTAAGGGCTCATTGATTTAAAGTAATATTATACTTACTTTTAGAGAAATCAGTATATTTCTTGGATTTCCCAGGAGGAGCTCAGTATCCTCCTACCTGTAGTCTAGATTTTGCAGTATTTAGCAACTTATACTTTACTGTTTGCATTTGGGTAACTACTTTCACTAATGATGGGCTCTTACAAATTTACTTTAGTGAGTTTCAAAGAAGGGAAGAGTAAAAATTTCTTCACTCTGCTACTTTGAACTAAAGTCTCTTCCTCACACATTAGTGTAAGATGAGTTAATCTTTAAAACAAGTAATTTTAAGTTTGATAGATTTTAATGCATCAGGGAGTGAAAGATTAAAAAGAAAAACCAACAAAACATCAGCAATGTGAAAGAATTGCCTAGAGAAAGTCTGTGCCAGGAACAACATTTGTTTGGAGATCTGTTCGTGCAGTCATGCCAAATCAGTTGTATCACTTGGATTAAAAGTAGCTGCAGAATGCTGTACTATAAAAGACTTCCGTAGTGTATTTACAATTAAATGGTTTAGGATTAGGATTAGCAACTTCACCTAACCATCACTAATACCCCTTCCATCTAATTTGGCCTTCATTTGCTGACATATATAATTACTTTTTCTTTTCTATCATCAGCCACTCTTCAAATATCTCCTCCAGTTTTAGGCTAAATTATTTTTAAGGCTTAATATTCTTTGAGTCTAGGTATTACAATATCATGCTCTTAGTTATAATACATTCTAGAGTATGAAGGACATATGCTAAATACTTGTCGATACTATGTGTTATAATTTACAATTTATTTATGGCAATAATGTGGTATTTGAAAACAGAATAATAAATCACAAAGAATGTTGTCCCTTAGAGCAGATATTAAGAGGCATGGTATTCAAACTAACAAACCTGCTTATACTATTCTTCCAAATTTTGCCTGATTTTTCAAGTCACCTTCAATAATTAAGGGTTGGGGTTTCTGCAGTCTTCAGTGTGTACAACTCGGGATCTTTCATCACATTGTGGATGATTAATGAACTCATAAAAAGATATTGCCTCTAAATGTTAATTTCCTAAAGAGCTGGTACAAGACAAGGATGCTCTCTTTCACCACTGAAAGAGAGTCCTAGCCAGAGCAGTAAGACAAGAAAAATGTGTACAAGGTATCCAAATAGGGAAAGAAGAAGTAAAATTATCACTGTTTGCAGGCAATATGATAATATACATAGAGAATCCCAAAAGCTCTACAGAAAATCTAATCAAGCTAATTGGCCAGTTTAGCAAAGTAACTGGATACAAAATCAACACACAAAAATCAGTAGACTTCCTTTATACAAACAACCAATCTGAGGAAGAAGAAATTTAAAAAAAATCCCTTTTATAATTGAAACAAAAAAAATTAAGTACTTGGGAATAAATCTAACAAGAGAGGTGAAGGACCAAAGAAAATTACAAAACATTGCTAAAAGAAATAGAAGAAGATACAAAGAAATAGAAAAACATCCCTTGCTCATGGATTGGAAGAATTAACATCATCAAAATGACCATCCTACCAAAAGAAATCTACAGATTCAATGCTATTCCGATAAAAATGTCAATGACATTCTTCAAAGAAATAGAACAAATATTGATGAAAAAACTCCAAATAGTCAAAGCTCTCCTAACTGAAAAAAAGGGAAGTGTAGGGTTCACACTTCCAGACTTCAAACTTTACTACAAAGCCACAATCATAAAAACTGCATGGTATTGGAACAAAAACACACATAGACCAATGGAATAGAATAGAAAGCCCAGAAATAAACCCACAAGCTTATGAACAACTAATTTTTGACAAAGGAGTAAAGAATATGCAATGGAATAAAGACAGCTTGTTCAATAAGTGATGCTGGGCAAACTGGACTGCTACATGCAAAAGAATGAAACTAGAATACTGCCTTTCACCATGCACA
>JAGFMF010012105.1:196646-227262 GCA_019455555.1 Galemys pyrenaicus
ACACTGCTGAGGGGAGCAGCGGGCACAGCAGGAGAGGTCTGCTGCGCCATGTGGGTCCCCTCCCTGGCTGGCAGCAGGGATCGAACTCGTGCTGCAGTGCTGCGGTTTGCTTCATAGTGTGCTGCTTAACCCACTGCGCCACCAGGGGAGGCCCTCTCTTTACTTTTAAAAGTGAAAGCTGAATTTTTTGATATACATATATAAATATGATAAGTAGGTCAATTTGTAATGTATAAATAGGTCAATTAAACTATCAATTTTTAAAAAAATTTTTATACATCCAAGAATTGGGGTACAGACCAGAGGTGTGGGCGGTAAGAGGATTCACCAGAGACAGAGTGGGGAACAGAGCAGGCAGACTGACTGAAATACACTGTTGAGGGGAACAGTAGGCAAGAGGAGAGGTCTGCTTCACCATGTGGATCAGCTTCCTGGCCTGGGATTGAACTCGTGCTGCAGTGGCTGTGGATAGCTTTTTAGAGTAGCGCTTAACCCCTTGCATCATCACCAGGGAGGGCCCAAATTTCCAATTTTAAATGGAAATGGAGGTAACAAAATGTCTTTGTCTTGTTTATTTTTTATTCCTATTCTAGACTCACTGAAAATGCTTAAGTTATTAAACAAGGCGAGATGACTGTCTCAAAGGAGCAAGGAAAAGCCTCAGTAAAAGCCTACCTATAGAACCATTTGCTTCCCAAAAGTTGCATCCTAGGTATGCAACTTAAACCTAACAGATCATCAGGAAATGCCTCATGGCTTCAGGATAAAATAAGCCAATATTCTAAATTTGGAAGCTTCCAGTTTTCAGTTGAATAGTATTAATAGTATTAATACACATAGTATTAAAGTAAGTCTTACATGATTATGGAAAACATACATAAGAGCTACTGAATTAGTTACCTAGAACCCACAGAAAACAAGATATTTTCCTATTTTCTACTTTTAGAATAAAGTATAAGCTTTCAAAAATCAAGTTGGTAAAGAATTACCCAAAATAATCTTTTTAAAAAGGCATCTGTGGAATGCTGTCTGTCCCAGTTTCTTAAAAGGAAAATAGGTAGATAAGAACTTGTGACTGGGATTTCAAAGAAATTTCTTATTTGTTAAGGACCTCCCTAGAACCTAATGGAGTATACTTCTCACTCTCTACAGTCAGAAGCACTTTAGGAGAAAGATTAAAAATCACCTAGGTATAGTGATTCTTTTTTTGGGGTAATGATGCCAGGTGACATCCAGTAAAGTAGAACATTGAGGCTATGCATGTGAATAAACACATATTTTGTGCATAAACAAATTAGTCATAAAATAAAAAAAATTCAGAACAAAATTTTCAGTGTACAGTTGTTAGCGACCGAAAGTAACATATGATGTCTCATTTGCTTGCCATTGTCAGAAAACTCAGTGTTCCATGTGAGTTTTCCATGAAACCTGTAAAGCTTAATCTTTTAAGTAGAAAAATTTTCTTTAAGAGCATCCCTGAAGGCAAAGTGGAATTTCTTGCCTACGTTTTCTTCTATGTATCCATGTGGGTTAATTTTTGTGTATGGTATAAGAGAGTGGCCTAGTTTCAATTTTCTGTATATTTCTATCCAGTTTTCCAATGGCAGTTGTTGAAAAGATTTTCCTTTCTCCATTGTACACTTTTGGCTCCTTTGTCATAGTTTAACTGTCCATGTTAATGTAAGCTGATTTGTGGGCCTGAATTCTATTCCATTGGCCTGTGTGTCTATTTTTATTCTAGTATCATTTAGTTTGAAGTTTAGAAGCATGATACCTCCATTCCTCTTCTTTTTGTCAAAATCGCTATTTGGGGCATTTTATAATTCCATATAATGTAATGTTTTCTCTCTTTGAAGAATTCCATTGAAACTTTGATAGGGCTTGCATTTAGTCTATACATTGCTGTAAGATGGACATTTTTATATTATTAATTCTTTCAATCATGAGCATGGACTATCTTTGCGTTTTCTTGTATCTTTATTTCTTTTAACATTGCCTTAGTATTTTCATTGCATAGGTCTTTCACTGCTTTTGTTAGATTTATTCCTTGGTATTTAATAACTTTTTGATGTTACTGTAAAAAGGATTGTTTTATAGATTTCTTTCTCCTCTCATTCATTATTTGCATATAGGGATACAATGGACTTTTTATGTATATTTTGTAACTTGCCACTTTACTGGACTCATTTACTGTTTCCAATAGATTTCTAGTGGACTATTTAGGGTTTTTTATATATAGTATAATATCAGCTACAAATAATGATAATTTTACTTTTTCCCCAACTTGCATTCCTTTTATAGCTTTCTCTTGCCTAACTACTCCAACTAAAACTTTCAATACGATGTTAAACAGCAGAGGTGAGAACAGACATGTTTTTCATGTACCTGATCTTGGAGAAAAGCTTTCAGATTCTTATGAGTATGATGCTAGCGTAATTTGTCATATATGGCCTTTGTTATGTTGAGATATGTATCTTTTATCCCCATTTTACTCAGTTTTTATCATAAATGAAGAATCTTATCAAATGCCTACTCTGTATCTATTAACATGATCATGTCTTTTCAACTTCCTTTTGTTGATAATGGTGATTACTGTTGATTGATTTGCTTATGCTGAACCATTCTTGCATAACAGGAATAAATCCCAGTTGGTCATGGTGTATGATCCTATTAATGCATTGCTGAATTTGGATTGCTAAAATTTTGTTGCGAATTTTTGCATCTATGTTCATCAGGGATATTGGTCTATACTTGTCTTTTTTGTGATGTGCTTGTTTACTTTTGGTATTAATTCTGATCTCATAAAATGTGTGTGGGAGCATTCCCTCTTCCTCAATTTTTGGAAAAGTTTGAGAAAGATAAGAATTAGGGTTGGTAACAGTTACTGAAAGATTGGTAGAACTCATTAATAATACCCTCTGGTCCTGGAATTTTGTGTTTTGGGAGACTTCTGATTACTCTTTCAGCTTACTTGCTCGTAATTGGTCTTTTCAGGTTTTCAATTTCTTCCTGATTCAATCTTGGAAAGTTGTATTCTTCAAAGTTTTGACTTTGTTTCCTCTGAGTAATTCCCAAATCAGTTTAACTTTTTTATGTGAAAAATTTTAAATATATACAAACATACTGTACAATGAATTCCCAAATGTCCATCATCCAGATTCAGTAATTACCCACTATGGTTGACCTTATGTTATATGTCCCATGCCCCCTTTCCCTCACTAACATATTAATTTGAAGCAAGTCCCCAACATTATAACACGATATACACTAATATTTCATTATCTTTAAAAGATTAAAATTTTTTTTAAATAATCGCAATTATCACATATACATTTTAAATTCTTATCAGTTTTAATGAAATGATTTCTAAAATTTACCTATTTTACTTAAAGGATACTGAATATCTAGAGTCAATACTCCTGGAATGGGGGAAAAGTTAAAAGAAATATATTCAATGATGGAAATTTTGTCACTTATGATAACGTGGGAAGTAGGAAATGTACCCAGTGAATTCAATGCTCTAACTAAGGAGATTTGGTGACAGAGCTTTAAGATGATCCCTGTTTTCTATCTAAAGTAAAATACAAGTAGAAGAGACACACTTTTTAAAAAACACTGTCATTTTCAAGGAAAGTTTAGAGGAAACAGAAAGAAGTTAGGGTTTGTTGAGTTTTAAAATAAAACTTTTTCTCATTCCCTATCTCTACAGAAGCTAAACTATTCTCAAAGAAATGGGTTCTGGGCAAACATCAAATACTGAATGTATTTGTTCATTAAGAACTCATAAAGATTTACGGCAGTGCTTTATAGACCCTTTCAAACAGTTTTTAAAAAAGGGGGGGTACCCAAAGATAATAAAGGCATACCTCACAGACACTTAACAATAGGGTCTTAAGAAACTTTAGGGTATTGTCCCACTGCAGTCTCACAGGAGGTTAAGATAAAGGAGTTTACTTTGAAAAAATTGTTGGATGTGAGTGTGTTTAAAGGAGTGAACTGATATTCAGTAAGAAGCTCACAAAGGTTTAAATGAAACTGTATCAACTTGAACTCAAAGGGACAAAAAGAGTACAAAATGGAAGAAGGCTTGGGACTTCCCAAATTTTTATAGCTACTCAGTTGAAAAAACTGGCTAGTTTTTAGGGAGAAGCAAGGATGACTCAAGAATCAAGAGCCCAGAGGACAGGAATTTTAATAACCACCACCAAAGACTGAATAACTGGCAAGAAACTAGCAACATGTATTTGACCCAATTCCAGAACTGCTATCAATCAATATCACCTTTTTCAATGGGAGGGCCCTGGTTATCCTATGCTTGTCCTACCATTACTTGTTGTAGGAGCAGATAACTTAACTCTTCTAGTTGTAGATCTTCAAATCAAGCAAAACAGTTCTCAAGTTACAATATACAAGAAATTGTGCCAAGGGGCCTCATCCATCCTGGAATTGGAGACAGTGTTGCAGTGAAATGTGAATTGGGGTTATTAACAGAGGAATTGAAAGTATTTTACATGTGGGAAGGATGTAAGTTCTTATGGCTGTGGCAAAGTGTGTCTTCTAAATGTGATCTCCAGGGTTTCCCTGGTGGCGCAAGGGGCTAAGGTGCAGCACTCTGAAGCTATCCACAGTCACTGCAGCACAAGTTTGATCCCCCACTGCAGACCTTTCCTGTCTCGCCCGCTGCTCCCCTCAGCAATGTATTTCAGTCATTCTGCGTATTCTGTTCTCCACTCTGTCTCTTGTGATTCCTCTCACCCTCCCACACCTCTGGCCTGTACCCCAATTCTTGTATGTATAACTAAATAAATCTTAAATAAATGTGATCACCAGAACATATCGTATCCCACATTTAAAAAAAAAAAAAAAAAAACAAGATAAAGCCAATAATCCTTTCCATCAAGAGATGGGTCCATGATTCTTTGAATCTATGAAACTATGTGAATGCAGAAGAGTTCATGATACACGACTTCTGAAAGTAAGTCATAACCAGCTTCCACTGGACTCTTGAGATGTTCACTCTTGAAACCCATGCATGTCGATAAAAATTTAAAGTCACATAAAGAGAGGCCACATTTAGATATTCCATTCTACTACCCCAATTAAGTGTCAGCTTACAGTCAGCCTGGGCTAGACATGTATGAGGAAGATGTGTTGCAACCACAAAAGAGTCCCCAGTCAAGAAGTACCTTCTTGATGCCAAGCAAACTAAGTTAGGAGGAGAAATACAAATATCAGGTGATTTTACTCATATGTGGAACAGAAAAAAACAAACCAAAGGAACAATGATAACAAAACAAAACAAATCCTTGAAATTTGCAGTGCTGAGGCTACCAGAAGAGGGTGGGATGACTACAGCAAAGGTGGGAGGGGGCTGATTAGAGTATGGAAGAGGATTACAGAGGCTTTGATGGTTAATGTAGTGTGAAAAAAAATCATTTGTAGAGGTATAAATTTATACCCCTGAAACATATACAGCGTTGTAAATCAAAGTGACATAAGTAAACAAATTTTTTAAAAAGTGTCCTGCTGAAGGGTAGGCCTTCCCAAGATGTTCAGAACAGGTCTTCCAAGACTGTCACTTTGACACTGGATTATTTCAAACTGAGGTCGATTCAGGTCCTGCAATCTCATTAGAAAAATTTAGCATTCCCTTACCTACCCACAAAAATGAAAAATGAGTGTATTACCCAGTATCAGGGGTTTTACCAAAAGTAACCTTTTTTATTAGAGAGACCTACTTATATGGCAAGGCAAACATCTAATTACAAAGATCTTGGTTTTCACCATATGAATTAGCTCTTCATCATGTGAGTTATGTTCTTCTCTCCTTGAAGTACCATTGTTACAGGGCAGGGAGAGGAGCACTTTAGAACCCTCAAACCTGCCCTCCTGAATGGGTTTTGCCATTTGTTGCATTAAGACAAATATATAAAACTTTTAATGGAAAGGAACTTTAATATAATTAGGGTACAATACAGAAAGGACAAAGAACATATTAAGTTAAGCATTTAAAGTTACTTATTTCCTTAGGGGTAAAAGTTTAGCTAAATAAGATTGGCCAAAGCAAGGCCCAAAAGCCTGCTACATGTTTAAAGGACCTTTTAGTAGAGACTTATAGAAAAGGGTCTGAAAGAGTTAGATAAATCTGGGAGGAAAAGAGCAAAATTAAAATTAAGATGAAAGCTGCTATTGTTAACTTCTTCACGGATTTTTTACTTACATTTGTTTTAACTAGTTTAAGACTAAAAAGCAAGTGCAGTTTTTTACATGTTTTTCTATTCTACATGCCTCCTCCAGTTTTTTTTTTTTTTTTTTTTTTGCTGCTTTTCATCCTGTTTTCTTCTTACTCCCTTTCTTCTGTCCTCTCTGCAGATTTTTTTTTCCCTGCTTAGCTCTACCCACTTAGGGCGGAACATGGATTTTGGACCTTCCCCCTTTTCTTGGGATGACCCTGTTACACCATGACCCTATTTGATTCCTTAGCTTAGCATATATATATTTGGTTCTCCTCACTGACTTTGGAATACTCATTTCTATGTAGATTCCCCATACACATGTAGTTAAAATTTTTTCCTCCTATCAATTTGTCTGGCGTTATTTGATTGCTCAGTCAGACCAAGAAGAACTCAGAGGGGTAGGAAGAAATTTCCTTTTTATCCTGACATCATTAAGTCAAGTCAACACACAAAACCATGAGATAATAATATAATTGTTGGGTCTCCTGGTGGCACAAGGGGTTAAGTCTCGGTACTATAAAGCTATCCTCAGTCACTGCAGCACAGAGCTGGATTCCCCGCTGGGGAGCTAACCCACATGATGCAGCAGACCTCTCCTGTCTCTCCTGCTGCTCCCCTCAGCAGTATACTTTAGTCAGTTCACTTATTCTGTTCCCCACTCTGTATCTGGTGAATCCTCTCATCATTCGCCCACGCTGGCCTGCACCCCAGCTCATGTATGCACAAATAAATAAAATAAATCTTTAATAAAATATATATATAATTGTTGTTGTCTTAAGTCCCTTAATTTTAAGGTGATTTCTTAGAAAGCAATAGTAGCCTGAACTTTGTATATCCTTCTTTAATAAATTAAACCTTCATAGTCACAGGGGTTCATAGAACTAAATTTTGCCTATATATTAGGTGGTCCCAGACTACTAAGATTCTACAAAAATTTCCAAATTGTTCCTTTTGTCGGCTGCTCTTTTGTTGAGTAGTTTCACTATTTGTGGCTTCATTTTGACTAAACAAGGTTCTGGCACACTTTGTTTTTGATAGTTGTTTTTAATTTCTGTGCTTTATTGAGATGCATTTCATGTACCATAAAATTCACCCACACAAACTGTACAGTTCAGTGATCTTTAGAATATTCATAGAATCGAGCAAATAGCAACTGTATTTAAGTTTAGGACATTTTAACTCCTCAAAAAGAAAATTTAAAGGACATTATGAAGAAAGTAGAAAGACACAGATTGAGAGACAGTATTAGTCATATATTGGTAAATAACTATAAAATGATATGCTGAGAACACTTACAACCCAACCGTAAAGACAACCAATTCAAAAGCAGGTAAAAGTATTAAATAAGTATTTCTTCAAATAAATATACAAATGGTCAACAGCATGAAATTTGTTCAACATCATTAGCTGTTAAATACAATCTAAACTATAATAAAATATTAGGTTACTAGGATGGCTAAAATAAAAAAAATGTAGAAAATAAATGTTGACAATAATTTAGAGATATAACACTCCTGTACTGCAGGTAGGAATGTGAAATGGTGCAAACACTCAGCAAAACAGGTGGCATTCTGTCATAACAGATTTGCCATATGATCCAATGATTCCAATTGTAAATATATATCCAAGACAATTGAAGACACATGTCCACCCAAAAATATGCATATGTATATTTATATCGGTATCACAGTGAAACAATCTATATGTCTATCAACCAATAGCTGAATAAACAAAATGTAGTATATGCATATAGTGGGATATTATTTAGAAAACAACATTACCAGTAACAAAGAGCAAGGTCACGATACTTGCTACAACATGGATGAAAGCTAGAATTGTCATGTTCAGTGAAAGTATCCAGACAAAAGACCACATGGATTATTTCATTTACAGAAAGAGTCAGAATAGGTAAATCCACAGGGATAGTATGTAGATTACTGGTTGCTATGGATGTAGAAAATGAGTAGCAAGAATGAGGAATTAATGCTATCTTAAAGAGGGCTTTTTTTTGGAGCTGAAAATCATTTAAGCACCGCACTATGGAACATCCACAGCCACTGAAGCATGAGTTTAATCCCCGGCCAGGGTGGGGACCAACATGGCGCAGCAGACCTCTCCTGCCTCTCCTGTTGCTCCCCTCAGCAGTGTACTTTAGTCGATCTCTCTGTTCTGCTCCCCACTCTGTCTCTGGTGAGTCTTCTCACCCCCCACATCTCTGGCCTGTACCCCAGTTCTTGTATGCATAAATATATAAATCTTTAAAAAAATTATTAATGTATAATGTTAAAATATTTTTATTTTTTACTGAGATGACATTGGTTTACAATACTGTATATGATTTAATTTATGTTGATACCACTTCAGATGTCTGCTGAAGCAGAATTTGTCTCACCTTTGAAAGGATACATATTTCTGGGTTTCTAGTTATATTATTGCAGTTAAGCCTTAAAAGCACATAACTGGCATTACCACCGACATCTATTAGTCATTAACCAGTTACAGTACTATAGTCTATGTGCAATGACATCATTTAGTCTCAAAAAAAAAAAAAACCTCCCGAGAAGATATTATTATGCTCATATTCACATAGAAAAAAATGAATGATTTACCCAAGGTCACACAGCTAGGAAATGGCAGAGTCGGGATTCAAATTTTACTTCAAAGGTCCCAGTAACTTTACTACACATTTAACTCCTTTTGATAAAAGAGATTAAGGAATCAATTTCTTCTGAATAGTCAGTAAAATGTTTACTGGTTTTCTGGCATTTAGAAAGAATTCCTTGCATAAAAGAAGACATTCAGAAGGGTAAAACAAAAATACGTTTATATAATTTCATATTCTTATATAAATATGAATAGATTATCTTACAACCGATATGATCACACTCAAATTCTAATTATTCTGATTAGCATTTGGTGATTGTGGCATTTCAAGATGGGAAACCACATTGACTTAAAGAAAGGCCTCCTATTAACAAAATAAATAAAATCAAAAATAATTAAAATAATTTCTCCTGTAGCTAAATAGGAATATAGTTAAGCAGAAACTTCTATTATTTATTTTTTTAAAGTTTTATTTATTTATGCATACAAGAGCTGGGGTACAGGCCAGAGGTGTGGGTGGTGAGAGGAGTCACCAGAGACAGAATGGGGAGCAGAACAGGCAGACTGACTGAAACACACTGCTGAGGGGAGCAGCAGGCGAGGCAGGAGAGGTCTGCTGCGCCATGTGTGTCCCCTCCCTGGCCAGCGGCAGGGAACCAACTGGTGGATCCCAGTGGCTGTGGTCTGCTTCATAGTGTGTTACTTAACCCACTGCGCCACCAGGGAGGCCCAAGCAGAAACTTTTACAGACAGAGTTTTCCCAGCATTATTTTTAAAGAGAAAAATATGGTCTAAAGAGAATTCATTAAGGACTGGTATAAAAAATTCTTATAGCCGTCCCCTGGATTAGGATTACACCTGGGGACAGTAGAAGAAGTACTAAAACAGAAAAGAGTGAAAATAATAAATACTAATGCTTATAGTTTATAGTTCATTTTATGATATTGCGATAAAATTCTCTTATTCGTTTTGTACAATTTTGGGGCTAGTTTAAGAGACAGCGAGTCAGCAGTCTGAGCTTTACAGGCTTAAATTTGATTTTAAAACATACTCATGTCATAATATAAAAGAATGTAAATTATATAAGACCCACAACTAATCTGAAAATATCAAGCAACAAAAACAAAAAATGCCACTACTTACCTTCTAACAAAAGGATCAGTTCATCTAAAATCTTAGTATATTCTTGCAAACTCTCTACCCTACCTCTAAATACTAGCAAGAATCTGTATTATCGGCACACTGTTCCCTCTGGGGAGAATCAATAACTCTGAAGAATATCCACTTAGACCGAGAGCAAGGTTTTTAAGATTTTGAAATGCCTCCAAAATATCTGATCTATCTTTGTTAGACCACAATATATTTCTGTGTTTATTTCTCTATACTCAAAATAAAAGGCACTATTATGTTTTAAAATATATACTGGCCTTTAGTTCCTAGGAGATTGCATTTCAACTGAAGTGCTATTATTCACAAAAGTACTTCTGCAATCAAAGCTTTCTGAGCACAGTGGCATACAATATGCCTAGTAGCTTTTATTATGTAGTTGCAGCCTTCCCCAGATATAAACCTATAAATAAATAAACACCAGGGAATCCCAAGAATATCCAGGGTTTTTTCACCAAGCAAAAAGAGATTTAATTTAAAAGAAGATGTACATATCAACTCTATACCTAATATACCTTCATCTACAAAATAACCTCCTAAAATAAGTCAAACACATCAAATTTACATTGCAGATGTCTTTTTATTGTCACAATTTCTAAGAGGAAATTGTAATAATAAAATTCATTTTAGGTTTCATTCAGTTAAAACAACCCTTGTATGTTTGTTTGGGTTTCTGGGAGCTATATGACATATACAACTTCCCAGTTGTAGCTTTTTCCCTCCCACTGGGGAAAGGAGAAGGATAGAAAACACTGAAAACAGAAAAGTCTGAAATGAATTTTGCTTTTTTGAATTTTGCTGAATTTTGCAGCATGAAATGGACATAATGACCAAAACGCTAGCGTCAGGATTGCAATGCTCTACACATAAAACCTTCTGAACTAGTGTTTTTTATTTTCTTCAGCTATCTAAGTAAAGACTTGCTGGATTATATGGTATATCTATTTTTAATATTTTGAAAATAACCCATACTATTTTCTGTAGGGGTTGGAAAGTTCTACCTTACCACCAACATTGTATAAAAATTCCTTTTTCACCACGCCCATGCCAACACTTATTTTTCATTTCTTTAATATAGTGAGCTATAGAATAGTCCATTCTCACAAGACTGAGGTGATACCTCGTTTTGGTTTTGATTTGCATTTGAACATAATTTTTTCATGTGTCTACTGTATCTTTATATCTGTGTTGGATATCTATCTGTATCTCTTCTTTGGATCTATCCTTCTTTGGATTTCTATCTGTTACCTTCTGCCCAATTTTTGCTGGGTTATTTGTTTTTTTGTTGTTGTTGAGTACAATGAGTACTTATTAACGCTTTGTTGGATATATGATATCAAATATTTTCTCTCATTCAGTAGGCTGTCTTTTTAATGACAGTATCTTCCTTCCACTGTGCAGAAACTTTTTAGTTTGATATAGCCCTCTTTGTTTATATTTGCTTTTTGTTTTCCTTACTCTGGGAGTTGTCAATGAAATTTAAATAACCCAGAGAAATTAAACTTTCAATGAGCCAAGATTATTGTGGGCAGGAGTAACCAGAGAAGACTTTGGAGTTGGAACCTCAACTGAGTCTAGAAGGGTATGTTATTCTATGGGGTGCAAAGGGTATCAGGTTTGTATCCAAAATTATGTTATGTTTAGCTTAAAATTAAAATAATTTTATATTACATTATTAAGCTGATAGAAATTTTATTCTTTTAAGCTTGAGATAAAAATATAGTCCTCAAAAAAATCTCTCCTTTCCATATTTTTTCCCTGTTATTTTGCTATTTGAAATTCAGTATGTACAGATTTATAAGGAATGGTAGGAAAGTACCAATTTGGTAGTTTGCACAAAACAGGTGCCACAGAAAATATTTAAACCACTTAAACTAACATATATTTTATCAGTGATGGCATGTTTCTGTTACAGGGCAGGGAGAGGAGCACCCCAGGAGAGGAACACCCAGAACCCCCAAGCCTGCCCTCTCTGAATGGGTTCTGCCATCCACCGCATTAAGACAAACATATAAAACCTTTAATGGAAAGGAACTTTAATACAACTAGGGTACAATAAAGAAAGAACAAAGAATATAGTTACTAAGTTAAGCATTTAAAGTTACACATCTCCTTGAGGGTAAAAGTCCAGCCAAATAGAATTGGCCTAAAGCAAGGCCCAAAAACCTGGCACACATTTAAAGGACCTTTCAGTAGAGACCCATAGAAAAGGGTCAGAAAGAGTTAAACAAATTTGGGAGGAAAAGAGCAAAATTAAAATTAAGATGGATGAGAATATTAAAAACAAGTAGTAAGAATTTCACAAATAGCTATCCAGAATTACACTAACTGGGGTGCTATCTCTAAACACCAAATTCACATTTAATGAAATGATCTCTTTGGTAAATCAGTCTATTAGGTATCATCCTATTCTTGAACTCTAACTGTATAGCTTAATACCTTTCTACGATATTGTTCACTCACTGTTCCATGGACAACTTTTATATGTGCAGACAAAGATATATTACCATTCTTTAGAATCTGTAAAGTGCTCAATACAGCCCCCTGGTACAGTTACTAAATAAATACATTTAATTAAGAGTTGCTGAGCAACACTTCATTGATTTCTATAAAAATCTTTCCAAAAGGATTCTTGCTTCTATTTCTATTATTAGACATCTAACACTAAGTTAAAATAAGTGGCTACATGTACGATAATGTTTTTTATTTAAATTAAATCAAGTGGAAATTGCTGTCCTAAGTTCTTATGCAGACAAGAGTGAAAGATAAAGTGAGCCCTATTTTACATGAGGCAATAGGAGAATTTTACAATAAATACTAAAAAGTAAATAAAACTACAATTGTGGACTATATGTCAACACACAAAAGAAGCTTATAACAATCTTTTCAATAAATGCTTATTCAACAGCATGACTTCCTAAAATATATTAGACTATTTTTTGTTTACCTAATCTGCCACTAACCATGACAATGTTTTGGGCATTGAGATAGATTTTCATTATGCACATCTTTTTAGATTCTAAAATATATTTTAAATTGTACATCTATTCCCTGTATACAACAGGTAAATTTCTACCTTTATGTGGCAGGAGAGGGAGAGAATAAAAATTGTAGTTTTAGTAAATACACAACCACTAACCTTGCTGCAGATGCCAAGGTTATTAGAAAATTGCTGGCTGTAGTACTGCCAGGTTTGTCTTGAGCTGCCACCACTACTGTTTGCTTCGCTGACTTTGTGATATATGTGGAAATTGGGGGAGATTCTCCTGCTGGATGAGAAAACTGCATCTGCATGGTAAATAGCTAAAGGCAGGAGGAGCCCTAGGGATAGGAAAAGAAGAACAATCCCTGTACTTTGTGGAACCCCAATTCCCTTAACATTACCAAGATATCAAGCTCTACTAAGCAAATAAAAGATACACACTAGGAATTGGCTGATTTGTGCTTTAAAATCATTCCCTGTGTGCATTTTGTTCCTCACTTGGAGCAAGGGTATTTCATCCCAAAGCTGAAAATGCATTTGAATTTAGGAATTTCCCCAAATTCACAGGGTAGAAGGGATTCCCACATTAGCTTTTAAGCATTTCCTCAAATTCACTCGGTAGGAGGGATCCTGCAAAGGAAAGCCATGAAAAGGCAAAGATGCTCTGCAGCACACACACATGCACTCACATGCGTGCATGCACACACACAAACTCATGTGCATACCTACTAATACCTAGAGACAAGCTTTCCCCAGGAGCTTGCACTAAAATGAAAAGATGACTCTCTTGCCTCCTTGTACAACAATGCCACATTAACCATTCAAGGGAGCGAGTAGATGCACATAGGGCTTTTCCTGACAGACAAGAACATCAGATATTTAATTCTCATCAACAACTGCTTTGCAGGACTTTTTGTCCTTAGATATGCCAGTAGGCAGCAAGTACACTTAAATTATTTTTTAAACTCTGCTACAACTAAATATGGCCAATTAAAATTTGTACTTATCATCAAGAAAATGCTAAGGGAAATTATGCCAGGCTATAAAGTGGCTTGATTTTAAGCAAATTATACATATTAACTTTAAAAAACACAATTTATGTGCATAAGGGACATGCATCTAAGTGATCCATTAAGGGAATTGAGCAACATTTCCCTATGTGACATACTAATTTGATAGGATTTGAAAAAACAAAAGGTAACAAAAAGCACATGTACTTCTCTTTTTAAACAAACACAAAGCAAGAAAGCAAACAATCTCTCTGAATTATGCGTACTCTTTAAAATGATCCTTAAGAGAGAATAGAATAAAATCTTCTCTTGGAAAATCCCAACCCTTCACATATCCAGGTAAATGCATTTTCAACTTTGCAGTAGAGCAGGAAGGGTTAAGCAAGGAACTTCAGCATCCTGGTCTTGCCCTGGCTTCCCTCTAGATCAAGCAGCATGGTTAATTAAGTGGAACAGCCAAAAAGGTACAGTAATTAGATATTGACTTTTGGGGACTGGTAAATTTCAGTAATGCCTATGGCGCTAGACTTCAAAATAAGCTTCTTCTTACTCTGTTTTTGAAGCTAAAGAGTTGAAGACATAGGGCTTCCCTGGTGGCGCAGTGGGTTAAGCAATGCACTATGAAGCAAACTGCAGCCACTGCAGCACGAGTTAGATCCCTGCCTCCAGCCAAGGAGGGGACCCACATGGTGCGGCAGACCTCTCCTGCTGTGCCCACTGCTCCCCTCAGCAGTGTACTTCAGTTGATCTGCCTGTTCTGCTCCCTGCTCTCTGTGGTGAATCCTCTCAACTCCCCCACACTCTGGCCTGTACCCCAGTGCTTGTGTGCATAAATAAATAAATCTTTTAAAAAAAAGAAAAAGAATTGAAGACATAGTAAAAAGAGATTTAAGAACCACTACTTAAAAAATATATATGTTTGGAGTTAATCATGAGGAAAATCTTTCCCACATACATTTAGCATTGACTTTTTGTATTTTCGTTACCATCTCACTATTTTTTTTTCCCCTGTCATAATCTCTGATCTTTTCTTCCTTTGATGAAATAAACAGTAGTATCAATACTACTTTGGATCCAACAGCTCTTCCCCTAAGCCTCTTTTGATCCTGCAATGTTTAAAATGATATGTTTTTCCCTCAGAAGAAAAAGGGCTGTCTCACTAAACAAGCTCTCCCACTGAAAGAGTTTACAAAGTATATACAAAGTCTCTCAGAAGTCAGACAGATGCCAAAAACAAACCCGATTGAGTGGCATATGGAAATTCTGTATCTCAATTCAAAACATATCCCTTCAAGGAGCCATTAGTTTGTTTACTATGCCTTTTGCCCAAAATAATATTCTAATCTGAACAGCATCACATTTGTTTTGGATATGGGGCCAAGGACAAAAGAATAGGAAAGGATTAAAAACTATAATCTAGTCCTTTGAAATATTTGGAGGCTTTACCTAGAATGCACTCAGATGGTAAACTTATGCTAGGTATTAAATCCAATTTGAAAACAATCTACACACTGGCATTCTCAGCCAAGGTAGAACCAGTGGTTTCATCTGAACTATTCAATGAAGTACTTAGGGTGAATATTGATTATACTTAAAGTGCATTCAGCAAAAATTTCAAACAAATTGAGCTGTTTCCCTTTTTTGGCTGGCTGGGAACTCCCTTCAAACTCCCCTGTAAAGCTCTATACTACAAATTGCTCGGGTTGTCTTAGTATTAGATAGGTCCAGTGATAACCATCAGTCACAAATGCTTCTAAATCCCCTGGTTTCTTGATCATTTAACTGGTTTCCTTTAAAGTTCAAGGGAGAGTCACTTGTATGGTACTGTAGGATGCTGGCTCATGAGTTAAAATAACTTCTGCTATTCCTGGCCTTGCCGCTAACTACCAGTCAAGATACAAAAAGAATGCACAAGCCCGATTTGCAAGGAACTTAACAAAATAGTGATGGAAACTAGACACATATCCTTGTAAAGTTAAATAAGAAAGTAAAAGTTAAAGTGGGTTCCTAAGGAGAATTAGAAATTTAGCTGGACTTTTCAAAACAGGTAGGAGTTAGACAAACTGAAAGACCAAGAGAATATTTTTTTAAAAATATATATATTTTTTAATTCATTTTTTATTTATGCATAAAAAAACTAGGGGGTAGGCTAGAGATGCAGGGGGTGAGAGGATTCATCAGAGACAGTGGGGAGCAGAACGGGAAGATTCACTGAAATAAACTGCTGAGGGGAACAGCGGGTGAGACAGGAGAGGTCTGCTGCACCAACCAAGAGAGTATTGGAAGTGATGAGTGATCACAGGAATATACATGGGAAGAGGTAAGAATGTACCAGGCACAATATTTGAAGCAATGCACCTATAAATATTGCTACACCTCTACAAACATTTCTTGAAGGAGATTTAGGGCACACTAAAAAGGGATATGACATTCTTTTATACTGCCAATTCTAGGATTCCTCCTACCTGAATGTATGTTCAAGGTATTTACTGTGGAATCAGCAATGGTGAAAGAGGATTCTAAGATAGAGTGGAAAGAATTATGGTTGGGGGACTGTAGAAAACAGTCTGCAGTTCTCACAACGCTCATTAGCATCTCTCATGAAAGTGTCCCCAAATAGTAGATGAAAGTGAGTAAGAGTTTCCTCTTTTTGGAGAGGGGGGTAAGGGAGAAAAAAAGAGAAGTAGGGGGTGAGTGAGAGAGAGAGAGTGAGAGAGAGAGAGTGAGAGAGAGAGAGAGAGAGAGAGAGAGAGAGAGAGAGAGAGAGAGAATGTGTGCCTGTGTGTATGTGTACGTGTGTGTTTGGTGGGGGGAGAGGGAAAGAGAATACATTAGTGAAGCAGTATGTTAAAACTCTAAAAGAATAGGTAGATTTAATTTTCCAATTCCTTCTTCCATGGCTATTTTAAAAGTATTTTTGAGGTATAGCTTCCATACCACAAACTCTATCCTTTTAAAAATGTACAACTCATTGTTCTTTAGTATATTAACATATTTAGGCAGCCATCATGATTCTTTAACTGTAGAATATTTTTATAACTCCAAGAAGAAATACCATGTCCGTTAGTCATCTTGACCCATTTCCCTCTCTACAATCACTAATCTATTTTCTGTCTTTATGGATTACCTATTCTGGGCTTGTCATACAAGTGGAATCACACAATACATGACTTTGTGTTACTGGCTTCTCTCATTTAGCATTGAATAGTCAAGGTTCATACATGTTACATACAGCATGCCTTGGTAATTCATTCCTTCCTGTTGCCAAAGAAATTCCACTGTATGAATATATTACTTTCTCTCTATTCATTCATCAGTGATAAGGTATGTGGGTTATTTCTACTTTTTACTTATGAATAATGCTGCTATGAATAATGCTTATAAATAATGCTGTATGGAAATAAGCTTTTGTTTCTCTTGAATATATACCCAGAAGTAGAACTGTTGAGACATATGGGAAATTTATGTTAAACATTTTTAGGGACTGTCAACTATGTTCCAAAGTGCTGTACCCTTTTGCAAGCCTACCAGCAATATATTATGGTTCCAATTGCAAAATATCTTCACAACACTTATTATTTCATGTCTTTATTATTTTATTACTACTATAGTGTATATAAGGGGGTTAGCTCATACAGATTTTCATTTGCTATTCCCTAATAACTAGTGAAATTAAGCATCTTTTCATGTGTTTATAGCTCATTCACACATATTCTTTAGAGGAATAGCTGTTCAAATTCTTTGTCTATTTTTAAATACTGAGTTAAAAAAGTTTATTAAAAATATATTCAGGGGTCCTCTCTGGTGGTGCAAGTTGTTAAGATGCAGCACTATTAAGCAGCCACTGTAGCATGAGTTCGATCCCTGGCCAGGGAGGTGACCCACATGGCACAGCAGACCTCTCCTGTGCTCCCCTCAGCAGTATATTTCAGTACATCTGCCTGTTCCCCACTCTGTCTCTGTGAGTCCTTTCACCCTCTATATCTGGTTGTATCCCAGTTCTTGTATGCATAAATAAATAAATCTTTAATATATATATATGATCTGAAGCCTCCTTGGTGGCTCAGGAGTTAAAGTCTCAGTGCTATCACCTATCACCAGCAACTGCAGGGACTTCAATCTCCTGCAGGGAGCTAACCCACATGGCACAGCAGATCTCTCCTGTCTCACCCACTGCTCCCCTCAGCAAAGTATTTCAGTAGACCTGCCTGTTCTGTCTCTGGTGAATCCTGTCACTCTCCTCTCCTCTTACACACACACACACACACACACACACACACACACACACACCCCCTCTGGCCTAAACCTCAGTTCTTGTATGCCTAAAAAAATAAAATAAGTCCTTAAAATATATTCTGGCGTCAGGTCCTTTTAAAATATATAATTTACAAATATTTTCTCCTGTTTTGTGAGTTTCTTTTTTACTTTTTTTCTTTTAGTATTGTCATTTTGTAGCACATTATATTTTGATAAAGTCTATTTTCTTTTGTCATTTGTGCTTATGGAGTCCTATCTTAAAGACAATTTGCCTAAAACTAGACCAGGAAGATTTACCTCTTTTCTTCCAACTTTTATTGCTTTAGCTTTTAAATTTAGATCTCTGACCCATTTTGAATGAATTTATTCCATAGTGTAGGGCAGGGTCCAACATCATTTTTTTGTGTATCAATCCAGCTACCCTAACATTGTCTGTTGAACGGACTATTCTCTCCCCCACTAAATTGTCTTGGCATCCTTATAAATAATCAATTAACTGTAAATGTAAGGATTTATTTCTGGATTCTTTATCTATTCAACTTGGTATCTTTATGCCAGTACCACATTATTTCTGTCACTGTTGCTTTGTAGTAAGTTTTTAAAAAGGGAAGTGTGAATCCTCCAACTTTGTATATTTTTTCAAGATTCTCTGAGCTATTCTGGGCTCCCTGGATTCCCACATGGATCTTAGATTCAGATTTTCTATTTATGTTGGAAAAAAAAATAACCAGAGAGGCTTAGAGACTGTGTTGAATCTGTAGATCAATTTGAGAGTATTACCATCTTAAAAATGCTAAGTCTTCTGATCCATGAACATGTGTTTCCATTTTTAGGTTTTCCTTATCTTCCTTCAATACTGTTTTGTATTTATTAATTACATAGTTATTTTGAACAAAGATACAGTTGAAATGAAGTTCGGGCCTCCCTGGTGGCACAGTGGGTTAAACAGCGCACTGTGAAGCAGAACGCAGCTACTGCAGCACAAGTTCGATCCCTGCTGCCGGCCAGGGAGGGGACCCAGAGGGCACAGCAGACCTCTCCTGCAGTGCCCGCTGCTCCCCTCAGCAGTGTACTTCTGTTGATCTGCCTGTTCTGCTTCCTGCTCTGTCTGTGGTGAATCCTCTCACCCCCCCCCCTCCTCCACACCTCTGGCCTGTATCCCAGTGCTTGTATGCATAAATAAATAAATCTTAAAAAAAAAATGAAGTTCATTTATGACCAATAACGCTAATGGTCCTGGTCCTCTCTGTATTTTATATGGGTGTTCAGATACAAATTTATTCTTTCAGATGTGGTATATATACAAAATGGAATACAATTTAATGTTGAAACACGATAAATTCATGCCATTTATAGCGATATGGATAGAGCTGGTAGGAATTTTTATAAGTGAAATAAGTCAGAAGGAGAAAGATAAATACCAGATATTATCACTTAAATGTGGAATACAGAGAAACCAAACAAAGGGTCAAAGACAAAAAACAAAGCCAACCCTTGAAAGCTGACCACAAATCTGAGCTATCCTGATGGGGGAGGGGAGGAATAAGAAAGGAGAAAAGGAGAACACAACAGAATATGGTGGAGTACTATGGGTGCTTTGTTGGTGAGAGAGCTATGGTGATTTCTTCATAAGCTGAGGGGGGAAACCCTATACTGTGAAAATAGTAATAGGAATGTGAAACACTGGTATTTCAATAAGGAAAAAAAATGTTGAGTAATGTCAACATTATTGGAAGTTTTATGCAAATGCACTCTCTGAAAAGTGACCTGACTAGCCTGTATTCCTGGGAAAATCCCAATAATCAATATCTTTAGATCTTTTCTTTCAGATTATGTCAGGTTCTCTAGATAATACCAGTCCCTTACTCAGAGGGTAAAAGCTTGTCTGTCAATGCTCTCAGAACCAAATAGGGAAGAAGGATAGAAATATCAGTATTCAATGTATCAGTTTCCATTTAACCCTCCCTCTTTCCATAGAGTAATCCCCCTCCCCCTTTGTGGAGTCTAGAGTCTCATTCAAGAGAACTTCTGTTTGTTTATTTTTAGGAAGTAAATTTTCAGTTTTCTTTCAGTATCATGGAAGGGAATATGGGGGGGTTAAGTTCCATGAAAAGAAGTTTTCAATGAACATTTCAACTAATTTCTTCATTGTTATTATAAGTATTATAGGATGTTTCAGGATAAACCAGGTGTTTTCACAGTTTATACCATTATTGCCTTAGGATTCAACTTTCTTAAGGAAATGCTCAACCTTCCCCCAAACTCCAAAATCTTAAAATGTCCACTCTCTTCCATTTCCATCCCTTTTTCTTTGTCTCTTGTTCCTCTTGTATTATTGTCTTTCAAGAAATCCTATAGTGATTTAAGTGTAATTTGGGGAAAAGTAAAGGTAAATCTGGATGTTCAATTCACCATCTTAACTGGATGTATCCACATTGTTTATATCATACTTTAACTCCAACAGTAATGATCCAAAGGCAGATAAAACTACAGAATTCCAAAAAGTTATCTAGCTATATAACAGAAGCAATAACATTGCTGCCTATTATACAGAGTAACATTAAAGAAAATATATTATCTATTATATTGTTCTTTTAGCCTTTAAAATCTGCCACAAAGCCAACAAGGTAAAAAGTATAGAATTCTGACTTATTAGGTGCTGATGCCCAAAAGCAGTCAAAAATTCAACTTAAAGGTTTTGTTACTTTTTTTCCCCTCAACAATGATAAGAATTATAGAGGTGGGAGGATATGAGGTAAACTTGAGGAGAAGCAAATCATTCCAATGTAGAAGTTATTTTTCCAAATGCTTTGTACTGGGCACCATTTTCTTATTGTCTTTAAGTTACATAAAGAAAATCTATTTTACCCCATCCCTTGGGCTCCTTTTTGGGAGGTAAGGCTGTTTGGGTCTCCACTGAGGTCAGTGGTCAGCCCTTGTCCTCCTTACTCCAAGCCTCAGTGTTTCTGCTACATCCCAGGACTTGCACTCCCTGGAGTCAATCATGCAGTGCAGAGCTTAAAGGACTGTTTGAGTTGGTCCTTCTCAGAAATAAGTGTTAGACATTTATCATTTCAAATTTTAAAATATGTTATTGTGGCAGTTTGGAAGTAGGGCTTGTATTATTTTGTAATTTTCCATTTATTTTCTCTTTGATAACAGGTTTTAAAACACAGAGACCAAAAAAAAAGCCACTTTTGGAGATTCTTCTGTATTTGACCTAAAAGAGTGACAAAATCAATGGAGAAACAAACACCAAAAATTTTATGTCTTGAAATCAGTGAGACCTCATCTCTAAACCTTATCTGGAAGAACTGTTACCTCTAAAGTATTGCTTACATGAACTTTATTATAACTGGTATAAAAATACAATTTGATGTCAAATATGTACATTATAACCATGCAATCTTGGAATTCTGGGACCCTAGAAAAGCCAAGAATTATTCACAAGGGAGACACAACCTCCCAGATGAAACTAACCCAGCTTATTTACCATGAATTGGTAAAAATTTATAGCTCTCAGGATCTTTCTGCCATAGAAACTTGTATGAAATTGCACTTAGCTTTATGTACTAGCCCTATAGAGTTACTTAACTAATTCAAGTGATGAGAACAGAGAAGTTACTCATGAGTTGGCTCCAACTATTTTAGGTAAAGCTCATAAATATAACCTGAAGCAAAAAACAGGATTGAAATTTTCTTTTTTGAAAATATACAGATATAAGGGAAAATGTACAAGTATAAATATCAAAGATCTACTAAAACAAGTGTTACTAAGCATAAGAATTTGCATAGATATACTTTGAAAATAGATTCCCCCTGTGGAACTTGAAAAGATTATGCTAAGCTGAAATAAGTCAAATTTCAAATTTGGAGAAAAAGACAAATATCAGGTTATTTCACTCATCTGTGAAATGTAAAGAAACAGAGAAAACCAAACCCTTGGGTTTTGACTGCAGAACTGAGGAAAGGGTGTCCACGCTATGAACAGAAGAGGTCAAATGGACTGTGGTGGAATGTTATTGGTACATTGGTGGTGAGAATGGTATAGTAACAAACATTTGAAGAAGTGTGAACCAGTACTCCTAAAATATTACAGTGGTGCAAGGCAATGTTACCTCATTTTAAAAAATGCAAAAAGATTTTAATTAACATATAATTTGATAAAAGTTACCTTTTAGTGTAAAAAAATTAACTTATCTCATAAAATCCATTTTATGAACTGAAATCTTAATAAGATTATTTGAGAAAGTTTTTTAATACTTATACTACACATTAACCCTTTACCACAATGGACTATTCCATAGTGGAATAGTATTCTTCCTAAGATATAAACATAGGGTTCAGGGGTAAGAAAATATCTGGGGTCACTTTCATTCAAAACTGCTGTTACCAAAGGAAATCAAGCATTTAGTAGTCTCTTAAAGCAATTAGGTAGAGAGTGGATTGGGATTGTAGGACTATTGTATAACATGTGTCCAACATTTATTATTTCCCTCAAGGTATCTTCTCTACCACCGCTGGTATCCAAGTGTCAGGTTCCAAATCCTGGTTTGGATAATGACTATACAAAACTTGCATGCCATTTAGAATTGGGAGTATAAATAGACTTAACAGATTTTCTTCTCATATACTAGGTTAAAAGTATGAATGAATCACAGTATTCCTTAAGTAAAACAAGTCTTGTCCCACTAGAACACCATATTGAGACTTGAGAAAGTCTTTCCCCATGCCACTCACCAAGTTAGGGTATCATATGGAAGAATATTTCCCCATAAATCTGCTATGTCCCTTGTATTCCTTCTCTCAGAAAGTTACACAATCACTTAGTTATCAAAATTACAAATTTGGTAATCATTCTTTAATCCTTTCTTCCCACCTTCTTTTATTCAGTCACCAAAGACTGTGGGTTCTAGCTTTTAAATAGCTGTTAAATCCATCTGCTTCTATACCTCCAAGTCTGGCATGCACCAAATCTATTTTCCTGCTTCCTATCTATCCTCCAAAACACCACATAAATTAAAATGCTAATCTTTTCAGTCCACTCCCTTGCTTAAGACCAATTATCATTAGATTTAAGAATTTTAAAAATTCCAAATATGTAAGGAGTAACAAAAGCAGTAACATATTTCTAAGTGTCAGGTGTCATGAATGTGTACTTGGGGAAAAAGCCAAAAGAAGATATGAATTAGAAAAATGCCAAGAGAAAAAAGAAAAGCAGGTCAGGCTGTGATTAAAGCCAACGCTAAAACTGGAACTATTTCTAAAAATCAGTAAACTGCCTTTAAGATTCTACTTTCCCAAATGCCTACTCCCAAGACAACATGTTCTCTATCTTCATTTAAAAACAGAGTTACAAGTGAATAGATTCTCTTTGTGAATAGAATAATATGATTTCTGAGGATTTGCTTTAAAGTAATTCTGGGAAGGGAGCTAGTGGGGCAGGAGGAAGATAAAACAAGATTGGCCAAATGTTCATATGCTAAAGTTTGTCTAATAAGTAAACAGAATTCGGGCCTTCCTGGTGGCGCAGTAGGTTAAGCAACACACTATGAAGCAAACTGCAGCCACTGCAGCACAAGTTTGATCCCTGCTGCTGGCCAGGAGGAGACCCACATGGCACAGCAGACCTCTCCTGCCTCGCCTGCTGCTTCCCTCAGCAGTGTGTTTCAGTAGATCTGCCTGTTCTGCTCCCCACTCTGTCTCTGGTGAATCCTCTCACCGCCCGCACCTCTGGCCTGTACCACAGTGCTTGTATGTATAAATCAATAAATCTTTAAAAAAAATAGTAAACATAATTCAATCTCCCAAGCTCCAATTTCAAAAGTGGGGAAAGGACTTGAATAGGTATTTCTACAAAGAACATACATAAATAGCCAGTACGCTGTGAAATGATGTTGAACATCAGTAAGCACTAGAAAAATGCAAATCAAAACCACAATGAGATACCACATTACAGTCATCAAAACAGAATGGAAATTATTGGGGGTTGGGGAGGAGAGAGAAAAAAATAACAAGTGTCAGCAAGGATATGGAATAATTGGAACCTTTGTGTCTTGCTGATAGGAATATAAAGTGGGGCAGCCACTGTGGAAAACAGTATGGTGTTCCCTCAAAAACTTAAAAATAGAATTACCATATGACCCAGCAATCACATTTCTAGGTATACATCCAAAAAAACTGAAATCAGAGACTCAACAAATTGTACACCAATGCTCACTGCAGCATTATTCACTATGACTAAAAGATAGAAACAACCCAAGTATTCAGCACTGAACAAATAAAATGTGATATATACATGCAATGGAATATTATCAGACTTAAAAAGGAAGGAAATTACAATACATGTTACAATACAGATGAACCTTAGGAAAACTAGTAAGTGAAATATATGAATCAGCAGTGACATAAAACAGTCAAATTCATAGAGATAAAATAGTAGTTAACAGGGATGGGCTAAAGGGTAATTGTAAGTTTTGTTTAATGGTATAAAGCTCCTATTTGGGGGTGATGGAAAGTTCTGGTGATGGTGTCAATGTGAACAATGTGAAAGCATTTAATGCCACTGAACTACTTAAAAATGCTAAAGATGATAAATTTTGTTATGTATATTTTACATATTCATAAAATTTTATATACATAATATTTTCTCACAGTATACATACAGATTACTCATAGGCTGAAATTTCCGCAGCAGAAAAAAGACTAGACAACCAAATAGATGTGTCATAGTAAGTGAAAAGGCCACTATTCTCACTCCTAGTTGAGGGACAATTGCAGGGATTTAGCTTAGAGGTAGAGGGAGGCGATAAGAAATGAGAATTTTGAAGTTCTCCTTATAAGGAAATAAAAGTAGCCTAAGGGCAATACAGAAAACAACAGATTCAGTGGTAAGCAATTAGAGACTGGTAGTTCTATGAGAGTAACAAGTTAAGCCATAGACGAGCTAGTATTTTACTGGGGAGTATCAGGGAAAGAGACAACTATGAACACCGCTCTCTAGTCTAGCAGGCAAAAGAGCAAAGCAAAGCCCTCTGTATAGACTTGAACTCAGAACAGGCTGTGCAGAAATTTATTTCCTGAGGATAAGTATATCTGCCTTTCAACACACATTAAAGACCAAACAGCCAGATAAAGAAGATTTTAACACAAGGTGCCTAGCATTGTCTCCAGGGTGTATTCTTTAGAAATCAGGGACGTGAATAAAGCCCATCATTCATCCTCCTTTGCACAAAGACAGCATCAACATTTCTTATGTTAAGATAAACTCAGTAAATAAAAAAATCTATGCCTATGGATGAAAACAAGAGCTCTGTAAATATAATAATGTAGTTATAAAATACAGTATAAAATATATGTGTTCACCTCAACTACTTAAAAAACAATTGTATAAAACAATTTATATATAATTGTTTTACTGAACCCAAAACATTTAGTAATATATTTCACAATAATAGCATAAGGTGAATAGAAGCAAAGTTGTGCTGAGGAAAGGAAATGACACAAAAGTGTACTTGAATTCAGAGAAATGCATGAAGATAATAAATAGTAAATAAGGTTCAATGTAAGAAACTTTATAAAAATATGCTTGCTCTCCATTCTCTTATCTTCTTTAAAAGGCGTAAATAATATAAAGCAAAAATTATGAAACCTTTAGGTTTGAAAAACAGACAGGTATAACACATAGTGACAATACAAAGGGGAAGAGGAAACAGAGCTAAATAGGAGCAACATCTTGATATTTCATTGGAATTAATTAGGATAAATCTGAAGTAGATTTTGATAAGTTAAGGTATCTGTGGTAAGGCCGAGAGCACCCCATAAGAAAGTAATTTTTTAAAATTAGTGAGAAAAATCATGAGAGGGATTAAAATTATACCACTAGTAATATTCAAAATTGCAAATGAAAGCAATAAAGAGGGACAAAACATAAAATATAATATGCCAGGCCATAAAATTAGTATCAACAAATTTATAAGATTCAAAACCATAGAAAGTATGGCTTCTGACCACAATAGAAAGTTAGACATCAATAAGGGAAGGAAATGTGGGAAATATACAAATATGATTCACACTTCTAAATAAACAATGGGACAAAGTAGAAATCACAAGAGAACTTAGAAAATTCTTTGAGATAAATTAAAATGAAGACACAACATAACAAAACTCATGAGGTGCTGCAAAACTGGTATTTGGATGGAAATTTATAGATGTAAATGAGCTCAAACCAGTAAATTTCTACCACCTTAAGCAATGTTCCAGAGTAGGTATATCTATACAAAAGGATGTAGGTTACTGGTTACCAAGAACTGAGAGAACTGAGGAGAAATATGAAATAACCAAAAATGGGTATAGGATTTCTCTTCGGAGTGGATGAAAATGTCCTAAAATTGATTGTGGTTATATCTTTGCTACTGAATATATTAAAAATCACTGACTTGTATACTTTGGGTGAATTGTGTGGTTTAGAGTAACACAAAGCTGTAAAAAGAACAGACTCCAATTAATCAATCATTCAATATAGGTAGAATTTGTCATTAATACTAGAACTTTTTCCTGCCTCATTTTGAAATCAAAATGCATCTATTTTCAAAGGAAACTGACAGCAAGGCAGCAGTTGTGATACAGTTGTCACTGCCTATACAAGTAGGTACTTGGTTTTTCTTTTCATGGAGTATCAGGTCACTTGCAACCTCTTTATTTCCTTCAACCCCTAATGTTCTTTTTAGGAAGATAAATGATTCTTTTGTTATTCAGACATCCCATTTACTGTATGATCAAGAAGGTATACAGAAAATGTACAGTAGTTTGGGAGAAAACTCCAGAAATAATAGTGGAGCATTTTCTAAAATCACAGGATTCCACTGTATTGAAAACATGAATATTCATAACTGGGTAAAAATATGATTCATAAAACTTGACTGAATGTGAAGAAGTTTTAAAAGTTACCTAGAGCAATTTGTCTTACAGTACTTTTTATGTGTATCTAAAAGTGATATAAAACTGTTTCAAAGTATCTAAAGTTTGTCAACAAGCATAAATAAATTTTTCATGATAAAACACTGTCATTTAATCATATCTTTTCTAAATGCTTTATGTAAAATAAAGGTATGTATTGACAACTGATAGCATCTTAGAGATTATGATGTATGGTATATTAATATGAGTGGACTAAAATCATCATTTAAGAGGCTGAAATTATCATCTTGCCAACTCAGACCCATAACACAAGAAGTTTAAGACTTATTTGCCTAATAGTAACTTACTGGAATTCTAACATGCACATTAAATCTTAAATTCACTGAGATTATACAAGGATTTTAAATCAAGAAATGAATTATCAGAATCCTTTGTAAAGACGTTCTTCAGAATTGTATTACTACTGATCATAAATAATATAATCTGGCAAGACATATTCATCTTGCAACCTGGATAAGAGGCTAATTACTAAAATACAGAAAATATTTCATAAGCAAATAATATCACCTAAGGGTATTCCAGGATTCCAGAGACAGAATTTATGGAAGATTCTGTGAGGATTTTATTTTACGCAATTTTTAAAAATGAATTGTGATTTTAGCTTTTTTCTTATTTTCCTGCTACATCAAAAATTGACTCTATTTCCCAATCCTCTTTTTTCCTCTTGGAAACTTTCTCTAATAAATAGTACAAGTCATTTTAAGAATCTTGACATTTTCTATGTTCCCGTGGAGGTTTTTTTTAAGTTGATCTGATCATCCAACATGTGCCTAAAATAAAAGTCAAGAAGTCTAACAAGATGAAGATGAGACAATCAGTACATGCTCTCCCAAAATGAAAGAGACTTTTGTCCACCTCATGCACTCCTATAATAACTCTGAACTTTTATTTTCATTTTACAGATAAGAAAACTAAACTTCAAAAACTTTAAGTGACTTGATAAAAGTCATTAGGAGGGGTGGGGACAGGTGCAGCAGTCAAACATAAATCCTAAACCCTTAATTTTCACCCTTTAAAAATTCATTCTACCAAATAGTCCATACAAATAGAGGAGAAATGAACCAATGTGATACTATAACCAACAAATTAAGTCAAATCAAAACTGGTATTTTCATTCTGAGCTCCTTTTTCAACAAACAAGAATTCATAAGGCCCAAAATAGTCTCTGAGCCTCTTTAATATCTGCCTCAGTTTTCTTACCTACAAACTGTAGGAAAGAGAAACTTGTTTTATTTTCAAAACCCCTAAAGTCCTAAACCAAAATAACCCATTAAAATAGTAACAAGACATAAAATAATCCTAGTTTGACATAAATTATACATTTTTACAGGCAGAATCTAAAACTAATTTGTAATGATAGAAAGCAGATCAAGGATAACCTCAAGGCAGAAGTAGAAAAAGAAGAGACTGACTCCAAAGGACCTAACAAGACTTTTGGAGTGATGAAAATATTCTATGCATGTGATTGTGGTGGTTACATGGATGTATATCCTTGTTAAAACTTATTAACTGTACACTTAAGTAAGTTTACAATTGATGTAGAAAGATATATAATCAAAGATATACCAGTATGAGAGATCTCTCCACAAAAACAATGTTTTCTGTCACTTTTACATCTACTAGCATTTGGAAAAGTGTTTTATAGTAAATTTAAATCAAAAGTAAGATTTGCTAATACCATGTTTATTTAAAGAACTATAAACTATAAAATAATTTGATTTTTAATAATAACTGATACATAAACACCAGAAATATAGGCCCAAAAGCATATGCAGTAGTACCCTATCAACTTAACAGAGAGAAACAGGAGTACTGGGAAATTAACTATAATTCTAAATGTTCAGTTATATATAGGATATTAAATATCCTAGCTATAATATCTTGCAGTCTCTTAAAAATACATTTGAGAAGAGAGAATTATTTTTAATATTGTTTAATGATAAGTTTGAAAAGTACTCAAGGGTTTTAGGAGTCCAAGCAGCCCTAAGCTATATATTGATAAGTTACGATTTCAATTATCTAGATATAATGAATAAACACAGATCTTCCTCTTCTTTCATATTTGTATTAGAAATATAGGGGCCATCAAAAAAGAAAAGAAAAAAAATGCTCATATTTGAACTGCAGAGATTGTGGTAAGCCTTGCTTTTATCATAAATTAGTAAAGCTAATTAATGGCTGAGGCTGGGTTTTATCTGACATTCAAGAAAATCTAGTCTTGTCATACTTTTCCTATTGAATAAAAAAAAAAGGGAAAAGTTACATAAAATGTACTCTGAATTTCCAACCTTTTAAAAATTTTATTTCAAGGGATATAAATTTGAAGGAATTAAATAAATATAGTTTGAGTTGTTTTTATTCTGCAAAGTTCTAGAGGTTCTGTAACTCACTGGTAGGAAAAGGGATTCCTTATTCTTTTTTTTTTTTTCTTTTTTTAAAATTGTGTATAGGGCCTCCCTGGTGGTGCAGTGGATTAAGCAACACACTATGAAGCAAACCGCAGCCACTGCAGTACAAGTTCGATCCCTGCTGCCTGCCAGGCGAGGGACCCACATGGTACAGCAAACCTCTCCTGTTGTGCCCGCTGCTCCACTGAGCAGTGTACTTTAGTTGATCTGCCTGTTCTGCTCCCTGCTCTCTGTGGTGAATCCTCTCACCCCCCCCCACACACACCATTGGCCTGTACCCCAGTGCTTGTATGCATAAATAAGTCTTTTAAAAAAATAAAATTGCGTATAACCCACATGTAACATTCTAGTTTCAGGTGTTCAACATAATGACTTAATATTTATATACTGTAAAATGATCATCACAATAAATCTAATAAACATGTCCCGATTCATAGAAATTTTTTTTCTTGTAATCAGAACTTTTAAAATTTACTCTCTTAGCAACTTCCAAATGGAATTCCATATTCTTGATAAAGTTATTTGCCTCTAATGTTTATAACAGAAAGCCCTCCATATTATTATTAAAATAATAATCTTTGAAACATAAGACATACCCCAGGAAATAACAACTTTCCAGGAGTTAACATAAAGCAAAACAAAAGGCTGATGAACTTTCCCCTCCTTCCCACTGATTATCTTCTCCCATCAGCCCTCATCTTTTACAGTACCTCTAATGAAATCATTCACAGGTTTTACATTTTATAGACAAAATTGTTTTTAACTAATACATTTCTAAACAATCATTTAGACTGTTTCTGTCAACAGTGGATTTCTTTTATAGACTGAGTTTATTGAGCAAAGCACAGTATTTTCATTAAGACCTTTGTTTTCTGGGGCCTCCCTGGTGGCGCAGTGGGTTAAGCAACGCACTATGAAGCAAACTGCAGCCACTGCAGCACGAGTTCGATCCCTGCTGCCGGCCAGAGAGGG
>JAGFMF010012105.1:233647-247734 GCA_019455555.1 Galemys pyrenaicus
TCTGCTCCCCGCTCTCTGTGGTGAATCCTCTCGCCCCCCAACACCTCTGGTCTGTGCCCCAGTGCTTGTATGCATAAATAAATAAATCTTTAAAAAAAATAATAATAATAATTGTTAGTGGCTATACCCAAAAGCAACCGACTGAAAATGCAATTCTTAATGTTAAAAGTACAAACATGGAGAGTTATTACAACACAGTAAAAACACTATTTCAGAAAAAAGAAGTGAAAAACGGGGAAGACTATATGGCTGTACAAACCTCTTTATAAGTAATCAGTTCAACTGGGCTAATATTCCTAAACAAGTACTTTGATATAATAATCTTTGAAAAATCCTATTTAGTCAGAAAAAGTCCTAAGAGACCATATTTAGATGATTATTTGTTTCAACAAATCAAATTTCTTTGACTTACAGGTATAAAATTATAATGCTATAGTACTAATTAGTAACTATATTAGCTTGTACTTAAATACTACTTATTATATTTATATGTCAGGTACTGTTCTAAGAGTTTTATATATTTAAATTATACTGTAGTTCTCACAATTCTTTGGGATAGGAACTACTATTTCCCACTCCACATCCAATATTACAGCCAAAGTTTAATGACATTAAATACATTGCCCAAATTCACATAGCTAGTAACAGAATTTGATCCCAGGCAGTGTGTATCCAGAATCCTTGCTTTTAACCTTGCTTTTTATATTATCTCCCAAACTTTATAAAGGCAATACACCTAATGAGATAGGGAAATACAAGAATTAAATACAAGACTTAAACTACATTTAACCAAAGCACAGTTAGTTATGAAACTATAACTCTTTAGTTCTTCACTTTAAAGCCCTTAGAAGTCTTTACCATCACCAGTAAGCAAAACCTATGGAACTGAGTAAAAGGCATAGTATGAGGCTCCAGTGTCATTTATAACTCAACCAAATTACAAGAAACATAACAGAAAAAGCAGAGTGTTAATTCTCAGAAAATTTGTGTTGAGGGGGGCTCCCTGGTGACTTACTGGGTTAAGCAATGCACTACGAAGCAAACTGTAGCCACTGTAGCATGAGTTCGATTCCTGCCACCGATCAGGGAGGTGACCCACATGGCTCAGCAGCCCTCTCCTGCCTCACCTGCTCCCCTCAGCAGTGTATTTCAATAGATCTGCCTGTTCTGCTCCCCACTCAGTCTCTGGTGACTCCTCTCACCCCCCACACCTCTGGTCTATACCCCAGCTCTTGAATGCATAAAAAAATAAATCTTAAAAAAAAAAATTAAAATGGTCCTTGCCTCCTAGTGCAGTTTTGAGAAATACATAAAATGGTAGAAGTAGTGTTTAGTGCAGTATCTGGCACTTAATATGTACTCAGTAAATTGTAACCATTATGTGTAGCATCACAACTCTGAGTCTCACACCTCAAATCTGTTAAAATGAGATCATATCCTATTTAACAAGACATTTCCATGAATATTGAACTGTGATCATGAGAAACCATTTTATAAATATTACATGCTTATAACTTACATAAGGAATTAACAAATACAAATATTTTCGGTACACTTCACTTAGTAAAGTGTACAATGAATGTTAAATGGCATTGTAGCTATTAGTATTGATGGCTTATTTATAATTTTTACATCATATGTTCATGTTTGGGTTATTTATTTTAGGGACTATAACCATGTGCATGGATCATTTTAAACTGTGAGAGGAAAATTATCTCATTAGAGAGCTCTGTAAACAATATAAACCTAAGGGGTATATGTCTAAGTGGTATCAGGGCCTCCACCCCCCAAAAAACCTATCAGGTTTAAGCTAACTTTAAAATTAAAAAAAAAAAAAAAGGAAAAGAATATCCTCAGAAACACTAAAGCTTCTGTTCAAAGTAAAGCTTCTCAATAGGAAAGATCATAATTTATACTTAACCTCAGTGAGTTTCTCTAAAATAATGTATGAAAAAAATTTTCATTATAAAGTAATATAACATTGAAAATAATTTTTCTCCTAACACTGTCATATAAGTAGATACTAAAACCCCACTTTAGTTATTTCAAAGTAGTAGAAAGGAAATGTAATGAAAGTGCTTCTCAATAACAGAAATAGTCTATAAATGCAACGCCTTATGAATTACATCACATTGTAGTTCTTTGGAATCCCATAATAAAAATGGCTAAATCAAAACATAACCATAACTTGGAAACCTCTGAAAGCATAAATATTAAGTTGATAATCAGCTTCTTCAGTAATGTTATGTTTGACAACATCTATTGTTTTCTCTTAGTTTAATAGCATTTTATGCCACATGAAGTACTCTCACAAGGGCAGTAAAAGTAGAGCTTCAAATCTGTCTATCATCGCATCTCTCACGAGCACATAAGATAAATGGTATTACCTCTGTTTAATGAATGCAGAAAGTCTGGGCAATCACCTAAACATATGAAATAAGTAAAAGAAACCAGAACTGTAACAATAAATAGGCTAAGTTCTTTATTTTTCTCCCTAGAAGGCAATGCCTTCCTTGGGACAGGTGAAAACTCTAAATTGGAGAAAAGAAAATAACTGTCCTATCCTTCCCTCCCTAGACTTCTTTACTGTCTAAGAAAATTGAACGACAGAGCACAAGAAGTAAAAAAGCTTGTCCCATAAGGCATTCCAAGGGAGTTACTTCATAAAATTTTTGGTTTCTGCTTGGCAGCTCTACAAACTATATATAAACTGACCTCCATTAAAATCAAGCCTAGACTCCTATGACTCAAGCCATGCCATTTGAAAAGGAAATACCGAAAATCTGGCAATATAATGTGTCAAAGACAAGGTTCCCTATGTCATGACCATGCAAATGAACAGGGTTGCCAAAACCAGTATAATACTGAATAGCTATTGCTAATGTGCATTTGCTACATTTACAGGAATTCCTTATTTAACATGCATTACTTGCTAGTAAAGCACAGTAGAACACATCTCACAAATAAAGCATGCATGAAGAAATAAACAACCACATCAACTGACTTTAAGAGATGACCAGGAACCAGTCAGCAAAACAAGGGTAGTAGGAGAGTTGTATTTCCAAAGTTAAATACTTGTGTGCTAAGTAATGTATAAACATGTAGTCACCGGTACAATTTTTGGTTGACAATATATAATAATGTTGGTATGGTATACCACAAGTTAAAAATGATTACTTATTTAGACATGAGGTTTACAGATTTTAAAAATACTAATTTAGTCTTAAAATAATGTTTCAGCCACTGTAATATATCACCAACTTAAATTTATAAAGAACTAATTAAGTTCATAAAGTGTATCAAAACTGAATGTAAACTTTCAGAAGGCAGAAAATTAGCAATGATTTCTGAAGCAGAGGATAGGAAAAGACAAACTAAGGACAAATAATCAATTTTATATCAGAGGCCATCACCAGGGTTTTTCTGATGCAATGGTAAATGTATCAACAGTATAATAACATAAACAATACTTTAAATTGGTCCTAAGCACTGATCTGAAAGAGGCAAAAAGAGGATCAAAGATTACGGATAACTTACAGTAAAGGAAATAAAGAGCTAGTAAGTATTTTCAAAATGTTCAACCTTGCTCAGGAAGATGATTTTAAAAACTTGATTCCATTTCAACCCACTAATATGGGTAAAAAATTAAAAACCTGGAAATACTAAGTGTTGAAAAGGATATGAAACAATTAAAAACTCTTATATACTACTGGTGAAAAAGTAAATTTGTATCCTACTTTGGGTAGCATCAATAAAGAAAAATATGCAAATCCTACCCCACAGCAGTTCTACCCACAGGCAAATAAATACCATGTAGAAAACCACAGGAGACCTGCACAAAAATGTTCACAGTAACATTTTTATTATAGAAAAAAACAGTAAATGAGCTGCATGATTATCAAAGGAAGAACATATAACAAATGTTCAAAAGTTGTATGGTATACCACAAGTTAAAAATGATTACTGACAAGTTAAAAATGACACTGAAGGATGAATAACAGTGTTGCCCAGGTCAAAATCTAAGGAATTACAAAAACAAAAGGCTTTTAATATCCTTGCCATCAGAGAGGAGAGAAACAGAGTATGGCATGGAGAAAAAAATTGAAAAATCAGAGACTGAAAACAAATCTAGTGAAAAATAAAAACCCATATTTCCATGTAGTGGAATACTAATTCAGCAGTAAAAAAGAATAAACATGATAAATGAAACACTACCAATAAATCTCAAAAGCATTATATGGAGTGAAAGAATTCAATCTCAAAATGTAACAAACTATTTGAATTCATTCATATGACAATCTGCAAAAGGCAAACATAACAAGAACAGAGAATAAATCAAATGTTGACAGGGGTCAGAGATGAGAGGAAGGTAAAAGTATAACACAAGAGAACTTTAAGAGTGACAGAACTCTTCTATAGACTTGTTAAGGCAATTATACAAATTTACATAGGTATCAAAAATTGTAGAAATGTACACCAAAAAGTCACTTATATATATATAAACTATATATAAACTTTAAAAGTCTGCAAAAAATACAGTATCTCTTCCATGGTAGGACGTATCTAAGTTATAGGCATTATGTATCATATTCCAACTTCCCAAAATATAAAAGCATGTCAGATCATGCAATTAGATGGCCATCCAAATGAACACTATGACATTTCTCTCAAACATGGTTTTAAAAAGCTGAAATAAGAGCACTAAACAATAAAAATCAAATATATGATCAAGACCTTGCAACAGAATAAGAAAAAAAATGCCTAGATTTACTTCATCATCCTGTGCTACATTTCCCAGGAGATATGGGTCTGTCAGACTGACACCATGACACCGTGGTCTTAAACTCTGGTAATTTAAGTGGCAATTAGTGGAAAAGTGTTATTTTTGTAACTGTTTTATAAACTTAATCTATTATAGAATTTAAAAACAGTAACTGCACAATTAAAAGGAAACAGCTGTCACATTTGTATCATGCTAGTATGGTCTATTCATGAAGGTAATTTCAGATATTTCAAATGCTGAAATTTTATTATATATCATAAAATAAGAGACCCAAAAATAACATACTTCAGACTTATTATTTAGGACAGACACAGCTTCATATGATATTTCCCTCTAGAGCTAGGTTTAGCCAATTTAAAAAGAGATAATATTTATATACAGATGAAATTCACGCTTGACACTTAAAATTAATGAAAAATCCAAGATCATACAAAAGCTACTTTTACAACCATAAAATACATGAGTTGGTAGATAATATGAGTTGGAGCTTCTGTTCAAGTTTTGTTTTCCTTTAAAATCTGACCATAATTCAAATATTTTATGGAGTTTTTTTTTACATTTTTGAAAAACTACAGCAGTGCTACTGCAGCTAGAATCAGATAGTCCTGCATTTGAATATTGTAGCTAACGCTTTTCCACCAGGCTCATGTTCTACTATGTACACAGCAGGCATTCAATAAATATTTGTTGTATAAATAAATGAGTAGAGAAATATGCACACTAATGCCAGACTGCAATGAAAAACTCAATGCAAGTAGAACACAGGGACTATGGTGATGGTTCACGGGTGATGAAGCAGTGGGAAATTTATTGGGACTACACATAAGTGGAAAAATCAAATATTGTACAAAATAAACAATGTAAGAAAATAAAAAGGTAATTAAAAACAAAGACCAATGCAAGAAGAACAAGGCAGATGCTCTTCCCCTAGAAACATTAAAAACAGTTATTTAATCAATTGGAATCATAAAAAAGTTCTAGAGATGAACACTGGTGATAGTTCACAACAATGTGAATGTACTTAATGTCACTGAACTGTACCTTTAAAAATGGTTAAAGGAGTAAATTTTATAATATGTATATTTTACCACAAAAATAACTTTTAAGTAGCTAGTCAGCCAAAATGTGACTGCAGACTTCCACAAGGAGACACAGAGGGTATTGTGAGAAATTCTGGACATGCAAAATAAGGTTGGTGGTACAGTTTTAAAAAAAAACCTGAAAAATAAGCAAAAAGGTTCCTTCTGAGAAGCTGTAATGTGACAACACTCTGTTTGACAAAATATTTGTGTTTGCCAAGTCCACTACTATGGTAGCTTACTATAGTAACTGTCATACTCCTCTGGAAGAAAAACTAAATATAACTTTAGGTAAGCATAGAATATGAACCTTTGAAAATAAACCTGTTTGCTTAAAAAAAAAAATAAACCTTTCTTCTATGTTGTTCTTAAGTCCTTCAACAATTAAAATAGATTTTTTTCCAACTCATGTAGACTAAGCAATTGTATAATGTTAATATGAAATATTCATTTGCAGACCATATTACACAAATTCAAAATAAATTTAAAAGAAGAGGGGTAGACTGTGTTAAAGAAAAGACTACATCTGACAGTAAACATCCTGGAATTTAAAACATATATGAAATGTTCATAAGGGATGATATGGGGCTATCTGATGACCCGAGGTCTATCTGAACAATTCTGTAATACTCTCCAAAAAATAAAAACATGCGTGTCAGAAAAAAAGTCGGAACTATAGCTCAAAGATATCTGGTATGAACCAGGTGTTTTTAAGAAGGGACAGTGGGCCTACCGCTTTGAATAACCACCAGCTTTATTGTTTTATGTTGTATCCCAGAACTGGAACTGACCAGTCAGCCAAAAATTCTAGCATTTTCTACTCCTTACCCAAACTTTTCTACCTTTAAAAAGCTAGTTGGGCAAAATAAAGTCAGTTCATTGATCAAGTCTGCACTCAATCTGTCACTAATAAGGAACATCACATTACTGCTAATGTTAACCATCCAAAAATCTTTTTTTTTAAAACTGTTTTGGAACTAGGATAGGAAAAATGAAGTCCCCCAAAAAATCAACTATACAGTTATTCCAGACTACACAGAAAAGTTAACAGAATATGTAAGAATATACTTCCTTTTTTAAGGGTGGATTAAAAGGAGTTGGGTTAAAGTAATTTTCAAATAATGAAACAAAACAAACAACTGTCGAGGCAGAGAACTAAAAATGATAAACTACAACATAACCTACAAAACCAAATAGTTAGATTATTGGAAAGATGCAGTACTGAACTATATACTATAGCAGAGTACCTTGTTTAATGTCTCTGAACCAGCTGCCATGATGCACAAGAGAACTTCAAGTAGAAGTAAAGGCACTATATAGAACAGGGCTATTTTCAAATCTAATTAGCTAGTGTCAAATTCCTTCACGCACCTACCAAATATTTCTTGATTTCTTCATAGTCACTCTTCCCATAAGAATATCTAACCCTCTAAGTAATAGAAAAAATGAAGTTTTACTTCTTAAAATTTCTTTCATTTGTCTCTGAGTTCATGGTACACTAATTTATATAATAAAGCTTATATTGTAAGTGTTTAGAAGTAAAAAGATGACTTACATGTTACCTTAAAAGAACAAATAAGTTATAGAAAGCAGTGTGGTGGTTCCTCAAACTACTGAAAATGGAACTCCCATGTGATCCAGCAATCCCACTCCTAATAATATACCCAAAAGACACAAAAACACTGATTCAAAAGAATACTTGCACCCCTATGTTTATTGCAGCACTATTTACAATAACTAAGACCTGGAAACACCTAAGTGCCCAAAAACTGATGACTAGATCAAAATGTGGTACATATACACAATGGAATACTATTCAGCAATCAAAAAAGATAAACTAGAGTCATTCATAGAAACATGAATGGAGCTGGAAGAGATCATGCTCAGCGAAATAAGTCAGAAGACAAAAGAAAAATACTGGATGGTCTCACCCCTAGGAGGAATATAAGGGAACCAAATAAGCGACCAAGGGAAAGAACAGTAACAGTAAAAATAATAATAAAATAACAAAACAAAACATAGCAAAAACAAAAAGACAGGGATGAATTGGGACACTTTGTGGGGAGGGGGAAGGGAATGGGATGAGGGCAGAAAGAGCACAAGGGACTGACGTGATGGTGCACTGGTGAAATGGTGGTGGGAAATCCATGGGGACCACAATCGATGTCAAAAATATATAAATTAAAAAATATGAACAAGTACAGAAAAAAATTACTTCCAATAATTAGAACATGCATAATAGTAGGTACTGAGTATCAATATTTGCCAATGAATAAAAAATTAATTATATTTAAGTTTGCCATTTACCACTCATAAAGATGCTTAATAAAAAGAGTCTCTAAAAATCTTTCTCAGGACAGCTAATCACCAGGCAATGCCATAAATATAAGGTGGTTATCAAAGCTGTTGGACATAGCATATGTCTGATATCTTTTATTGTGTCATATATGAACCCTAGCAGGTACCCATTTCACACAGTCATTCTAATCAATAATAGGAAATAATAAACACATGGAAACCATGATAATTTATAAATGAAAATAAACCAACAGATTGTAACTATAAGAATCATATCCAGGGCCTCCCTGGTGGCGCAGCGGGTTGAGCACCACACTGTGAAGCCTTCACAACACAGCAGCGCGAGTTTAATCCCCAGCCAGAGAGGAGACCTCTCCTGCCTCACCCGCTGCTCCCCTCAGCAGTGTATGTCAGTGGATCTGCCTGTTCTGCCTCCCGCTCTGTCTCTAGTGAATCCTCTCACCTTCCACGACTCTGACCTATACTCCAGTTCTTGTATGCATATATAAATAAAAATCTCTAAAAAAAAAGAAAAAAGAATCATATCCATTTCCAGTCATCATTTACTAAATAAAAGCCCTAGAGGTCTAAAAAAAAATGGCTGAAATGTAAATAAAAATGCTAAGAACCTTTTGGAGGTGGTGGAAATAATAATCCAAAAGAATACAAATTAAATAGAATTTCAAATCTGAAGAATTCCCCATGACAACAAAGATGGACAGAGTACATGGGGGGAAAAAGAAAAAATGAATGGAAAAAGCAGACTAGTGAAAGAGAAGTTTTAGACACAAATGACTCACAAGGCATAGTTAATTTGGAAGCATGGCAGAGGAAAAGTAAACAGTGGTGACCACTGACCACAGGGAACACTGAATCTCTCCTTTCACCCCACCTAGTATGAAAATAAATTCCAATTTTAAAAGAAGATTATTTCTATATGTTTATTCTTCCCAGTAAATGTCTAAAATCATAGGGACGTTGTTTTGGACATAATTTTCCCTTTATGCTCTTGAAACCTGTATTTAGACATGGTCAGTTAAATTCTACTCTCTCAAGAGCTCAATTCATTAACTGTTGTATCTGAGAGGAGAAGTACTGTAAATTATTTACAATGTGCTTACATTTAAATATATGATAAATGCATTGTTATTTCTTTAACAACTACTGAAATATACTAGAAGAGCCTACTTTATACCAATTATAGCTAGAATATTTTTACATATCCAACAAGTCTTTGCCTATTAGATCTACAAACCTTTCTTTCTCAGGCCATATTTTCATCATCTCGCTATTACAACTGGATTAAAGGATGGGTCCTGACAGTTATGAATACAACCACACCTAACAGCAGCATACTAGCTGTCTCAACAAAGGAACAAATGACTCATGGTATGTGCTTTTAAATTCACCCTTGTACTACATGAGCTTTTATGATCTCACTGGAATCAAAGTTAGAAATCAAGAAAACAAGTTACATGTAAGATTTATAGAAATCACAAAGATAGAGATCTAAAAATCACAATTAAAAAGCTTGGTTGTTCAAGAAATTCCAGCAAAACTAATTGTTTTTTTAATTTGGAAAAACTTTCTAAAAGGATATTTTGTCATTTCACTGTTATGATCAGACATGAGCTATGGGGCTTCTTATTTTAGGGTAATAAACTGAAAACTTCACACTAGAAGGGAAATAACCATGGTGAGAGCAATCTTTTCCAGCTGGTCATATACCTGCAAGCAAGCTATCATTATGCAATATTTAGCAAGGTAAAAAGACACTGACAAACAAGAGGAAAACAGAACAATAACAAAACTTAATTTTCTTTACTGATTAATGTCATATACTCCAGCCTACATTAAGAGGAAAAGGTCTGAATAATCACAGACCTCAAAATCCTACTCCGGCAAAAAGTCAGACTATAAAAGCATAAGAAATTGGCTTTCTTTAAAGTGGAATTTATTTATTTTTCAGAAACAGGGAAGCCTGAGGGCTGTTATAAGGGAGGCTATGACAAAGCTGAATTTACCCAGATGTGAATGAATACTTTCTTAGCTAGAATTCAAAAGAGAATAAAAGCATATACACAATTTGACTTTACCACATTTCCCCTTTTTCAACATTTAAGATCTTTTAAAATCCTACTGAGGGGCCTCCCTAGTGGCGCGGGGGTTAAAGTGTCTGTGCTATCAAGCTATTGCCAGCCACTGTGGCATGAGTTTGATCTTCAGTCAGAAAGGTGACCCACATGGCACAGCAGACCTCTCCTGTCTTGCCCGCTGCTCCCCTCAGCAGTGAATCCTTTCACCCTCCACACCTCTGGCCTACACCCCAGTTCTTGTATGCATAATTTTAAAACTATATTTAAAAAATTAAATTCTACTGAAAACACACAATTTAATAAAATTCAAATTATGCTAAGCATAATCCAAAATGAAAACACAGGCTAGTAGGTTGTAACTGTAAGAATCATATTCATTTCCAATCATTATTTGCTTAAAGTCCTAGATGTCTAGATTTTGTTTTTTTAAATATATGAAAGGGAATGATCTGCCTAGTGCCTGAATATGAAGTTTACTGTAATGTACATTGGTCATTCCAGTTTTTCAAGTAATCAGTAGTAGTAAAATATGCTTCAGATAGGGAGTATGTGGCCCAATAAACTATGGAGGATTATAGATGTTTTGGTCATAGACAGGGCATGGTAACATATATGAAGAGATGTCAGCCTATACCACTAAAAAATCATATAAAATCATATAGTGTTGTAAAATAATGTTACCCCAAAAAATACTATTTAAGAAATGTTTAAGTTAAATTATACCTATACACTCCAATTCATAATAACTATCTCAATAATTCAATTATAAATTTTCATGTGCTTATTCAGTGTAACATGTCTCTGTGGCCCAACACTTATGCCTAAGGGCATGCAATGCTTGCCTTCTAATACAAACCCAAATATACTTTTGATTCTAGCTGAATATAATGAAAGGGGGGCTCCAATAACAGGATAGACAAAAGAGCTGGGGGCTTCCAGAAAAAAAAAAATAGTATTTTGACAAGTAAAAAAGTATCAGGAGAATATTCCAAACCAAAAGAAGTTATGAAGAACCACAAGACATGTCTCAAGGATCAGAAAAAGCCTATTTGGCAAAAGAGACAGGAGAAAAAAAGACCTGGAAAGCTAGACCAAGTTCAAACCATGAAAGACTTTCAATACTATAGGCTCACAAATTTTAATCTTTATTCTCTAGGTAACAGGCAGCAAAGGATTCTCAACAGAAGGGTGATCATTATAAACTATGTGTCAAATACAGAATTTCCACAAATAAATTGTAAGTTTCACATAATATTTCCTTAGGTTCTGTAGGTATAACCCTTAGCTGTTGAAATATGAGGCTAGGATTGTCAATGTCATGGCTTTCAGTACTCAACATTTTCTTTACCAAAACAGAATCCACATTTCCTTGTTAAGCATAAACTTTCTATTGGTTTCGCTTCTGTCCTATTTTATCTAAAGCAAACAGTAAAAACTATAAGAAAACATAACTTTCTATGTTTGTTCAATCTAAAAGCTAAATCAAGCACACAGGGTACACTATAGTACCAACTAAAGAATTGAAGAAAGCAAGTTACTTTAAAGAAAAATGTCTGACCATTTAGAGTTTAAACCACAAGTCATATACCCTACATGTTTCACTAACAAGACTAAGATGCTTGGGGGACATTGTAACAAATTGTAAACAGTTCTTGTAGAAACTTTTTATAAACATTGAAAGTAACCAGTCTGTGAAAACTCTTTGACCAAATACTAACAGAACCATTTCCTCTGTATTTTCCCAAACATGAAACAGCTTCATGCTGACATCAAGCAGCAATTTCCAAGATAGCCCATCATTTAGATTGCTAAATGCTAGGCCTAAAAATCATTCAAAGGCACTGTCAAACTAAGACAAAGGAAGAATAACAGCTCTTCAGAACAAATGTTACAGATTTTTAAGTACAAAGAAAACTGCACCATTTAAACTACTAAAACCCCAAGTTAATATTTACTGATAAAGATAATAATGGGGGAGTAGGTGTGGCTCACAGTTTTTGTTTACAACATGTTTATTAGGGCAGCTTAGCCACATTTCTCCTAAACATCTCCAGGAGGCAAGTACTGGTCATAAATCTGCTTTCCCAACAAACATAAAGAGCCAAGTCTTGATGTGGGGGAAGAGGTAAACAGGAGAAATAAAATGGAAGCACATGAGGAAAAACAAAATAAAAGATGTCTGGGTTAGAAGGAAATCTTTTCCTAAGAGAATGCAATATTTTTTTTCCCCACTTTTCCACTTCCTTTTAAAACAGGCTTTAAAAAATACAGGGTCATGAAGGAACAGCAATTAGGGGGAGAAAAATGAATCACAGAAATTACTCAAGTTCTTACTATTTAGTTATCCACTAATCCAGTATGGGCTGAAGGCAAATCTGATCTGACAAAACCCAATCAACTTTCACTGTCACCACCCAGAGAACTACTGAAAGGAATAAAAACAAACTTTAAGCAATTTCCTAAGTAAAACATTTATATATCTAACCTCCATGTACATACAGAGGGTTTTAAACACCAAAAATGATTATATAATTTGCTATTGTTTTGGAAAAATTTTAAAGTATTAAAGACTGTTCATTTGCAAAACAAAAAGTATTCATGATTTTATTTGCTTTTTTAAAAAAGAGTACAACACACTCATAAGCATTATTACAGAATTCTGTAACATGTAAAGTGACAGTTACCTGCAATCCCGCTCCAGGAGACAACCACTATTAACAGTTTACCCCAGGATTTGAGAATGTTCTACAATTACAAAATCTCAAGGTTGAAGATCCACCTGTTCTTTACCATTCCTACATACCAAAATAGATATACTAAATACTTTTTAGAGTGTCCCTGCCAAGAACAAATTCTTTGGAAGGGACCTGATCACTTCCTAAGGTAATTTCTTCCATTTTACAAAAGCTTTTATTCTAAAACCTATCTGCTAGATCATCCTGGTTTCTCTCGAGTATGTCTCTGTTTTAAAATGAGTATCCAGGGCCTCCCTGGTGGCGCAGCGGGTTAAGCAACGCACTATGAAGCAAACCATAACCACTGTAGCACAAGTTTGATCCTGCCGCCGGCCAGGGAGGGGACCCACATGGCGCAGCAGACCTCTCATCCGCTGTTCCCCTCAGCAGTGTGTTTCAGTCCATCTGCCTGTTCTGCTCCCCACTCTGTCTCCGGTGACTCCTCTCACCTCCCTGGACTCTGGCCTGTACCCCAGCTCTTGTATGCATAAATAAATAAATCTTTTGAAAAAATAATAAAATAAAATGAGTATCCAGTGAAGGCTATGAGATAATTTAGTAGCAAGGAACTTTGATGGTGAGTAGTGAAGCCTTTGCATAAGGCAAGGTGTGAAGCTATGTTCCCCAAATTATAGAGCTATGTAATGAGTGAGATATCAATAAAATAAGATTTTGAACACAAGTACTATAATAATCATAGTCCTTATTCTGGACATTATGTTTCCATTAACAGAACCCAAATTACACTGTAAACTGACACTGAATATTGTGTCAAATTGTTAGGGGGAAAGACCCTCCTGAATGGATTATACAAATAGGTTATGGACTTCGACCCCCATTCCAGACCTACAAGATCCAAGGACTACAAATCCCATAAGGTCATTATCAAAGAGCAGATCACTGGGACCTGAGGGTGGAGTTGAGCAGCCAGGCTGAATATAAAAGCAGACACGTGGGCCTTGGGGGGCCTTTTTTCCTTGGGAGTCAGCTCCCAGCACACCCTTGGGTTCCAGCTCCAAGGAACTGGTAGGATATTTACAGATCTGTATCCCTCTCTTCCCCTTGTGTTATTCACTACGCTATTTCTCCTTCCCTT